>CM056741.1:51881325-52425783 GCA_029851415.1 Eretmocerus hayati | reverse complement strand
AATTATCCCACAAACTTTCCGTTAACCCGTTGGACACACACGGGGTCTCTGGGGACCCTACGCTTTCTTTAACGTTAAATCCCATCCATGGAATGATGAAAATTGTACTTATGGCGCCATCTGTTGTTCGTTGAGATGTACCACTATGCATTCAAGACGATGCGCGGGTCCGGAAGCCTCTCAGTATGCCACAAGCAGCGTTCAAAGTTGCTACGCAGTTATCCTGGGGTCCGTGGTACCCCGTGTGTACTAACCGTCATACAAGTTGTGATTTTTGTGGTTGGCGATCCAAGACTTTTAGCGCCATCCCTCGCTCATTGAGATGGACTACCGTGTATTCAGAACAATGCACGGGCTTGGAAGCCTCTCAGTGTGCCACGAGCGATGGTCAAAGTTACTACGCAATTATTCTGGGGTCCGTGGTACCCCGTGTGTACTAACCGTCGCGCGTCGTACGCGTTGTGACTTTTTTGTAGTTATCGGTTGAAATAGTTTCTTCGGGTATTATATTCAAGTATCCTCCTGTAAAGAGACCAGATTGATGTCTTTCAGCTCATTCGAATAGATATTTTCACCATAAAAATCGTTGGTACTGTCCGATACTGCTTGGAACACCCATTACCCCCTAAAAGCTGAAATATCTTCTTCCATCTGGAAAATAAATATGGTTTTGCCGGCGTTCGTCATTCGTTTCATGTTTTCTCATCAGCACTGTTATAGACGAATGAAATGGCGCAAGATTTTTTGAAAAATTCGTAAAATTGTTGATTTGGCAGCCATTTTTGCAAAAAAAGTGCTTTTTTTACGAAAATCCGTAATTTTTCAAAATCACACCCAAAATCGATGATCCGGAATGGAAAAACTGTGAGATTACATAGTAGTGATGCAAAAGAAGACAATCGTTCAAGATTTGGGTCAATAACTTCACTCCACTTCAAATGAGAGCGATTCTCCGTCGTGGGGTCCCATGTACCCCCTGTGTCAAAGTCGTATGCTTTTATGAAGTGTGTGTCCTACGGGTTAAAACTCATCCCATCCAACTTATTGCGGAAAAATCACGACAGATACGGAGGACCGCGATAAAGACAATTCATTACCCATCATTCCTAACGGTGAAATCAGAAAAACAACTATCTTGAAATCCACTGACGAAAGATTTCAATCCTTCTTGGAAAATAATCCTGGAGGTACCTAAAATCAGCCCTTACGGGAACTTTTTTCCTGAACCTTCGCCTCGCCACCTTTCCGACCCACCGTGTATCGATGCCTACGCTTTACCTTGGGGCTGTAAATATAAGATAAAAATTAACTCACCTGTGCACCTGTAATCACACCACTTTCTAAAATTCTTTTTCAACCTCCCATGTTAGCAGAATGAATCATACGACAAATTGCATATTTCTGGTACCTATTCTTGATGAAAATCTATAAAAAAGATCTCGGGGTCGCTCGGCTCTGGTTTATTGTAATTAGATGTATATGACTCAGTTTATTTTGTAGGGTTTGAAACAAGCCTCAATAACGGCTCAATTGCGTTTAAAAATGTTGAAACATGTCAGCACATGAGAAAAATGTTATGTCAAAAAAAAGTAGTTAGCAAATCAGGCACATTCTCATTCGATCTATTGTTGATTCTGATGAAAAATTGATGGTTCTTGCCACACCCTTAGATCTCATTTCTAAGTCCAGTGAAAAGATTTCCGGATTTACACGAAGAAATACCATTTTTGAGCGTTAGGCTGTGTTGATTCCTGAAAATTTTTACTTTCTGGTCCACCCTAATGATCAGAGCCTAATGGATGATAGGTCACAAGAAATGCAAAGTGCAGTTCACAGGCATGACTATTTGCACGTTCTCCAGAGTGGGTTATTATTTTTCCATTGAGATTTTCATTCTAGTGCATCTCTTAGAAACTTGGAAAGTGTCCCCAAGCAACGGCCAAGGGCAGTGTCGCATTTCTCCATCGATATGGGTTGAAAAATGAATCGGAGAAAGAAAAATTCAGTTATCAAAAATGATGAAACTGATTCGTTAACTCGTAATGTAAGTATCAGTAAAACGTGTTATAAAGTTTGATGTTACTGGATTAACAACATCCTGAAAACTTATCAAACAAAAATCCACTCTAATTTCCCGATTTCTCTGAGAATGATTTTAGAATTGTTCATATTTGTACCATTTTTTAGTAGTCATGTGAAAATGTATAGATGAATGAACAACTGAATCGATTATGCTACTGAACGAATGATGTAACATATTCTGATTTCACATAGCTGCAATTTCAAGTCCTATCCATAAACAAGAGGGTAACTACCTTGTAAATTCTATTTGAATTAAACCGCGTCATGTCGACAATATTTCCAATCTTCTATGTGAGAAATAATGTCCAGAATTGTGAGAAACTGATTTGTGATCGTTTCAGGGTTAGCAAAGTCTGTGTATCTCTTGGCACTCTAATACAGTAGGGGATGAGAAATACTCGGGACTATGAATAATAACAATTATTCGAAAATTTGCAAATCATGACCAAAATTCAAACACTCAAGTTCGCATTTGTTCCCTCGTTTCATCTTCGATCGAACTGGTCATCAATCACTGCGTTTCAACTGGTATAAAATATCCAAATCGAAGTTAGAAAGTTAACTAAAAAATGGGCATACGCCATTATATTTCAGTATAGTTAAATCAGTTTTGAACAAGTAGGATACCATGCCGTTACTTAGTTCTTCACCTCAAGGGAGCATATTGTGGTGATGTGCAAAAAAACAGCAAACTTTTGCAAAAGTGAACGGAGTCTCCCTCTCGATTTGAGACCGTGAAACTTACAGCCGATCGTTTAGCGAATCGCATTTACCGACACTGCCCGTGCATCCGATTCCGATCCCTACTATTCCTGCTCAGCACTCAGATGAAGAATCTACCTATCGCATAACATTTAATAATTATAATAATCGAAAAATCAACCATATACACCACAAATGTTTAAAACAATTATCATTCCCATGTCTGTTGATTCCAATTAATTTTTCACATGACCTTGATGCAATTTGTATTCGGTGAGGTAAACGATTGCTGCATTTAGATAAGATAAGAACTATCTCAAATCTGAAGGAGAGCACAGACGCGCATTCCATTTTGAGGTACAATGCTTTGATTTAACAAGTTACGACGATTAAATATACTGTACTACTTGATTGGGAATCATGAATTTTATCCCCCATTTTTAACTGTCAACATCTCCTTCGTAACTCGATTTGCATCCCGGGGTTAAAAATCCATTCAGATCGTGAATATTTTCAATAACACCGTTTCCGAATTGTCAATGTGAACCAAAAAATTGCTTTTTGTAATTATCTCTAGGGATCAGAATATACATTAAAGCAGAGCTAAAGCTTATTCTAATTCATCTTGGCACTTGCATTATTACAAAAAAAATCTGAGGAAATTTGAATGAATCACGCCACTGAAATCTCACGCTAATTATTGAATAATTTTAGGAAAAACGCTGCGTAACAGACTGAAAATGATTAAGGACACATCTGTTGCTTGTTTCACTCTTTCATCGTAAAATAAAGTCATCAAGGAGAATTTTGACTCACTTGTCTGTTTTGAACTTTCAATACAATCGCGAAACGCTTTAAATTATGGTACAATTTCGAACCGCTGTCATTTTCGCGCCACGATCTCTCTCAGCCAATCACAGACCGGTCTCGATGCACCCACAAAGATCGCGATGCATATTCATCATCGAAAATCGGAGAAATCACACGTCCAACCCATTCACAATCACCGCAACAATGACACTCTTGCAAAAACACGCGTGAATCCAGACATAAACAAAAGCTCGCGTGATCAGCTGTGCGTCCAAGAACTTTAATGCACAAAGTAGATCACCAGCTGAATAAGCCAACTCGTTATCTATCGTGTTTCGTCTCGCTCTCGCCGATCTAGGTGCATCCGTAAATCGAGAGATGACATAATTCTCATCTGCATCAATCACTCTGAAAATCTTACACAATTCTTTAGCACACCCAAAATCTCATATCGTACAAAATTTACAAAACCTTTTGTGTTGATCTGTCTAGGCATATCGTACAATGATGATGCACCGGGACAATAAAAAAAAAGCAGACGAGCGTTGGCACGTTTATTTTGGTGTTGCGAGAGAGACAAGAAAGAGCGGGGCGCTGCTGCCGGCAGAATCAGGCAGAATCTTACTTACCTCGTGGGCGGGCCTCCTGGTTATGATATCCGCGCCTTTTTGTCTTCTTAGGCCTCTGCTGTAGCCACTGGACCAGAAGCCTTTTAATTTGGTTACGAAATAACACTTGGCAGTTTATTAAGCACTCGATATAACGGCTGTCACTTTGTCACGCGGGGCTTGTTGACCCCGAAAACCCGGACACTCGCGACTTTGCGGCCATGTTTGAGCATCGCTCAGCTGCACTGGATGTGGATGATGCATCATGTGAAGAGAGCAGCCGCCGCGAGGGGCAGCGTCGGCGCCTCCACGTGTGAGCGCAAGCTTCAAGCTTTTATATGTAGATGGCGCAAAAGAAACTTTTTGAAATATGACGGTTTGGGTGACCGTCAAATCATGTTCGATATATATATATGGGCATTTTCGCGAAAACTTACACATTTTGGACCCAAAAATTCAGAAGTTAAAAATTGATGCCCCGCATGCCTATCCCATTTTTTCCATTCCTTTTCGCATATTGAGCAAAAATATGTGATAAAACGTATGCAGAAAGTTTTTTGGAACGTTTTCAGACGGTATAGGTGGTTTGGCATATATATGAGACTTAGGGATAGTAGTACACGGAGCTGATATTTACCGGTTTTTGAAATTTTATTGTTTAGCGAGAAATCCTAACGCGATGGGACCATATAAACCTGGAATTCGTGTTTAAGTGGTTGTTTTGAGCCGGAAACACATGCTCTGAAGCACAGAATTCCATTCCTCCGTCTTTTTCATGATATTAAGTATCCCAGGGAACGGTTTTTGAGTACATGGACCTGACATACATGGACCTGACATTTCGCCCTTAAAGTCGATCGCAAAAATCGAGGAATTGCCATAGAAACTTCTCCACGTAGATTTTATCTAATTCCATAATATTTTAGTGGAAAAATTGCTTCCGCCCAAATAAGATCACTTCAAGTAGGGTACGTGGTATACATGGACCTGGCATAACTTAATTACATGGCTAATTTTCGGCCAAAAATGATCGTGCAGCACTCAGAATTTGAATTCTGGGCCGTTTCTCGCAATGGATTTCATTATTTGACATATGTTTCCTTGGAATTTTGTCTGTGCCAAAGTCGTTCAGAGTGAATTTGGGATACGCTGTTGTTACTCTAAGAAAATATATCAGTTTTAGTCAAAATCTCATAACAAGATTTTTTTTTTTTTTTATTTGATCATAACAAGATTGAAGTACATGGCTCGGGGACTAAATTAATCATTCTGGCCATAATACCTATGGAGAATAGTTGATTTAATATTGTAATTTGAGGGAAAAAATTGGGAAAGCCCAGTATATTCATTACCTCGATGCTGGCACTAAGAATATACGTGTAACAGCGATTATAACAGTACACGGACCTAACATTTCACCCTCGATCTTTGAAAATAAAAGAGACGACTTGACGGAACAACCTGAAACTTTAAAACCAATCGTATTTCAATAGAATACGTGTAGGAGAATTTGAGTGGAATGATTCGGAGCTTGTTCGTCGAAATGCAAGGCCATAACACGATCCGGGTAAGTTCTCGATATAATACCCATATATCTATGATGTATGACTTGTGAATGGTATGGGGCATGGCAGAAATTTTCTGCCATGGTATGGGGGATCTCCGAAATTCCGTTTGCAAGCTCTTGTGAGGAATATAAGATTGAATAGGTAATAAGAATGCTTATGCTGGGGCAAAGCTTACAAGGAGAGGTCCAACCATGCGGAACTCGGATCTTGATGAAACTCTGGGAATCATCTTGTTCTGGTGAGAAATGAAGGTATCTTGAAGGGTTTAATCCCATGAGCCTCCTATCCTGAAAAAAACAGCTGCAGAGATTAGCATTGTTAGTATATCTATATATACGACTTTTCAACATGAGCCTATATTGGCAATGCTAATCTCCATAGCTGTACCTGAGAATAGGAGGCCCATGAGATTGAACCCTTAAAGATACCTTTATTTTACACCAAAACAAGATGATTCTCAAAGTTTCATCAAGATCCGTGATCCGCAAGTTTGGACCTCCCCTTGTTAGCTAGACTCACTGCACGAGTACGAATTTTGGTATAATATTCATGTTCAAGCTGCATCACAGGGATCCAAGAGAGAACTTGATGAGGTTCAGATGAAGAAAAAATTATTCATTCCCAAGTACTCCGTAGCTGATTATTTTCAAGTCAGAATCTGTTCTGACTTAGAAATGAGAATCTGCCCCACTAATATATTACAAAAAAATAAGGTCTCGGTTCTGGGAGTGAATTAATTGGAATTACAGCTTGACCCCAACAAAATCCACCCATGGGTTTCACGTTGAAAGTTTTCTATATAATTATGATGCAGATTTTTTATAACTCTCATAAGCCTGAATCACATCAGGCTGCACACTTTGTGTGAAACAACGGTACCTCGTTTCTCGAGCCTTAACCATATTATACAAATAGCTGTTTTATGATCGACAGAGGTCAGACAACAACCATTTTTTCAGAAAATTTGGTCACTACAGCCAAGGGAAATCCCGCAGCATCTTGGGCGTCTTTAGTAACTTTTGTCATCTTCCAAAAACAGGAAAGAGCATTCAAAATTATCTATGTGAGTCCATAATGTATCTTATTTGGTGAGCAGAACAATGTATCCATTGTAGTCACGGATTTTTCGAGCCAACTTTGCGAGCGCTCGATGCCTCCCGTCGCATTTGATGTTGACATCAACGCCCATTATTTGAACCGCAGAAAGACGTGACACTGGATGAATATTAGCTCCATAGATCTTGAATATACATACAGATCAGGATTTTTGACGATAGTATATTACTGTACTAGGCAGGGAAGTTGGACTTCCGTGACTGCATGATGATAATGCCGAGGCGAAGCCGAGGCATTGATATCACACTGTCATGGGCATCCCACTTCTCTGCCGAGTGCTGTATACTATTTTTTCTCCTCTTGGCCCGAAAGTACGTCGAAATTTTATCAATTAGTATAAAAATACGTGTTTAACCTCACTTCTCCAGTTGTTCACAATTTTGAAGGGGTGGGCTGTACAAGCAGACGACCTCACAGCTTTTACTTACTGCTTTTGCTGCATACTTGTGACGTGATGTACTCGTCCGCCCGACTTTTGCTGGTCGGGGCGGACGTAAGCAAAAAATAATAAAGTGAAATGTGTTGTGGGTGAAAGCTGAATGATATATTATCACATGATCCAATTTGGGCCTTGAATTCGATACAAAGATGTGTCCGCACCAAGTCATCGTGGCTCTATTCTTGTCACTGACAATGAGTATTTTGTGTGCCTTGTCAATTTATGTCATGGGGCATTAGAAATCCTGCTCTATGGTCGGCTTCCGAGAGCTTTCTGTTCAAGCAGCAGTATTTATAAAAGGATACCGCCTGTCAAGTGTACACTAATCATAAATAAACATATTGATAAACATAACCTCGATAGGTTATGTTTCGCATGCGTGTCGTTGCAAATTCATGCAGAATCAGAGTTCGTCATCGTTTTTGCCGTAAAACTGGCCTCTGAGTGATACGAAAAATTTTCTGCCAAGTTAGAACTGTCTTGTGACACTCAGATCGGGCGACAATGACGCGCTAAAAATGTTTCCCGTGTCGAAACACGCAACTTGGGAGCGTTGGGGTGTCATCCTAACCAAAAAATAACGATGAATTCCAATTGAGCATCAAACTTTACGTGAAAATATGTATATTTACTTGTACATTGGCTAGCAAACACCAAGTTTCAAGGGCATGAACACGTGGATAAAAAAATCACAAAACGCATGATATTTTACCTTGAATTCAAAGCAAGATGCTCTTTGAGGCACTATTGAGGAGGCTCCAGCGTCCGAGTGAATCCCGTCATTGAGACACGAAAAAATACTACCTTGTAACTGGAATCACAGTTGATCGTATAATATTTTTCAAAAGGTAGGTTGCCGACCTCATTTTCGAGGGAAAATTTTTCGAAAAACCGAAGTTTAGCATGGCGTCTTATGGGCGTGAACCCTCAAGCGATCCTTGTATATGCTAGAACTCGATAATTTCCCGTGATTGCTACATAAAAAACCAGAGCAGTGTGAATCAAATATTGCTGATGAGATTCATGTACAGTAATTGATAGGTTGCCGACCAAATATGTGCAAAAAGTTGAGTGAAAGCTTCGGCTCAGAGAAGGTATGCAGAGGGGGTAGGAAGGAGCGGTGAATCTTGGAAAATAAGGGCCATCGCAATATATATCTATTAGGGCTAATATCTATTCATTTTCTCAGCTGATGAAAATGTCTTACAGTTATTTTACGGCCCTAGCATCTATGACATCTGCTACTGAGATTCCAACATTCTGAGTTAGGACAAACTTGCTTATGCCACTGGTCACTCTCTGTATAACAAGTTCGAGTGTTTTATCACGATGATGTTATGCAAAATTGGTCCAGGCCGAGCATGGAAAATTTTGCAGGTTGGATAGAGTGCGTTTCACGCACTTAGAAGTCATATGGATTTTTCTGTGCACTTTTTCAAGAATTAAAAAATATATCTTGACACATTTTCCGATAAGAGTCCCTTTTGAGTTATTCGAGGAAGATGGTTGAAGATACGCCACAACTCTATTTTTCTACTCTCTTAAAAACGACTCAAATGCTCGTTCTAATCCCCCAAGATGATTTCCCAAGACCCTTGAGGTACATGGTTGATCAAGAGTTTCGGGGCACCCAGATATTTTACATTCGATTTCGTCAATTGAAAGATTAAGTTCTGTTTGATCGAGAAGGACTTCAAAATGATCCAACTTGGAGTATTTTCAGATACTGCAGGTGACACCCTCCAATTTTATCTGGAAGAATTGGGATGGTTCCAGTTCTAGCTTGAGAAAGTGCCAGTTTCGATCAATTTTGACAGAAACTTCTGGCTCTTGCACATCAGAGGCACATCAATGATTTGGTATGGAACTTGTGAGACGTGAAACTACAAGTCTGGGGCTTTGGAATCAAATTTTTCACGTTTCTTTACGTTGCTCCTTATTCGACCCAAGACATTCTCGCCAGAGAGAGTTTTTTTGCAAAAGATAGCATCCTTATTCAATAATGACGAAGAAGTTCACTTCTTGGAACGTATTCCAAAGTTTCCCTTTTTCTTGATCCCGATATAGAAGATAGGTACCGGGAGAGAAGATTATGTCCCCTGTAAAACGCATTTTTCCATCTTTTTTGAACTAAAGTGCCATATTTGCGGATAAACTCTCCCCATAGAAAATGTCATAGCTCGGACTACGAATGGCAGAGTGAAACGTTCAAGGACGGATTTCGAAGTTCTGAATTGTACTTTCAGTACTATCGAGTTCCATACCAAATCATGAATGTACCTTTGATGTGCAGAAGCCAGGAAATTCTCCCGAAAATCGTCGGAATTGGCACTCTCTCAAGCTAGGATAGGAAAGATCCAGATTCGTGTAGATAAGAATAAAGTATGCCATTTTAAAATATGTGAAAAGACCCTCGAAATGAGCATCAATAAAGTCCTTTTGAGTCAATTAGAGCCTAGTAGTTCAATAAAAAAATTGCAACGGAGTAAAAATCCTTGGGAGTGATGAAATTTTTGATCGTCAGTGAATATCCTGCAACACCTTGTGGATGGTCATCGAAAGAATATACAAACGTATCATAAGAGCACTGTGTTGTGGAATTGATTTCGGTCGCCCTAAAACATTTAAACTTCGCTTCGATACGTACAGCACTATTTTTGAAAGGATTAAAAGAATGTCGGAGGTCCGTGAGTTATCAGGAGGGGAGGGGTAACGCTAATTAGCTCATTCCAAGTGTAGATGGCGATACTTAGAATGAGCTTCTCGTGTGTGATTTCCTAATGTCGGCAACACTGCCGAAACGGTGCGAGTTCCCGTCGAAGACGAGTTGCCCAAGCAAGAGCCTACACTCACAGGCTTATCGAGCTATGTTAATTCTACATGTAGCAATCAACAATGCTACATATCAGATGACGAACTCACGCTCATGAGCGGGGATTAGTTGAAACACTTTCAAAAGGAATGGTATTCGGAATTTACATCAACGCTCAAATACGGATGTGACTCAAAAAACTCTCTAAAAAGAGTAATATTTTTTCAAGTCGAGATGAATTCAAACATTTACATGTTGGCTTTCAATATATTTACGCTCACAAACGTGAATAGGTTGAGAATACTGTTCAAAAAGAGTCAGATTTTCTCGAATCAAAACAAGTTCACAAGTTCTCACCTCTGCTTTCAATGTATCAACGTTCACAAACATGAATAAATTGTAAGTACTGTTCGAAAAAAAACCGAATCGTTTCAAAGGAAGATTAATTCAAAAATTTATATCCTTCTCTTTCAATAAATTTTCAACGCCAACGAATTTGAATAATATAGAAACGCTCCTTACTGAGAAGCGATTCTCCTCCTAGTCAAGATGGATTTAAGAATTCATGTCAACTACTAAGAGTATTTACCAGACATTCTTCAAACCAGTGCAGGGCTTTTATTCAGAATGCTTCAAAACACCTGTTTACAACCAGAGAGCCATGATTGTTTGAAATTTGCCGTTTGAGAGTTTTGAAGTTTTTGTTCAAAGTCAAGAGCAGATCTGATAAGCATGTACATTCATATTCATCAATACGTATGAATGAGCTCATTGCATATTACGCACATCCAAATTCACATCTATAATAAGAGAAATTCAAACTTGCAGTTTACGTACTCACATCAACCATTAGTGGAAAAAGAAGTTTGAGAATTGTTTCAGCTCAAAGAATTCTTTACAGATTGTAATAATCTCCCTTGACTTTGATATTTGTCATGGACAACTCTTTTGCAGCTTCAAGGTATTTGTAAACTCGAATTGATAAATTTTTTGTATCCTATAATGGTCTTTTGTAATAGTGTGTAAAATGTCATTGCAGTTGTCACATTTTAGAAGAGCATTTGATACTAATTCCCTATTTGTGATATCATCTCAATGAGTATCCAAAACATTACTAATTGTAAGCGGCTCAAAAACAACTGAGATTGCAAAATCTCATTCTACGATTCCTCGCCATGGATTCATACTCATCTTGCATTAACGTTTGGGAAGTCGTAAGAATGGTGAATAAAGTTTCTAAAGGTCTTAAATAGCTCAGAAGGGACAATCAAATACTCAGAGATTAAGAGTAGAGGCGAGAGTAGAGGCACAAACGATATTCGAGGCTGATGGATCTTGGCTTGTTGACCCCCCCCCCCTCCCTCCGTAAGGATTCATACGAGTTTTGATGATTCACCCCTCGAACCCTCACGTAGTTTATGGACGTCCCCTTAGGAAGTGTGAAGGGTTGCCAATTGGGTCAGTCTCGGGTAGTTTTTTGACTTCTCAAGGTCTGAGTACATCGAGAAGCTCTTAATCGATTTTGATCTATGTGGCCTCATTTTTTTAGATCTTTCACAAGATAATCGAGTGAACTCCTCAGAATTTCGATAATTATCTTGATAATAGAGATAAGAAACTTCGTTAATGGCGAAATTGTCGTTTTTTCTGATTTTGACATGGATTTTTTCAAGAAAGAGACGTGAAAGAGCATAGATCTGATCACGGATTCGAATTCCGCGTCTCCTATTATGTTAGAAATGATATCAATAAACGCGATGCACATCAAAAGTGTCAAAATTTGTAGAATAGTGTCAATGAAAACGCTCTTTCTGAATGATAGCTTTGCCATGTAATTTCCCAACGATCTCTTTCATAGAATCAGGTCACAATTAATTAAGCGTCTACTCTTGATAAGGGTGACGATACACAGTAAAATAACACTACATCCATGAACAATCGAGTTTCATCAGAATCATTACCGTACGTACACACTTTTTTAATTGAAAAATATTGCAATCACGCAGCGATTTGCAAACCCACTATCGGACAGCTCGTCGTATCGGTACAATAATTCGCAATATCACAAGATGTCGCCACCGGTCGGTCGTAGCATTTATTCGTGCAAAAATATATAGATATAACTACATCATGAGCGCAGCATCTAGACACCCCCGCAAGCCCCTTCGATCCAAGATATCAACAGGCTCGAGACTGGCATGAGCAGCGAGACATCAGAGAGGAACGATTTGAACACACTCACACAATCATAAATACAACTTGCAGACGTATACGTTAACAAAATGTGAGATTGTAGTAGCGAGTTGTAGCGATAGTAGACGGAGTAACGCATGCGCAGTACGAATTTTGAGCTTTACAACATCCACAGAATATACACACAGAGTCCAAGCTATATAGCCGGCGGCGGTGGTTCGGAGTGATGGTGGATGGTGATGGTAAACTCGAGGTTGCCGCATCAGTATCGCTTCGGATAGCTGGATCGAAAGGTGCGTCTACATACTGACGCATTCGTGTCAAATCAACGTGTGTTTTTTCTATAATATGATATTTCTTATCACCGCGAGTGCATTATGACAGTGTGACGTTTTATTGAGATTTAAACATATCTCATGTTTGTGTGATACACAGTGTGATAAAAGTTAGTTACTTTATTTGTTGACTGAGGTTCATTGTTACCTTAGAATTCCTATTCTCATTTGAGTTTTGTGTGGAAAACTGAGGATAGAGAGATAGGCTGCGTATAAGTATACAGACCAAGCAGACGAAATCGACCGGGTGCTACACGTACTTTGGCGGATGCTGCTGAAACAGGTAAGCAATGAGCAAATCTCCCATGAGTACATTTCCTGCCTATATTTATTCGACATTGAAAGAAATTGAACGTGGAATATCAATACAAGCTCATAATTATTATGGACACATGAGGATTCTGTGCCAAGTCTATATTGTGTAGATAACGCATTTTGAATCTATACCAAAAAGTATTTTATCTCACAGCAGCCTTTCTCGCTTTTGAGATACGTACCTACTCATTTGTACGTCAGTGGAGATAAGCAACCAAACTGCGCGGGTCGTCGACATTTGAAGCTCTTTAGTTCGTCTTTCTTCCAAAGTTTCGATCGTCGAACTATTCCACTATTTATTTGAAACATTCTCCTGTCTATCTATTGGCTTCGATTGCATTTTTACGATTTTATTAACCACTAAGCAAACGATGATTTCCTACATAGCTTGGGACAATCAATTGAGTTTCCACGAGTGACGCTCTTCTCTAATGATGCACTAAACGTCGAAAAGCTCAATTATGATTTCATCCTTATCAATGAGTCACGAATTTCTCGAATCCTCAACGGGAGCTCTCTATAATGATATATATATATCACTGCAACTGCATCAGCAATATAGAATATCCCCAACGATCAGCTGTTTTCTTGAATCTATTGTAGTTTACCTTGTATTGCATTGTTGTTGATCATATATGTAAAACAAAATGACAAATGCCACTCTGGACAATCGATATTTTATTCATAAGCTCGTGTTGCAATTTCTCGTAAAGTGTAACAGCAATCGTAGTAAAGCTCTCCCTATACCTCTCACATATCACGCCTTCGATTCATTCGCGGAAAAACGTACACTCCGACGCTCCTTTTCTTGTAACTCCGCGAGCGTATAACTCGGTAAATTCCCACCAATCTTGGAATTCATCAGTCAACCGACTTTTGCCACGGAAACAATGCTACATACGCATTCCTCGTATCAATCTCGCCGTGCGTTTATATAAAATTCATCGAAATAACGATTTCGAGAATAATCGATTATCGATAAGCTCCGTCGTATTATTCGATACGCCGAATAATAGCGTGCATTCACAAAAACCGTTGGTCATTTCGATTTTTGCCATTATATCGAGCTGTAAAAATTGATATACGAGACATTTTACGATACCTAACCTACACATAAGCCGTGGTTCTATCGTAATATACATATATATAGTTCAGTGGCCTTGAGATCTTGAGTAATCGGCGCCAATACACACTGCTACTGCATCAAGCTGTTATAATACGCTTGATGGTGCATATATATATCCGTGTGTTACCTCTTACTCGAGAAAATTTTTCGCATTCCGCGATCGTGCCAAACGCAAAGTCGCGTATCGCCTTTGGTGGCTGCAGCAAACGGAAAAACACACGCGCCTCCGCAATACAGCATATCTCAAAGTGTAGGAATATAGGTGTTACCTAATCGTCCTCTTATGTATAATGTGTACAATTTCATCTATCTTCTTGCAATATGCAATCGCACTTTCCATAATTTCAGTCGATTTATCTCCATCCTCTTCCACGATTCTAAAATCTACCCATAATTCTTGACATTATTGTTCATTTGATTTTCCATTCATAAAATAAACAAACCAACATAATGGCCATCATCCTTATATTCGTCATTCACAGCAAATAATTCGCAAAATCAACAAATTCACTTGTGGGCCACTCCACTAAACGACCCACTTGTTTCAAATTCCCCCGCGCTTGGTACACAATTATAATCGAGCCCCTCAAAACTCATCAAAACGGATTTCCAATTAAATGGCGCAGTCGAGCGATTCGTAACTTTATATTATAGCCTTTTGTGTGTATACACTGCAGAAATCGGCAAAATAGCGCGCTCTGAAAAGTTTGAATTCAGAAGCGTTGATTTAAAAATTCATTCAAAAAAAGCTATAGTACACGCAGGAAGCGCAACTCAATGAGCATCAGTATTGAAGGTATATATTGGTAATTTCCGATTGATATTGATGCTGAAGTACGAAGCTTATTGCAAAATACTGCTACTGTAATAGTGGCGCTTTGCACCGCCCTGACTGAAAAATCGATGGGCAGATTCTTCATTATTGCCGCTTCTCGTTTCCGGATTGAAACGAATATGAAGTGCGGGAATGGGATCGAAAAAATTGTTGAGCCCGACTGCTCATACTCGATTATAACATTTTTAGCTTCAGAAATCATATTTTGAATCCGTGCAAGTTATTCACAAAAACCCTTACGTGCTATTTGAGTATTTGGTGGTCTGTTTAATCGTCATCACCTTCCTTTTCTTCAGTGTTTACTTTGATAAAAAAGCAGCTGACTACCGTCTCTACAGACACTTACATTACATATTTTAGTCAAATGTTGAATTTAGAATATGTGTATTGTCTGCTGTAATTCAAATTTTCAAGCAAATCGTTACTTTTGTCACTATTGTTTCGAAAATTTATACTTCACTCCCTTTCTCGGGGTTAATGTTGCAAAACTTTCACGCGCAGTATAAGCCTACTATGGTTCTTAAAAAAAAAAGTATTGTATATAACTCAGACGACATGATCGATGAAAGAAAAAAAAATTGAGAAGGCTTCGTGACGAGCAACACGATATACCTTGAGGCAATTTAGCGTGAATATGCTGCTCATCGATATTCTTTCACTGTCATAATGATATTTTTGCATGCTTCCTCCTCATATACATCCTCAAAAATCGTGCAAGAGTATAATATACGTTATGAGCATTGATTTGAAAGTACCATGACGGGCTTGAAAAATCATGGAAGCACGGTTAGTACATGCACGTCAAGATGAATTCTCTTCGTGTTAAACACGATGATGATGATGATGATGATCGTCTTCCACACTTCTCATTAGTGTACGTGATACAAGACATTTTTTTCAATTAATCATCTCTCTACTTTCGAGACAATAACAACAACAGCAGCAACAACACGCTATATAACGGTCGATTTGGCCTCTCATCATCTTCATTATAACAGAAGATTGTGGCACTCGTAAAGAAAAAATCTGTTCAAAATGAAGCTGTTATGATTTTAAAGTGCCTTCAATGGAATTCTTCTTAAATTCTCGTTAACGAGTGCATCGACCAAAAGCTTTCCTCTATTAAACACCTTCAAGCCTGAAAATTCAATTTTCCCGCGCAACATTGTATATTCTCTAACAAGATTCATCAAATTCATCCGAGCATAAATCATTTTGATGAGCAAATTGCTATTCACTCTCAGCGTTGTCGATCTAACCAGAAATTTACCCCATAAATTTAACGAGAACCCTTTTACTCTACCACGACATCTAATGTACGAAAAGGAATAGAATCTCAAGACATTATCCCCACCAACCATCATCATACACCGCAAGCTCAAGAAATAATAATGCACGAGTTAAGCTCATGCTCATGCAAACTCTCCAAAGAGGTTCAAATTCTCACAACCCTTCGCCAAAAGTAGCTTGAATGAACAAGTGCGTAAAATGCCCTTCTCGATTGATATTCATCTGATTATCCAGAATATAACGTAGAAAATCCATAGACAGAGGAGAGAAGAAAGAGGGACACCCAACTGTGAAAAGCCATAGTACAGAAAGCAAGCCTACGCTGTAATACTCTCATAGTTTAATTATACCCTCGAACGGTGAATGACATAACCTAAACCAAGAGAATTTTCATGGCTTATCGAGAAACATATAAAGCTCTACCTGGTACATATTATACAAGTGAGTAAAAGCGAGAGAAAGGGTAAAAGCTCAATCGAGCGTGTTTCGCACAGCCTTACGTGCAAAATTTTGCTACTCTTGCTCGCTCCTCGCGTGGCCCCCAAAATAACCAAATCGCCCATTAAGCTTCTTCCTCTCATTCTCTTCCGTTTTCTTCTCTCATATAGCGTGGCAGCAAAACTGGAGGCGTGTATATCTCCGAACTAAACTAAAATTCAAAGCCAAGAAGCAATGCCGTCGATGCACTAGTATCCGACATGATTTTTGCCCACGCGATAGCTCGAACTTGAACTTTTCGCTCAAAGTCTGCGCCAGATGTGCCCGCTGTGAAACTGACGACGCCGAAGTCCCTGTACCGGATGTAGAACACCCAAATACGACCCTAAATTTTATATATTTCAACATAGATGAAATGATGGAACGTTGAGCAGCTTTTTTGCAAGGAAACGTTTCATGCAAGATCTTGATGTAGTATTCCACATTTTTCGAGGAATTTCGAGTATTTCTGCGTCGGAGGAATATATACAGTAGTTAGGGGAGATTGTGAATATTTTATCGGTTGGTTTGGAAACTGCGTTTTGCCGCAGGGTATTCCGTAGGATATGTACGCAATATTGCTGTAGAAGAGAGAAAAATAAACGCTTTTGTCTACTCTGTGTTTCTCTCGTTAATTTGAACTACCGCGTGTGGCGATGATAACTGCGCTAACGGGGGTAAATTGTTTCTTTCACTGGTTGTAATAATAATCGCTCCCGGCGCGACTTTTTCCATGTCTCACTATCTCTATTTCATGAATCCCGGTTTCCAAGAGAGATTGTGAAAAATTTCATATTCGAAAGTTTTGTTATCTGGGGGATCGCTATGTTGATTTTTAATTGACTCTGACAAATGACTTATGATTACTCATCGGGACAAGAATATAATACACGATAGGCTTAGATGTTTTACTCATGATGTTTCACAGTTCGTACTCTTTATGAATCAAAAAAAAAAAAAAGAGGAAAAGTATATGATAACTGCACTGGTTTCGTTATTCATCGTCTCTGAGAGATAGGGTTCATTAAATCTGCTTGGGGAAAAAAAGAAATCGCTCGGCAAAAGCTTGACCAATCATCACGAACTCGTGAAAAGGAAGACGAGGGGATGTTGAAATCACTCGTCAGTTCGATGGCTCTCTACAGAAGAACGAATTGGAAAACTTTGAAAAGGGCGCCAACTTTGAATCGTCTCGAGCACTAGAATGACTCAGCAGTAGTATTGGTGAAGATACGAGAGGAAAAAAAGTTTCAATAAATCAAATTATACGATGTAATCCTTTTTTCCTCCTAATGAATAATCAACCATCTCTTTTTTTCATTCCTTTTATTGAAAAAAATTCATTAGCTCTGGCTCTCATCTTGTACAAACAATAACAAAACAAAGTTTATGAGGAAGAAAATTTTACGCGTACTCCATCTAGCCGCAGGCTAGGGAAGCAGAGAGTTTCAAAGACAGTCCGTTCATAGAGGTTGGAAAAACTTCGAAGCTGCTCACTGTCAGACACAAGCAGAACCTGTGCAGAGTCTATATCAAATGAAGAATCAACGAGACGGAAACGATCCTCTGTGGAAAACATCAAAACGGATATATCTCTGGCTTTCGTTCGTTCGTTCTTTCGTTCGTTGCTCCCCAAGCTCACGCAACGTAATCTCGTTATGGCCAGGCGGTCGACCGCGGGGCTCTTGCTAATACCCGTCAACCCAGACCTTGAGCAGGGTTACTCTTATAGTTTGATGTCGGACGGATTGGATTCGGAATACATCTTTGATGTGATGGAATTTGGATTTTGGTGAGGTAATTTGGAGATGATCGTCCGGTTGGAGAAGGTGATTGGGCTCTTCTTGAAGGATTTTTGTCAAAGGTACTTATGGTACAAAAAAGCCGTCCAAAAAAGTTAAGGCTCAGAAGAAATAATCAGAAATGGTTGATTTTGAGAAGAACTCGAATAAATTATGTGAAAAGATGGAGTCGTCGAGGTCAATAACCATGGAAACATGAAAATCCCGAAGTGGTGTTCGAAACCGTTGAAATTGAGAGCAAGAATTGATATAGGAAATGAATTTCTGGGATAGAAAATGAGAGTTATCAGTGAATATAGTCATGAATGATGTCTAATCTCGTACATTGATCATGGTACCATTGCAGTGCTCCTGAATCCTTCTTTCTAAGTATCTTGATAATTCTGACGATGAAATTGCTACGAAACTCACCTTGGACACAATGGCGTGACGTTTCAGTCGTTTTTTTCTAAAATTCGTTTCTTGGACCGTTTTTTTTTTTTTTTTTTTTTAATTGAAGTTTCTTGGGAAATATCTTTCACCAGGAAAATTGAGTAGATTTCATGACAATCGTCGCAGTGATTTCCATCCAACATTTTCTAATAATTTCATTCCCACCAATTTATTCAATTAGTTCATCACAACTTCTACTTTATTTCGATAGAATCATTCAAAACTTTGAAGCCACTATAACCTTACACACTACAACATATTTAGGAACGATCTTGATAATCGCCATTTTAAATCTAAATCACAAAATTCTTCCGATTATTTTCAAGAAATCCAAAAAACCCATAAATAACCAAGAATTCAAGAAACCATAAAAGCGAGGGTGTCGGCCAAATGTATCTTTTCTCTCTTCTTGTTCTGCGTAAAACATACATACACACATTTGAGTCTGCAAAAACGTGAACACGTGCGAAGCAAAGCTTGCAACTCTCAGAACAGCATCAACGCCTTCAGACAGAAAAGGAATAAATATAGCTCCAAAGAAACATCTAACGAAGAAAGAGAAAAGAAGCTGAGAGTACATCCATGTATATAAATCCAACGCATGCGTATAGTACCGGACCAAGAAAATCAAGAGAAAATCCGTGTAGGTACGAAAGACAAAAGTATAAGTACGTAGACTTTGCAAAAGAGAGAGAGGAATTTCGCGTACAAGCCCAAGGGTCTCTGTCCACGAGAGCAAATACTGCAGAGGCATATCTTTTGCCCAGAAGAGAGCTTGACCTCTACAATACACTCTGTCTTTAAAGAGCGCGGGTATAACGAAGCTCATTTTGCCGTAACCTCTTTTCACAGTGAGATATGTAAGCAAGGCACCCTGGGCGTTTCACACTTTTGACGTCTTATATGGTTCTGGGGTTTCTGCAAGTGCAAGTCTTCTTCCTCTGGTGAATGTATTTGCTAACTTATATATCTGTGAAAGTGTGGTTATGTTGAAGAACATCAGAGAGAGGAATGGAAAGATTTCGTGTGACGAATGGACACGTTGACCAGAGTCATTATCGCTTCCCAATGTTTTTGTGTATGTGTGTGTGTCACTCAATGATTTTGTGCATTTATCTTATCTTCT
Source organism: Eretmocerus hayati (assembly GCA_029851415.1). Taxonomy (NCBI): domain Eukaryota; kingdom Metazoa; phylum Arthropoda; class Insecta; order Hymenoptera; family Aphelinidae; genus Eretmocerus; species Eretmocerus hayati. The sequence continues at coordinate 52,405,715 of CM056741.1, read as the reverse complement.
GTGTGATACACTTTTTTATATTTGGTCTCTTTTGAGGGGCCCGTAGCAAGTTTGTATATTCGGTGTTCAAAAATTAGATTATCACATTTTCTCACCACATGATGCCCGTGTAGACTGAGCAATTATTCGATTTTAGCTGTTTATCCGCTACCATCTACGATAATTTGTTGATTACACATTCCAGCAAAATCTAATTCTTCATGTCTGCTTTTGAAAAAACAGGTGATCCATCAGCCCAAATAATGATGACTCATTTTGTACGCATTAAAGTGAGTGCATGTTAAAGTTCGTATTTAAAAAAGTCAATGTCCATACGCATATTCAGCAAATATTTGAGCTTATTTCGTGCTCGAAACTCGCTGTTGCACTCGTGTTCAACATCATTTTTACGCAAAAACATCACGTTGTCTCTTTCAAGTATATGCATTATTATGACCACTTGAGAACTCGTGATTGTACCGCAAAAGAGTCTGACACAAATCATACACATGAATCATCTCATTAAAAATACGTTTACTTTTTGACCATCTCAAAGTCGCTAACCACCGTTTCCTCCGCTTGAATACAATGAAATTTAGCACAAATCTCTCTTTAATTTTCAAAAAAGGAAAACTCCATTAATCCGCTCACGTCCAAACCCTCTCACTATAAAACTTATACTGTACAACCATGAATCATAATAATGCACTTACGAGGCTCTGTGGACGGAATCTCTGAGCTTTAAAAAAGTTCATCAATTTGTATCTCGAATCGTATTATGAGCTGCTGTTGCTGCTGCAACAGCATAGGGCTTCAAAGTATTATCTTTGTCATTCCTCATAACGGCTCTCTCTTACTCGCCAACAGAAGCATTAGAGAGAGTCGTCGAGCTGCAATCTAATCCCCTTGTCGCCTTAATGGACTTCATAATTACAAGATTAGTCTCCATAAAGCTTGACACGAGCTCCCCACTATAATACCAGAACGATAAAAATGCTGCAACGCTCAAAATTTCTTCCGCCGCAGAAATGAGCTGTGTCCCCAGTTACACTACTCGTCATCCAGCACGTTAAAAAATTCCAAGAATGTCGTTTGAAATAATTGTTACTTGATACTTCACTGAAAACCCATTTTTCAACATTCTCTACTCCCAACCTAACCTCACAAAGTTCTATTAAAGTAATTTCTTGCGGTATCGTGAAAATTAAGCACTCTCATCGGGATCGATCTTATCACCCTTAGCATCGGCACCTCTCCTTCCGTAATCGTTGCGCATTTTGCACGAGAGATGGTGGGTTCAAGTGCGCAGCAATTATCCGAGGCTGTTGAAGGCACGCGCGCTCCTGACTCGACCGATTTGCTTGCCCGATTGCACCATGACTACGGAATGGATGCAAGCTTAAGCTTTGCAGTCCTTGAGAAATCGATGGGATTGGAATATATATAGCTGATGTCGGGGGATCTCTCGGATTGTCCGAGAATTCAGGATTCTCTCGTCGTCAGATTTCACCTGGCCAATGGTTCATTGGAGTATTGTACCCGCCATCCCGTTCACCATTTTCTGTTGGTACATACCACCTTCATCCTGATTTTGTTAAGTGAAAGATCTTCAATGGATTTGTTCACTTGCATGGAGTTGAAGTTTGACTAGTGTCTACTTTTTCTGTACTTGCTCTTGTTTGGCTTCTCGAGTCTTTTTCTGTGCTCGCAAGCTTTGTAAAGCTTTCCTTCGTCTTCGTGAGATCTGTTCATCGTCCTTCTGTTTTCTTTGAGAATGGAGTCCATAGTTACAAAGTCGAGGAGTTTTGTTCAATTATATGCTCTTGGCAAACCATGACAGACGCTACCTTTTGTATTAGTAAGTTAGGTATATATTGATGGTTGAAGAGATTATGCTTCTATTGGAGGATTTCCCCGATCTTTGACAAGAAGACCTGAGGAGTTAGGTAATATCACTTCAATAAGATACTTTTCGTGAATAGAGAGATGTTGAGACCCAGCGTTTCGGCTGTTTTGAATCTTGCATTGCAAACTTTTAGAAATCTCACACAAAAAACCAATCTCCAAAAAATCTGCAAACATCCTGGTATCACAGGTTTTCAATGTTGGACATAACCTGCAATTTTCATAAAATAATGCTATGAAGCTTGCTGTATATTTTCCCATCAATGAGTTCACATTTTATCCTTCAAAGGAATATTGAACTCCAATATCGAAAGACAAACAGTGATTCAAGTCAACTCTGATGTATTGGCACTGATTGAAATATAACAATGGTCAAAAAAGGAGGATCAAACAATTACTCCGGATGTTTCATTTCATCATTTCTCCTTTTGAACTAAGCCACAACGGATTCCCAGATTCTCAACGAGTGTCCAAGTTGAGTTCGATAGGTATGAACATTTTCTTCACTGTTACATCTCAGGCTCATCAAAACAACTGCTCCAAAATGTTCATCTCTAACCGTCATAAACTCAAACTTGCACCTAACAATTTTTACATTAACTTCATATGCAAACGAACAACCTTGCAAGGTTACTGCACCCCAAGAATTTGAATTAACAAATCATTTTTGGTGCATCCCTAGGACAGAATAATTATAACATTCACATAAAGAAGATATATTTTACAATAAAATATGCGAAAATTCCTCACGTCCGCCCACCACTACCTCTGCATACATGCAAGATTTTTTAAAAAAATGCAAGGACTGCGTATTTGCATAGTTGCGCAGACATATTTCATCGAGGTTCACCATAATTATTATCTTCGATGCGTCCAACACTATCCTCCTCTTTCTTATACGGCTGTCATCATATACATATCTTTCCCTTTTTTCCTCCGCCTCATCATACTACTCAACAACTCACCATAGAGCAACATAGCACCTTCATCACGCTAAATATAATGTCGTTCTCTCAGTTGGAAAAATGTTTCTAGCTTTCATCTCCTGAGCTTATCTTACTTTTGTGGTTAATGGCTGCACAGCAAGAGGAACAACGCGACAATCGTTCAGAAAGAATCAAGTTGCCTTTTTTCCATGCATTCCGATCGGATGCTTTACTCCCTCAGGTCTAACTCCCCTCATCTTTGCAGGCACGTGTCACGTACTTTTGATCTTCCTCTCATCCCTCACTTGGAATCATCCATTATTCGTCTTGTGACGAGTATATTCCTTGATAAACCTGATGGCTGTACTTGGTTATTATTTTGCACACCCTCTCAGATACCTGCAGTTTCTCATAAGAGTGGAAAAAAAGAGTCCTGTATACTTTTTTCACAACTTTTCAACACCCCTTGTAGAGGGTATACTGTTTCGTGTCCTCATAACCCTCTCACTCTCAACAATCTCTGGCTTTCAAGTTTATCGCAAACGTTTGCCAAGCTAATGCACTGCACCATCAGGGTGTATATGAAGTAAGAGAGTCCTTATACTTGACGCCCTCTCTCGACCACTTTTGCGGTAAATACAAGGGGGCGGCTGTTGTAGTCCTGAGTAAGACCCTGCAACCGGAATGTGAAGAAAGTCGGTATTACCAGAAGTCCATATACATTCGTACTCGTGGATACCAGAAAGGAAAGTTTGTCAACCATTTTAGTGCGTTTTCCAGTTGCGAATGTTGGCAGGAGTGTTTTCGGTTTGAATGTGTGGAAGCTGCAATTTGGTTCGGGAGGAAGTTACTATGAAATTGTGCTCCAGGCGGACTACTTCTGTTGAGATGCAATTCATGGCATGTTTTGAAGGATCGTTGTGTGAGTGCTTGGTTCACCAAAACTTTGTAATCCAAAGTTTCTCAGTACTTCTCAGACCAGTGTTCAGAGTATTCAAACAATCATTTTGCATTCTAGCTAATCACTCTCCTCGATAATTAATTAAAACATGCATCTCTGAGGAACCATGATCATTTATTCTTGAAAATACAGTGCGTATGTAATCTTTGAGGAATTCTTGAGGAGTGGAAGCTTTTATCAAGAGTGTCATTCATGGCAATTTTGAGAAAGCTCCTGTTAATCTTTCCAAGTTTCCATTTCAATATCTAATTTTTATAGATGAATTCTGGTTGAAATTTTGTACTACCAAAATAAATCTATGGACATCCCCACAAATAGTCTCTGGTTATCCATAGATGATACAATCTTATTGTACTACTCGATCATGCCTTAAATAATAATCGATTAGCTATTTCTTGAATCTGTCAAAAACCCCTGTAGAGTCTTCTAATCCTTTTTTGGTTTCTGCTCAACATAGAAATGATTTGAAGTATAACAAAACACACATTCGATTTTAATCGTTCAGAATAATAAGCCAGGTTATGTTTGGCAAAGTATGTTTAATCCAGTGCTCCAAAAACTTTGATTCGACCATGGTTCTGTCAATTCCATCAATTATCTAACTCAATTGAGCTGCCTACGGAATCGTGAAGAGGATTTGGATTACGACTATCCTGTGATTGGGAAAATAGTGCATACTCTCTTCAGTCTGCAGTAACCTCAAAAATTCTCAAATATTCTACCTACCTCTACGCAAAAATTTTCGTAAAAGCCACAACTTTGAAGGGATCATTCCACATAAACAAACAAACTATACATCAGCTTATCAGAAAGCGGCTCACGAATATCAAAAAAGACAAGAACTTGTCTGCTTCTCCCTGAATTTCTTTGAAAGTATTTCAGCTGGCTGCATCACCCACATGCACTCCACTCTCAAGTCAATATTTTGCAATGCCCTGCCGTGCTTCCTTACACCCTGCCAATCCTCGTGAGTCTTAACAAAACAAGATGTTTCCTCGAAGCTCTAGCACAAAAAATCTTGTAAACCTTACGAACCCTACACAGACAACCTACAATTTTTGGAATGACTTACGCACACCATGAGAAAACTGCAAGCTCGCCCAGAAGTTATTTCGTACTTTGTACTTCATCTGTCAATGAAGTAACAACAACAGTGCTCTCGGAGTCTATGTAGTTACATTTCACTGCTCGTAGTTTATGTGTTCCTATATCTATATCCTGTCATGCTTGCCAATCCGTTCATCCCATTCTGAAGGGATACGCATGGCTACCAACTTGGCTTTACGAGTTTTCCAAACCAACCAAAGTAGTATCCATATAGAGAGCGAGATAGAAACGTGTTGTCGAGCTTGTATGCATCGAATCTCGCTTACAAGTTCGTGCTTCTCTTTATCTTTGCACGCGCCTACTTTGTGCACAGCTCCCGGATATTGCGTTTCTCGCGCCGTGCACTTGAACTCTCATGGCCTCTGTGTTATATTATATATACTTGAAAGCTTGAAGTTTTGCGGATGAAGAATTCACTGATTGTGTCGTTTTATCGATGGATACTATAGGAGTAACACCTCCTCATATTATCTAGTTTTGGGTTTTCTTCGGCATTCATTCATCACACTTTATCACGGATTAGATAATGCATCATCGAGCTCATTATCTAAAAAATTTGCATGGGGAAGTTGTGAGAGTCACTGCGACAAAGATAGTCAGTCGAACTTTTTGATCAGAAACTCTGGTGAGTAATTGGAAACTTGTGACGGTGTAGGTTGACCATCAAGTCACGTCGGAAACAAGGATCACATTAGTTAGCGACGGATCGCGATCGAGGGTGGTTACGCGCGCAAAGGCCGACAAATTTCCCAAGTCGCGATGTGCTAGAGGATCGCATCGACCTGGCCGGCTTCTGCAACCTTGTGGAGTACAGCAGGTGACGAGAGCGTTAGTAGAGCGATGACAGAAACCAGCTACGACGCGCGACGATACGAATTTCACGACTCGACACCGCCCTAAATGACACTAAAATCATTCCTGCGAACCCAACCATTAATGGATTTGATCCATTTTGATAAGTCATCACTGGTAAACTGTAAGAATAAATTCAATCCTTCGGTAGTGGTTGGGTTCGCTGGAATGTATTTTGGGTCGTGACGTAGAGTGACAGTCATACGTCGTAGCCCGCTGTCTGCCATTATCCTCACCGTCCAAGGTGCGAGATGGACATCTAGGGAACAGACTGTTCCAGAAAACCTGTGAGTTGTTCTTCCTCTAAACCAGCTCTCGACGAATTCTCTCTCTCCTTCCGCGTGATGAGTGCGAATGAATATTTGCGATTTGAAAAGTGTGGGAGATGAGTGCGGGCCATCGCCAGTGCGTTAGAGTCAGATTATTATTACTTTCATGCAAATCGAAAGAAGGGAGATAGCGTGCCACAGTGCCACAGTGAAAACAATCAACACATTAGATATGATGCGTTGATTGTTCCAAAAATCGCGTATACCTGAATATACATATATCTATAAGAGAATATCTTATAATTCAGGTGATTAGGATATTGAAATCTTACTATTTATACAAACTTTTGGCTTCTGGTCAAAGTCACGCGCTTGCAAACTTAGACATGCACCGGCAAATCCCGGTATTCGCGAACCCCGCGTATCCGCGGTTACCCAATGAGGACAATGCCCGGTACTCGTGGTATTATTATCAAGTTATAAAAATTTTGGTGAGTTGATGAATTTCTCTCCATGTATTTTTGCACGTTGAATTGTCGCTGCTGATTGCGAATCATGATTCCGCATGATTAAATCATTAATCACAATTTCCACAGTAGTCAACAGAAAGATGAGCGACACAGTGATATAATATTCCGATGGCAAACATTCAGACAATTGTTGATCTGAACATTTTTCGTGTCACTGGGATTGGGTTGATTCAACTAATGGAGCATTTTGAACCGGATCATATTGTAATGACTCTACTTGAAAGGTTTGCACTCAAGAAAATTTGAAAAGGAGTGATCGAAGTAAGCCGCATGGTCATCGCTACCAAATTAAATATTTTAGGATTGTTGGTGGGCGGAGAAAAACTCAGTAGATTTAAACGAAGCCTTGATGTCAACGACCCTATGATTCGTTTAACTCGTGGAAACAAATTCAGAACTCGTGAAGCTGATCGACATCCGAGTGCTCATAAATGACTCAGAGTAGACACTCGTTTCAAAAGGAGCAGCTTGAAACTCTTGAACGTCCCAGAAAGTTCGATTTTGAGAGGATGATATCTGATTTTGGGAGATTTTTTGGAACGAAACCCCTCATTCCCCATAATCCGTATACCTTGGTATTCGCGATTCACATATTTGAAACAATTTTCAAGATCCTTGTATACCGCGAATACCGCGATTGGTCTGTGATTCAGCAGAGGCTCAAAGTTATCTGAAGAGAAATTTCATCATAAGTGAAATTTGTTCCTATTCACGTTACTCTTGTTTTTCATGACAGTTCATTAAATTTCGTCAACAATGAATGATTCAAAAACGCGTAAAGAACAATCTTATTATGCTTCAATCATCGAAACGGTAGAAGAGGTCTTCTCAATAAAGAATCAAGTTTTACGATGCAATTTCACGATAAAACGAAATCTGAACAAAATCAAGGCTCATTTCAATTCAGCAGGGACATTGCACAAATCGTATCGTGAAAAAATGGTCTCATTGACGATGCAAGCTAGTACGTTAATCGTGTCCTGAATTACACCAGAATTGCACCATAGCATCAGCGCAAAAAAAAAATCATCCAATGCCCTCATTCACGACCTCTTCTCCGCTAAAAAAAAATTAATGCACATCTCTTTGCGCGTACAAGCACTAAATACTCAAACCCACAAGAAGACGTGCTCCTCTACGGAAACTGCTATTCTTAGCATAACAAGTAATATACCCCTCACCTCTTCATTTTCACAAACCACGTACCAATTTGATTATACCAACTTCTGCACACGAAAAAAAACTTTTATACTTAATCTAACCCTCGTAAAACGGACAATGCTCCCAATTGGAGCATCAGCCATATCCAGCAAAGAGTTTGCATCGCATCAGAACAAGCTGGGAAGAGTTTAAAGTTGATGCACTTTTGCGAAAAGAAAGTTTGTCAAGCTCTGGAGGGTGATATATTTCAAGTATAGTATGTAGTGTGGGATAGGCCTTGCGGCATATATACATTGATAGAACAGAAGACAGACGAGAGAGTCACGATGAGGAAGAGAGAGGAGGGTAAGAGTCGTGCTCGAAAAGAGCGAGGGACGATCGATAAGCGGCTCTGATGCCGCGCGCATTGCTTTTCGCAGCCAGCAGCTTCCATATACTACTGTACGGGAGAGGAGGTTCTCTGGAGTTGGAATTGAGCGAGTGCAAAAAAAATGCTTCTGATGTATAAGACTACGGATGTGTATCGCATCTCTCGGGGGCTTCCGAGACGTCTACTCGGATGTTCTGTAAGTCTTTGGAATGATTCTTCCCAGGGTGCGCAAAGTCACGCTGATGAAAACTGTCTTGGAGAGAACGGGCCTCGAGAGAGCTTGCAACGAGAGTTGCGATGGATTTTCAAATTTCGCGCGCTTGGGGATTTTGTTTCTCAAGTAATTTGTCTTGTCTTGTTGGATGATCCTTGCAAGGATGTTTGTCGTCATTTGATTTTTGTGATGGATGCGACACTGCGCAAGAAAATTGTTTGAGTCTTTTGCAATTTTATGCATGAAAATCGATAAAGTACAGGGTGTATTTCCTTATGCGACTTTGAGGTTGTAGTATACGTGAGAAGGAAATTGTGACGCTTGTGAGATTATTTTTTTATGTATGGCGCCACTACTTCCGATACTAGGATATCGTAAAACATTTTGATGTACGCAGTGATTGAAAAACCGCGATGATTCATTCCGTGTGCTGCATCGATGCATCAATGACGTGTTTCTACCTATAATTTATGCTTGGTATATTACTCTTAAAGATATTTCCGAATATGAATTACAATGCTCATAGACTATTTCACTCCTTCACCTTGATTATTAGAATAACACTTACTTTTACATCATGAGTGCGTATTTGTCCTGTAAATTACCAAAAGCTTCAAAATGAGTGCAATGTGACAGCAGTGTTAAAAAAAAATACATATTCCAATCGGGTTAGGGAACGTCTATAAGTTTACATAAGAGTTTCAGGGAGAGGGGAGGGTCTTCCAATTTCTTACGTTCCATATGTGTCAGCAATTTTCCATTAGGAAAATCTTACTAAGGAGAGGGGAGGGCGCAAATCATGAATTTTACCCTCATGTAATTGATGGACATTCCCTTAAATGCGTACAGGGGGAGGGGGGCGCTCCATGCGCTAACGGAGAAATGACTAATAGGAAAACTGGCATTGTGTTGCGTCAGCGATAAGATTTCAATCATGAATTAATGTGATTTCAACCCTCATGTTCCGCGCATTCTTTGCAAGGATCCTGCTAAAAATTCAATTTCATGATCAAAATCAATCAGTTGACGATTCCAAGCCAAGGGCGGATCCAAGAATTCAGTTTGGGAGAGGTTGCCCCTAGTTTGGGGAGAGCAGTTCTATATTGTCTATGTTAAATCTTTTGCTTTAGGGAGTGGGGGGGGGGTCGATCGCTCTATTCCCTTTGGATCTGCCACTGTTTCAAGCCTTGCATTTCATAAACATGTATGGAAATTCGGCAATCAAACTCGCCATTATTCATTAAAACTTACACAAATGTAGAACAATTCATGAATTCTGAGTTAGCTGCGATACAAGTGTTGATTCCATCAGAACCATTAAAAAATCTTTCTGAAGATGATACCCTGCAAGCTCAAAATAAATTTTAACGTGAAAATTCAATTTATTCAATATTTCGTGCCAAACAACTACACAAACACCATGGGCCAGAAAGTTTCAGCTTTTCGCGCATCTCAAATTTCCATCATATTTTTGCACGAGCAAGCTTACAAACGTGTCCAAAGGCTTAAGCTTAAGCTTTTGCATCATGGCGGAGTACATATTCGCACTCTCGGTACAGCGAAAGATCAGCTTTCTCTCGTGCACAAGCTTTGAGAAACAACAACGCAGCGGCAGCTGCCGGAAAGCACGCGCTGGACTCCTCCACCCCCCCCCCCCTAACCCATATACCTCAACACAGTAGCCGCAAGCTCAACGCGCCAAGAACACGCTTCTCTGTAAATTAGCGTCGTGTCTTGTATATATATACACCTAACCTGGAGCAGTGCCCCCTCTTTAGACGTAGAAACACTTCTTCGTTTCTAGCTCGACTATTTTATTTTTTTTTTTTTTTTTGCAAACAAGCAGATTTTACATAGCATCTTCTTTAGTAGTGCAGCGTAGGTTTCCCACAAAAGCTTGCATTGTCATACTAAAGCTTGATTTTTCTCGTACAAAACTATTCTCATGCAAGCTCCGTGCTTTTCGCGTGCACTCATACAAGTATACCTATACATGTATGTGATGCGTAGGTGGTGCATGTGCAGAAGTAGAAAGTGATGAATGTGGTTGCATCAAAGCGCGCGTGCCACATATATACATTGTGCTTGCGCGTGGTTTTCACGCGATCGTTTGCCTGAGCTTGCGCTACGTCAACCGCACCCCCTGTACACACACACATACACATACACCGAACATTACCCCGTACTACACAACAGATTCATACAAAACCCCGTATAGTGGTGTAGTCGTACTCAGTGGTGCAGTTTTCACGCATCGATTGCGTATGAAGCAGTGTGTCGAAATAGTGAACACTTCCTGTGTGATTCTATGCATGGATGTGAAACAATTTCGTTGAAAGAGGAAAACCTCATCGAGCTTTGATTACGCGGTTTTGTGTGAAAACGTGTAGGGATGATTGGATTCTGATCCCTTTGCTGTATAGAGGGATTCATCCGTTTCATAGAGAGAGATATGTAAACTGAAATCATTTGAAAGAAGGTTTTATAAGATGTGCCAGAGTTGGTCAATGTCTTCTGAGAGTCAAATGATTATTTCAATTCTCGATGCTCGTCGATATACTTCAATTTATTGACAATTTCTTTGTAACAGCTCTTTACAGAGTTGATTAGGAGTCATGAACCATCGAAGAATCATCAATTCTTCTTATATGTTATCAGTCTTGCAAGAATTCATAACGTTAATCTCCATAAATCAAGAGCTGTCTTTGTCACTTATAGAGTGCTAGTAGTGATTAGTGTTTTGCGTCAATTGAATAACATGATTGATAATGTGTTGCAGAAAACATGCAATCCATATTGGATGATTATAATACACTTGGTTCATTTTGTAGAATTTCTGTATGATTAGGATTGTAATGCCGTTAAATTTTCCATTCCCATGAACATTGAAGGAAATTTCGCCATTAATAGTGCCTGCTCTCAATCATGTCAACTCTTCAGATCATTTCTCTGAAAATGGTATGTTTTTCTGCCTATCTACACTCTTCAACGTTCATAATGTAATGCATGATAGAAATTTTCTAGGTTGGAATATGTGCGTATCAATTGAACTGAGTGACATATTACTTGATTAGTTTCTCGATACTCAATTCAGGGCAGTTTCTTATGTAAAGTGAATTCTCTGTAAGGAGAGAGGAGATATTGCCTAATGATTGCGCTATGTATACCATGCAGTACGGATCATCGTATATCGAGTCATTGAATATGTATAGCACACTTACATAGAATTCGAAGCTTCGAATTCTGAAGAAGAATATGCTAATTGTCTGGAAAACACATTCTATCGTTGAATCCAAATACTCTGAGGGTTCTATAAAATTTGCAGTTGAGAAAATAAAAACAATGGTTTCAAAACCAAAATCTTAATTTCCCATGTAGAACATAAGATTCCATGAACATACATCATCATGAAATCTGTGGATTCCATGTTCATACATGATCAGGTATAGAATTGGTTTGAAAATTTGTCATTTTTATCCCGGAAAGACGTGACATACTCATTTACAACTTGTGTAACATCAATACCTCACAGCATTGATCAAACATCACTCAGAAAAACCTTCCTCGGAGTCATTCTCAGGTTTTGAACATTTGAAGCACTGAAGAGGAAGGTTTCGTAAAAAATGTCACTTTTTTGAAACTCGAGACCGACTCCTGGGAATATTTTTCTTCAGTAGTATATGATGAGTATCGGGACGTATTGATGTGAGAATGGGTTTGAATCAATATATCACAACTTTCTGGAATAAAAATAAAATCTTTGAGGCGGTTGTACGTATGGTCATATATGTTCATGGAATCGTATGTTTTACATGGGTTATCACCTCTGCACATCTACAACCAATTCAGCCAGAATGAAAATTGCATTTTTTTCACAAGTAACGATCTATTGAGCCTACTATTTTCAATTTCATCTTCACAAAATGTTGTTGAAAACAAAGTAGAACACTGATGTGAGTATTGAATCCATGTCCCAAGATTATCATGAATCATGCACTACTATTGTCACTAGCCAGCTTCGACATCCTGTGAGCCAGTTGGAAATTGATCAATTTTGTTAAATTTCACCATAAACCTGATGGTGATCGAATGTCAGCATCACTCAGATGGTTGAAGTTTTCCTGAAGAATTTTTTACGGTGCATAAATTTAAATCAGTTCTCTGATATTGAAGACTTGTGAAAATAAATGTACACAAATTCTTTTTTTCTGTTCGACTTTGTAAAAATCTCCATCGCATCAATCTGCAAAGTTATTCCAAAGATATTTTTTCTCCCAAACAACAATTTTCAGTTCCAAATTTGATCGAATCCGAGAAAATCGAATACCACTTCAATAAATCATGGACCATGAATCGGTATTACAATCTTTCTAAACACATACGAACTTCGAAATATAATCCAACGATTGGAGAATCCGTTACACAATACCTCCAAAAATTCAGGACACCTATCAAACTCTGCTGCAATGCTCCCAAACGCATCATATCAGTCAGATCAGCATCAGCAGCATCAGCTCACTCATAGTATTTCACCGCACATACAACTCTCTCCATATCTCTCTATACTCCCATTACCATACCACGCCTATCTTACAAACCATACACAAATCACGTATAGCGTGTAATTTGGCTTTCCCTAACTCTGATTATTCAAATCTCGCTTTACCATATATACTCTCACCAGAGTGCCATCACCATAACCTCCCAAACTCTCATGCTTCAACACAGTACCACACAACATTCAAGTATTCATCCATCCATCCCAATATTCCTATATATATCTATATCTATATCCACCAAACAAACGCCAAACCGCAATATACAACATACAATACACAACAACACCATACAAATTCAGAATAGCAGAGTATAGCTGAGTATCAGAGGGTTGGAATCAAAAGCGCAGCAATTAAGCATCCCACACGCCGAGTCTAAACGAGCAGTCAATCCATGAGAGTACTACAGTTGCATTTATGGTTGTGGCTCATTACCATCAATGTGGGACTCACTGATGCGATTCAATCCATATATATATATATAAATCAGGTATATTGTAATAGGGCATCGAAAGGTGCATGATTTAACTGGCCCCTAGCGTTTATCAATTTGTTTATGTGGTATGGAATGGTTCGAATACACTTGAAAAACGACACTTTCAGCTTTCACTGCTTTTATCTTTACGGGGAATCCTGGAGGTAGCTGGATAAAATTGTCACCAGGGGTTCGGGATGAATTCTTGAAAAAAACATTTTCCTTGCATATACTGCTTTGAATTAGTGTGGAACACTTTCTTCAAATTCCACCGCGACCCCCCCCCCCCCCCCTATAGTGACAATTTTGTCTAGCTTGCTAGTTACGTGAAGTTGGCCCGCCACATTGGGATGAATATACCAAAAAATCAAGCAAAAAATCCTGAATCCAATGGTGCAACTCTTGTAATTTGAACGATTTGACCATTTGAGCAATGAATTTTCAAAGTGCTGAAATATCACCCCCCACCAAAACACAATAAATGCCCATAACTCCGCGAATATATACAGCAGGAAAACTTACGCAGGCTCTAATTAAAGCTCTCAATTTGACCGTATCGATTCAATCATCAGAACTTATCACTATTCACGCAAAATTATTTGAAAAGACTAGGAGAAGTCCCCGTGTATAAGGTATAGGCCGGCAGGGGAGTGACAGCGAAGGGGGAGCACGCATGGTGCGCATAGTTTCTACTAAAGACCCTCTACCTGGAGGGTCTCTAGTCCCTACCATTCGGCGCTTGCCCATACCTTATACATGGGGACTTCTTCCAGTCTGTTCAAACAATTTTGCATCAATAATGATAAGTTCTAATACTCAAATCGATATGGTCAAATTAAGAGCTTCAATTTGAGTCTGCGTAAGTTTTCCTACTGCATTTATTTGCGGGGTAATAAGCATTTATTGTGTTTTGGTCGGGGGTAATATTTCAGCACTTTGAAAATCAATTGCTCAAATGGTCAAATTGTTCAAATTAAAGGAGTTGCACCATTGAATTCGAGATTTTTTGCTTGATTTTTTGGTATATTCATCTCAAAGTGGCGGGCCAACTTCACGTAACTTAGCTTGCTCCAGAATTCCCCATATGTATGCACCGATGGGAGCAAGAATTGGTACAGGCGAACATTCGTATTCGCGGGGGTTGCGTACCGAGAAAATTGACCGCAAATATGGAAGTCCGCGAATACGGAGGTTTTCCTGTACAACAATCGTGGAGTCCGATTTCTTACTGTCCAGGCACTTTTATACTCACTCCTTATCACGTTATTGCTATTTTTCTGGAGAGACCATAAGCTTGTATTACAAGTGGAAGCTCCTAATATGTTATACATAAAAACACAAGGGAGAGTGTTTAGAGACGCGTTGAGGTTAGGTGAATATAGTCGCTGAAGGAGATACAGACAGATCAGGTCAGACGGAGCATTGAGATGTATACTTATAGTCCTGATTCTATACTGTAGCATCAGCAGAGTTTGTTGATTTAATAACCGGTAATTGAAACTATCACACAATTGTTCGGATGTGGTACGGTGCTCTACAGGCTATATTGATGCACTATCGTGTAGTTTGTGGAATATGGGGTGGTCCTTTACACAATTCCATGGGGTTGCGCTGCTGCATCAGGAATATCGATTCGTCAATTTTGATATACGTGCTCGCCCATACACACATCGATGAATATCGAATCATCGCGAGCTTTTCACACAATATACATATATGGTACACCGTCAGAGCAGAGGAATCATGATTCACAAGCTAAAGTGCCCTTTCAACTCTGCTCTCTATGTTCATCACGTGCACACCAAACAGTGTACAAAGGTGTTCCCCATTTTTTTCAACCCTATGTAGTTAGTCTCGCCGTGCCATTTCTGATAAAAATTCAAACAAATCTGCAAGCTCGAGTTTTTTTACATTATGTAGAATTTCACTTTTTCGCGGCTTAATTTTGAAGTTCGATAAATTTTAGAAAAGAGTCACAATTCAATATCAAAGTGGCACTTCTCATTCTTTCCCTTCAAGTGTTTCACTTGATGAGATATTAACCCTCATTCAATATTCATGTGCACATGATGCACACCAAGCAGCATTGTGAATTACTTATACACAGCAGCAGGAAATACCTGCTCTCACCAATAAATTAAATATATCAATGATAAAGAGCGCCTTTCAAGATGATTTATAGGCTTGTATCTCACTCGAGATTTGACAAAAATTGTTCAATAAATATATTACACAAGCTCACCAGAAGACATGTACATAATATATGATTTACGCAACGCAAGTGTTCCAAACGGACCGATATCTCGCAACCGCGATGACTATTTTTATATATATTTATATATCGAAGCACTGATGCATCTCTATCGAACAGACGGAATTTTAAGAACGGATACCATACGCAACCAAGTCTCGCGGAGTGTATCCCTATCCTATTCCGCATTTAATCGAAAGTCGTTGGTCGAAGATCAGCTGATCGTCGTCGGTGTGAAATCTCGCGAGTTCGCAAGAGTGTGTAACGTGTGTGAAATCGCATTGGTGTGAGTGTCTCCGCGCTGATTGGTGCCTTGATACAGATTTAGTTTGGTAAAACTGTATATGTGTAGCCCGATTTTGGATGTTTACACTGTACATCGGCCACGCAGGCGCCAGCAGAAGACACAATCTAGACGTCTCCACGATCCATCCATATGGCTCTCTCAATCAAAGGGGAGGGGATTCGCGGAGAGTGCGCGCGCGGGGGAATCCTGCTGTTTCTGTTCGAGCGATGTGGCGCGAAAACTCAAATGTAACAAAACATGATCCGGAGCACGTACGAGTGGGCAAAGTCCCATCGCGCGCGCGGTTGTCTTCGGTCCATATTCCATGGAAATAAATCACCGAATTCGAAGTCTGTTCGTCCTCAAAAGTCGTTTACCGTAGAATCAGGAACGGAATCGCAGGCAACAATAACGAAATCGCGGGTAACAATAACAAATCGAAAATAGCAAATACAATCCATCCATGGCTCTCTCAATCAAAGGGGAGGGGATTCCCGGAGAGATCACGCGCGGGGGAATCCTGCTGTTCCTGTTCCAGCGATGTGGCGCGAAAACTCGTTCATCGTGGATTCAGGAAAGGAATCGCAGGCAACAATAGCGTTATCGCGGGTAACAATAACAAATCAAAAATAACAAATCCGCGCGCTTGCGCGCGTCTTAAGTTCCTAGTCCCTATCTTATTCCGCTAGTGGTCGAAATCTCGATGGTCGAAGTCGACGCGGTCCCGCTCGAAGATCAGCTGATTCCCGTCGGTGAGAAATCTCGCGAATTCCCGTGAGTGTGTAACGTGCGTGAGGTCGCTTCGGTGTGGGTGCTCTCGCGCTGATTGGTGCCGATCCACGATGGCTTTAGCTCGATGGGACTGTACATGGCCTACTAGGGTATAGTACATCGGCCACGCGCACGCCAGCATAAAAGACGCGAGATTCCCGCCGCTCATGGTTCAAGCGAGGTGAAAGGGGTCTCAGCAGCGGCGCACGCGCGGGGAGTCCTGTTGTTTCTGCTCAGGCGGTGTGGCGGGAAAATTCAAACGGAATACTATATAGTCCGATGAACGTACGAATACTCAGCGTGCGGTCTTGCGCGCGTGGTTATGTATTGGGTTAGTTATGGCGTGGAAATACATTACGGAATTGAGTTCTGCTCAATCTCAGAACCCACATCACAGGGAAGTACAGAAAATGACACCAAGGAAATCTCGGGTGCGGTAACGGAATTGCGGGCAACGACAATGGAATCACGGGTAACGATAACCCATCCGCGCGCTTGCGCGCGTGTACAAAAAAGTCCGGTGAACGCACGAGCGCAGTCAAATACTGCCACAACTCGCGGTCTTGCGCGCGTGGTTGGTTATTTATTGGATTGCTTATGGCGTCAAAATACATTACAGAATTGAGTTCTGTTTAATCCCAGAATCATTCCAGTAGCCCACATCATAGGGAAGTACAGGGAATGACATCAACAAAATCTCGGTTGCGATAACGGAATCGCGGGCAATAACAACGGAATCGCGGGTAATAATAACTTATCCGCGCGCTTGCGCGCGTGTCCAGTTCCTAGTCCCTATCCTATTCCGCATTTAATCGAAAGTCGTTGGTCGAAGATCAGCTGATCGTCGTCGGTGTGAAATCTCGCGAGTTCGCAAGAGTGTGTAACGTGTGTGAAATCGCATTGGTGTGAGTGTCCCCGCGCTGATTGGTGGCTTGATACAGATTTAGTTTGGTAAAACTGTATATGTGTAGCCCGATTTTGGATGTTTACACTGTACATCGGCCACGCAGGCGCCAGCAGAAGACACAATTTAGACGTCTCGACGATCCATTCATATGGCTCTCTCAATCAAAGGGGAGGGGATTCCCGGAGAGTGCGCGCGCGGGGGAATCCTGCTGTTTCTGTTCGAGCGATGTGGCGCGAAAACTCAAATGGAACAAAACATGATCCGGAGCACGTACGAGTGGGCAAAATCCCATCGCGCGCGCGGTTGTCTTCGGTCCATATTCCATGGAAATAAATCACCGAATCGAAGTCTGTTCGTCCTCAAAAGTCGTTTACCGTAGAATCAGGAACGGAATCGCAGGCAACAATAACGAAATCGCGGGTAACAATAACAAATCAAAAACAACAAATCCGCGCGCTTGCGCGCGTCTTAAGTTCCTAGTCTTATATTATTAATGGATAACTTCGATATTCGAGATTCGAGGCGTTCCGATCGAGATTTCGCGCGCCACTTACGAGTCGTCTCAATGTGTGTTGCTGTGGATTTATGACATTGTAATATTTGAATGTATTTACAGGTGGATCAATATAGTTGAAAGTATTCAATTATGCGATCGACATAGCCGAACTATTATATCTGTTGATTATTTCCAATTTATCAAGAGAAAAGTAACGATGAGTTTCAAGCATGTGAACTCATGCACTGTAGCGTTCTATCCAGGTCTGTCTGCTTCGTTGTCGACATTGAGCAGATGATCGTCACGCCTGCGCATTATATCGAGTTTTATTACACCTGCATGTTTAATCGCGGATCGCTCCTGAATGAATGATAGGAAAGTAGATTGCTGCTTGACCGACAACCGAAATATCGGATATCCCGTGTAACAATGAGGTTAATGGTAATCGTTTGAAATTTTATTTTCTGATATTTAATTCATCGTTCTTCAACGATCGAAAAGATCTCAGGAACGCTTATCTAAATTCTCAAAATGATTCATACCCACTTCGAAGTTGGATCTATACTGTTTTTTGATTGGGCTAGATTAACTAGAATTTTTTTCGTGAATGATGAGTGTTTCAACATAATTCTTAAATTGCGTGTATAAAATTTTGTGATTGAGATAGATCAACTAAAATTCTCTTTGTGAATGTTGAATATCCTTAATCATTTAAAAAAAAAAACTTTTCAGTTTGTGAATATAATTCTTCAAGTTCTAATGCGTGAAACAATTCTTCAGTTAGTGGATGGCACTGAATTGGACCGAAAAGATTGGGAAATTTTTTATTTGTGAATAACGTATTTTTCCAAATTATAGGAGGATCAATAACTTTCTCATTTCTGGATTCAAGTTCTAATGCTTAAAACAACTCTTCAGTTGGTGGATGGAACTGAATTGGACCAAGAGGATTGGGGAATTTTTTATTTGTGAATAATGTATTCTTTCCAATTGTAGGAGGTTCAATAACTTTCTCATTTCTGGATGATCATCAATTGAATTTCAAATAATCGATCGAAAATTTCTCATTCGTGGACTAAAAAAATTTCTGCAGAAGCATTCAAGTCATTCTCGCTTTATAAAGGCTGATTGGCTGATCTTTGTGCATATCCTTGAAAAATATTTCCTCCTTCTCTTTTATAGCCGACTTAGAGTAGAAGAAGGAGGAGGAGAGAAATATGTCTCCATCCGAAAATGAGTAAAAATCTTTGAAAATCTCAATCGAATTGGAAACCCACATATTTCACGTGAAAATTGAGATTTTCCTGCGCAAGCGTTGCATGAATTCAAATCATTGATTTTCGAGTTGAGCTCAATTCTCCAGTTCTCAAAATGATCTTCGTTCCTTGATGGCCACCCTCGATGATGTTTTATAAAAACTGGATAGTTTTTTGACCCCACACCATACGGGTGGTTGAACCATGCGCGCGCAGCGCGCGCACTTCGTAGATTGGATAGCTTTTTGAGATTATTCGGAAAATCCCTCAGACAGTCGTGAATTTTTGAATCAGCAATCCATGAATTTCGATTTCGAGGCATGTTAGAAGGATAAACATATAGACGAATGACATTTTTATTCTATATTTTTATACTATGTCATATTTGCTCCTTTCTGGTACCATATATACCTGCATAATTTTTTTTTTTCAAACACAGTAGCCTCTTGTCGTATGTTCCAGAATCTTAAGTCATCGTAACCATCCGCGCGCAACGCGCGCGTTTTAGAGTTCTAGTATGTATGGGAGTGCTACCGATGAAATTTATAGAACGTGATGTCGCTCGCTCCCGACGAGAGCATCTGTATACATATATATACCAAACGTATTTTTAACAACCCCATGTGTATATATGGTAGAGATGGATGTAATGCGGGCGTTCATTGGGCGTAGAGCCGTGGCATTTTTTACATGTGTATGTGTGTGTCGTTATTTCCCTTAACGCCACTTTCGTTAAAAAATTCATGCCCGACGCGTGCAAAAAGAATCTTTCAGCTTGAGCGAACTGCAGATGTATAGATGATGTTCTAGATTATCAAGAGATTTTTCAAAACAATTTTCAGGATTATTTTACTTTCAAATTCTATTAAAAAAGATTCCCTCTAGGATCCATCAATGTTTTAATTCTCATCTTACGCGACAATTCGATATCATGATTCCTTGAATGATCTTCGCAAAAATTCTTCACGCCTTTTTGTGTGCATAAGCCTCAATTTCGCTGCCAACTTGGTTGATCAGTTCGATATTTACACCTATAAAACTCACATCTCTTTCGAAAAGAGAGTCGTTTTTGGAGGTAACGTGATAGCAGTGCAGGATGCCGTAAGCGCGAAAACGTGCCAATTCCTGAAAAATTACGAAAACATGAGAGATTCCTATAAACTCATTCTCAAGGAGTTGAAAACATGATAAAAGAAGGCTATAAAAGTTCCACCATAGATCGTCTAAAACCAGCATAAACGGAATAAAGAAAATGCATCAAAAAACTCAAATTCAAGACGATTTTGAAGATAGCTAGTCATTGGGAAAATTTCTCGACAAACTATTTGACAATTGCAAAATCTGGCATAACGAAATATTTTAATTCAACAATCTCGTTAGGTAGACTGCGGATGAGGATGCTCGGGACGACAGTTCATAGTTTGGAAAGCTCTGAACGAGAAGGAGAGTTGAGAGTTCAGAGCTTGCAGAACGGCGAGTTGTCGAAATTCGACGGGCTATTTGGATGAATCCGAGATGAGTCTGTTATAGATGGGGAATCGTCCAAGGGAGAGTTTCAGAGAGTCCAGTATACGCCAAGGGCTTCCAAGTTTCGAACCTCTGCAGACTGCGAAAGACTTTTTCTTCAAGAGGACTGCTGCTGAGCTTGACGCTCACGCTATAGGTATCGTCTGTTTATCCCTACTGTCGCGTTCTCTCTCGAGATTTGACTGTGAGGATACGAAGAACCAGGGAAGATTAGCCTCTGCTTTGAGACTTCGAGATGAAATTCTCAAGTCGAGTTCGCAGCTTATGAATTTTCTATTTCGCCGCCATGCTGTTTCTTCGTATTTCCTGAGCAATACTTTGCTCTTCATGGTACAGGATCAATATCTAAGTGAAGATCTTTCAGCTCATTCTTATTGAAATTTGACGTTCCGATATTAATTTTCAGAAACTGTAGATTTTTTTTATTGCAGGACTTGAAATTGATCGTGAATAATCTCTAGATTCATTTTTTCATGTTAGTGATTCATCGCAGCTCGTATTTTTTTCATTTTGCCTAAAATTTCATCTTGTGGATTTGTATGTTAATGAGTTAAACTATACGAATCAAATCCAAAAAATCAGCTAAATATTCGCTTCCATAACATTTCTAAGCCGTTGATTCCGTGCTTGAGGGGTGTCCTACAATCCAAGTGCCAAGTGATTGAGCTCTGACAGGGTTGAAATTCACACGTATGAAATCTACCTCATTGGTTCGGGTATCATGACTACTCAAATAGTCAGGGTCGGGAATTTTGGGATTGCATCAGCTTGCTCGTGATGATCGATCGATTAAAAATTTTTTTGATTCTAAGCTTTTCAGAAATAGAGTAGATTCTTGAAAATTAGTTGGTTGGAGTAAAAGTACTCTGAACTTCGAATCAAATAATTTTTTCCTTTCCATATGGTGACTGAATTTCGTTGAAATCAGAGTGCTTTGGAAAAAGCTGTTCCTACAATACACGACTGAGTATCTACCTTGTCCCAAAGCAAGGACAGTTCGAACCCCATGCGGCTTGTAAGCGATACTTCTCCGGAACTAATACAGCATTGCGACAGTACTAATGCAGTCGGATTGGTCTTTCGAATCAGCGTTGTCAGTCTTGAACTACGTCTGACGCGCTGGAATTGTTGCGATATCATTCGAGTACGGGAGAGATGTCACAGGCTGCCAAATGAGCCTCGAACTAGTTGTGCTATGAGTCCAGTGGTACTTTCCAAGTCCCGGAGAACTGTCTCTACTCTCCGTGTGGGTTTGGACAAGTACTGCTTCGGTACTTCTCAAGTCCCGGGGAAATTTTGCCAACTTTTCCCATAAGTCTGGAACTTGTGAAGCTGATCTGGTACCATTGTGGTACCTTCCGAGTCCCGAAGAAGTGTCGTTAGTTTTCCGTGTAGGTTTGAACTAGTACTACTGCAGTACCACTCAAGTCCCGACGAAGTTTCACTAACTCTCCGTGTCGGCTTGAATTAGTCCTGCCGCGGTACCACCCAAGTCCCGAGGAAGTGTTGCTAGCTCTTCGTGTGTCTTTGAACTAGTACTACTGCAGCACCACTCAAGTCCCGACGAAGTTTCGCTAACTCTCCGTGTAGGTTTGAATTAGTACTGCTGCGGTACTTCCCGAGTTCCGGGGAAATTTCGCTAACCTCCCGCATCAGTCTGGAACTTGTGAAGCTGCTGTAGTAGTACCATTGTGGTACCTTCCAAGTCCCGAAGAAGTGTCGTTAGCTTTCCGTGTAGGTTTGAACTAGTGCTGCTGCGGTACCATTCGAGTCCCGAAGAAGTGTTGCTAACTCTTCGTGTGGTTTTGAACTAGTACTACTGAAGTACCACTCAAGTCCCGAGGAAGTGTCGCTAACTCTCCGTGCAGGTTTGAATGAGTACTGCTGCGGTACTTCCCAAGTCCCGGGGGAATTTTGCTAACTCTTCCCATAAGTCTGGAACTTGTGAAGCTGCTCTAGTATCATTGTGGTACCTACCAAGTCCCGAAGAAGTGTCGTTAGCTTTCCGTGTATGTTTGAACTAGTACTGCTGCGGTACCATTCATGTCCCAAGGAAGTGTCGCTAACTCTACGTGTACGTTTGAAGTAGTACTGCTGCGGTATTATCCAAGTCCCGAAGGAATGCCGTTGACCATCCGCGTAGGTCTGGAACTCGTACCGCTGCACTAGTACTGTTGTGGTACCTTCCAAGTCCCGAAGAAGTCTCGTTAGTTCTCCGTGTCGGCTTGAATTTATCGTGCCGCGGTACATCCCAAGTCTCGGGGAAATTCCGCTAACCTCCCGCATCATTCTGCACTTTTTACTGCTGCGGTCTGTTCTGGTACTTTCCAAGTCCCGTAGGAATGTTACCAACTCTCCGTGTAGGTTTGAACTAGTACTGCTGTGGTAGTTCCCAAGTCCCGGAGGAGTGTCGCTAACCTGCCGTGTTAGTCTTCACGTAATACTACTGTGCTAGTACTGTTGTTCCGCTTTTTTAGTTCATTTTTAGTTATATGTCTCCACCGTAACTGTGAAGATTCCTCCTTCGAAGATTCGTTCCCATAGTTCGTCATTGATCTTCATAGAATCTGTTCAGTAATCGGATAATGGCGTCTAAGGAAATAATATGTGCATGTAACTCGAATCCATGTCCCTAGGGTAAAAAATACGTGTACTTGTAGGCTGTACTATGCCCCACGTGTGCCCAACATAATTATTGGAGTAGGAATATGTACGTGCGTATACTGCATGAATGGTATGATATGATATAACAAAAGGCTCTTGAAGATTCGGTGGTCTTATGGACGCAACCATGTCCCTTAGTATGTTGGATGGAAGCGTATAAGGTGGTGGTCGTGTCAAGTCTGGGAACATATTATGATTCCATTGTATCCGGATTTTTCCAGGTGATGTTGGGAGTTTTACGAAGTCCTCTATGACTTCGCGAGCTGTCCTACCCTCTCCCAACCTGGCCACGTGTCCGGCCCACCTGCCTCGTTTAATTTTGATTGTTTGCACTATTCTCGGAACCCTGTACAGTCTGTCAAGTTCGGTGTTGAGTAGTCTCTTCCAGCGAACTGTTCTCATATCTAGTTCCATCCTAAAAATACTTCTGAGAATCTTATTTCTGAAAGACTCGATTTTACACATTTGTCTTTTGGTTAGTGCCCAGGTTTCGCAACCGTATAACATCACCGCCCGAACAATGCTCTCGCACAAGAAGAGCTTTGACTCGCGTGTCAGGAGTTTGCTTATCAGTACTTGAATGGAGGTTCAGGTCTTGGAACTTGCCTCGATTCTACTAGTGATCTCTTTGTGTTATTCTTGTTGATTATTGCGCCGAAATTGGTACAGCTTCGTAAAAGAAGTTCGCGGCGTGTAAGTATTCTCTGTCATGTATGTCTGGGTTCTTTTCTGATCCGATATTCTTCAGATTTCAAATTTAGTTTTGTCTTCGCTAACTTCCAATCCGACCTCTTTCGCTCCCTCGATGATAATCTCAGCGTTATGTATCATGGCTTCTTTGCTATCCCCGATAATATCCAGGTCGTCTGTGTTACCAGGTTCTGGATTGGGTGGTGAATCTCGATCAATGGGAGACCTATCGTGATGTATAGTACCGGCCTGATTACATATTTTAGGACGAAGTTGAACAATGGGGATGAAATCGCGTCTCCCTGTTGCAGGCTGTTCTCAATGATGATCTGCTTCACTTTAGTACCTTCTGAATTCAAGCATACAATATCGAGACCGTTACTCTTCACCAAACCTGAGCAAAATTTTAAAACATAACCTACGCATACAGCAGTCAATAGCCGAGCTTTGCGTACCAAACCAATGCAAATCGTGTCCTGTTAATATTGGCTTCAACTCTATTCAGGGCTGTGTGTGCAGTATGATTTAGTAGCTCTCTTGGGGCATGCAAAGATAATAATGACGCTAATGCACTTCAGAGTTTGGAGCATGCACCGAACCAGGTATACGATGCGATGCTCTCTTGTACAAGCATAGAAACAGTGGCGCAGAGGCACAAGACTTGGCGTGTACAATTGCATTTAAGCAGTTTAGTGCGACAGTGCGAAAGTGCCGCTTGTAAATTGTACAAACGGCAGCGGTTTGTCTCTCCCTGCTCCAATACGAAAACGTGACTACACGGTCTAAGAATTCGTTGCACGTCTTGTGGCTTCCTTCAAGTCGTTACAATGTTTTCCTCAGATATTTTTTTCTACGATCTCTTTTTGAATCCGTTCAAAAATTATGGGTACATTGAGCATTGATTGGGTATAAAATAGTGGCTACCGTATTTTTCTGTTACTCAGGAAAATTATCGACGCCCGCTTTTATGCATCGTTCAATATTGATTCATGTCCATTTTTTAGCGCTAACTTCTACCTACAACATGTGACCGAGGGATTTTCTGGGGACAGAAAAGTAGAGTTAAGGTCCATTCAATGACTTTGGAAACGGCATTCAATCAAATGAAATATACATCGATACAAAAAAAATACATACAGGTGGGTTGAACGATAAATATGTCGAAGGGATCTGATATTAAGAATTGGTAAGCATGTTACAAAATACGGTTTCGCCCAAGACACGATTGAAACAGTTTTGCACGATTATGAATGTCTCTACGGCTATGGAAGAACTTTTTCGGGACCTGGATATGCAGGGCTGAGTCGGTGTGTATGGTTCGACTCCTAGAACTTCCATCGGGTAGTTGACGTAAGGTGTGTAAAAGTTACGTCGTCTCGGTCTCTGAGTAGTGCAATTCTTCAACCTTCTCATAAGCTGCACAAACGATGGTCTTATCTATCTCAGAACTCCAGCGAACATTATAACAAAGTTTGCAGGAGGGGGGGGGCACTCTCGATTGCGTGAGTTCACTGCCAAGATAGACTGATTGTTCGGAGTCTGCATACGTCATTGATGAAACTATAAGAAAAAAAAATCGAAAAACAAACTAGCACGTATGAATTCAATTTGCTTTGAGATGATATTCATGCAGTTACTATTTTTCGCCAATGCCGAATTCCCACCGATTTTTCTAGCTTGCCGTGTCAGGTTTTTAGTCTGATCTCGCATCACTCAAAAGATTTTAGCATCGGAGAATCGAATGACATGAATTTCTAATCAAAATCTTTCGTACGGCTATATATAAAATGCAACAAAATCAAGTACTCAACTTTCAGATCTATAACTCTGAGAGCTTGCAAAATCATCACACGTGCCTCTACCCTCTTTGACTAAATAACAGTCTGGTGTGCTTGCAGCGAATGTTGCATCATCCTCGCAAGCTCGCTCACAATCCGGAAACTCCCTCTCAACCTCACGCCGTATTTCCTTGGCAAAGCTTTACGGTATGGTTCTATACCCTACCATGTACCACCCCATCAACCATACTTCCTCCTCGTCGTCGTCTTCTTCTTCTTCTTCTTCTTCGTCTGTGCAAGTTCTCTGTGCTTGCGGGTAGAGGAAATCGATCGGTTCCGTTCACTCACAACGTACTACGAGAAACATCACCGATATAGGTATAAGTAACTTCACAAATGAAAGCTCCATAGCCCACAGACTATGAAATATTAAATGTGCGCTCCAAGCACAGAGTGCGTGCTTACAATCGACAATCTAACCTATACGTTTGCATGTATATAGACTTCGATGTGCGAATGTAGAGCATAATATGCTACCAAGACTAATTTTCTCTTTCTCTAACTGCAGGGATTCGTCGTCCTTTTCTGAGGGGATTCAAGAAGTTGTATATAGATTGGCATTGTATGTTCTTTATGTAGAGAGTAAAATCGATCGGTTAGATGAATGTTTGATGAGCTTAATGATCCGGGGAGTGGCTTTAGTCCTTCACACAACTCGCTATTTAGCTTTAATGTACTTATATTTCGTGTGGGAGGTTGTAGGTACTCTGAATGAACATACTCATTACCGGTCGAGTTGCAAAATGTAAGAAACGTGAGTTAGAAGACTATTTTGCAGCAGATTTTATGAAGAGGGCAATGGTTAACCACGTGATATTTGAAATATATGTATTCCAGAGAGTGAGATACACACTTGCATAATTAGATTCAGAGCTTTGCAAGATGCCCATTGCTCTATACTCAGCTCTTGACTATGTTTATTCAGATGGATACGAGTTGACGTATTACTCTACGTTTTGAAATTCTAATTTCCCTAGAGCAGTAGAACCGTCGCTCAGCTTCTCAGTACCATGTATATATATACTTTGTGGCATCGAGCTATAGAGATAATACACTGCCTTTGGTGGAGATATGCAGTATTTTATCCAAGACATTGCGTTTTATGCCAAGTGTTGACATGATCCATATTCCTTATGCTCTCCTTCACCTGACTGTAAAAATACCTTTCATATCTAGATATAGGTCTATGTTAATGCGTTGAAGCTATAAACTTGGTGAAGTGCATAATTCCGATGTATGCGGGATGATCATCAGTCACCCAGGACGAATGTCATCGATTTTTATATGTGTAGTCACTTTTTCATGATTTCTCACTGATGCATGATGAAAAATAGATATTATGAGGCTCATACTTCTGTTCCTGTTAAAATACCGATGTAATAAATCAATTTCCATTTGAATCACAGTCTGTTATTCTTTTTGAGGAAATTTTCAAACGACCCGCAAAAAAATTTCAAATATAGGCAAATAGCCGCAATTTATTACCGAAGTGTTGCCAATTGTTGACATTTTCATGTACGGGAATGGTGTACTGTTTCATTCATTGAACATTCGGAAACCCGCTTACTTTGAAGTTTGCTCTCAGGCTTTCAGGTCTAAAGGTAAATTTTGACACTAAAAGTAAAAAAATCAATCATGAGAAGATGTTAGAAAATGATAGAATTAGACGTTCAAATATTTATCGGGTTTTAGATTATGCATTCTGTGATTCAATGTTTGAGCACTATCTGTTCACCAAAACGGCTTTTGTACCAAGAAAGATTTTTCCGAATTTCTTCAGATTGTTCACAGCGCATCCAACCGGAATGATCCAACAATCACTCATGTGGATATTTTCTATTATGAAAACTGGAATTATTTGTAATCATCTAGACAGTTGTTGCCATTAATTGCTGTGCAACAGGAAATACGTCAGTCGCTAAAAAATTTCACCATTCCCAATTAATTTTCAGTTCTTGGATTCTCGTCATGATTATTCATTTTTCATCCATATCAACAAATTGCAACAAGAATAAGGAATGGAATTTGATAATCATCGCAAAATGCTCAATCGTGAGAATTGCAACCAATCAAAATCCTGCAGTGCAGTCTCAAGGGCTTTCCTACTATAATCTCGTCGGAATCACTCAAAAATCTCTAACATAATCAGTAGGAAAAAATGCTTTCATCCTTGTCAACCTTATATGGAAAGAAATCTCGTTAAAAGTGATATGATAACTCCGTACATGCTAATGCTCATTGGTCGGTACCCAGTCTACTACAGCTGATCGCATTAGTCTCGCAAAGAGACGAGAGGATGAGATACATCAGGTGGAAATGGGGATCAGCCAAAAGCTCAAGCTTGCGTGCCCGCCCGCGCCTATTCAAATCTTTAATCCAGCATCAGACGGTGGTTCTGCGTCGCAGACGGCAACCACATCAGAGTCTCTAAATACATAGACTTTCAAGCTTCTCTGATATCCAAGAACAAGCATCGCATATCCCTACACACACACACACACACACACACACACACACACACACACTCACACTCACACATATCTGGTGATGAGCTTGCAAAGAGGCAGTCCATGAGACGACGACGTGAGCTTGCAAAAATGGCATGTGTGAAAAAAGATACGCATGGCATCTGTTGAGACGATATATAGCAGTGGCTGAGCCTACGTTGTCGAGATAATGAGAGCGTACCAGGGTCGGAAACGAAAGTGAGAGACCAAAGGGCCTTCTTCTTCTTCTGATGGGTTTTTCGACCAAAGGGCCATCGTCACAAACTGTATAGAGACGATGCATGCTTGCGCACCTCGTTGCAGCATCCGCAAGCTGAGTATGTACACGGATGCATGTGCTTGAAAGGAGCATCTTCTGGTTTGGATGTGGTATCTCTGTGTCATAGGTGCTCATTTTTTTATGGTCTTGAGAGAGAGAGTGACGTTTGCGTGGCATTGAATTTGCAGAGGGCGAAAGTTGGCGACGTCATTGGATTTGTGCGCGTGTATCATGTGCTCAGTACCTTGGTGTAGTACATTACACTTTCGCTCGTTCGAAGTGCTATGGTAATCTTGTAATTGATGATATTTCATGGATACATTGAAATCCTGATTGAGATTGATGTACAATGTAACATAAAAGAGATGTAGGAGTCCTCTGATTGTCTTGAACATGTCTTAAAAATGATTCAAAATCATCGAAATTCGATGTAACTTTATATAGTAAGACATGATTTCTAAACCAATTGAAAAAAGCTTTCCATATCCCTGTACTGTTATTTAAATCCAAATCAGACCATTTGCAGTGTCTTCATAATCGTAACTTTATCCTCATATCTTCAGAACTGAGATCTAGTCTCGGGATTTCCAAAAGCAGCGTAGGGATGAAAATGTTTTTCCAGATTTGTTCAGAATTTATATCCGGTGATAGTACATGTGGATTCATTCACGCCACCTGCCTGAACAATTGTATTTTGACAAGTGAACTGATTTGAGTAAAAATAACCTCAGAAGATATTCCTGTATATGCTAAGGTCTCTTACTGTATGAACCTACTTACGTCCGACCTATGTTATTGACCATATGTAAGTCTTTTTGAAATTGATACACTCTGAGGCTCAGATATCACAAAAAGAAAAATAACAGAAAAATGACCAATTAACTTCCTTGAGGTTCGGACACCAACTACATTTTCCGTCTTGAGTTTTGATTTTTGAATTAATGGTGATGTGAACTTACTTTACACCCAATCGACTTTGAAAGTCTTTGAGAATAAAAAAAAGAATTCAAGTTCATGACGCAAGAATTTTCATGATGGTAAGAACATCATCATAAGACAAGAGTATAGATCTAGAACACAAACTTCAAATCAGGTTTCAAAACTCAAAAAATCGTTTGCATTCCACCACACCCCAGTAATAAACCGAAGTCTGAAGAAAAGAATCAGGAGACACTTTGATCGTAATAATCCTAGCAATTGCGTCTCTTTCTCATGCCTTACACCTCAAGACTCGTTGGGCAAGTTTGTATAATCTAATGATGCATGTATACATCAGGCAAACGACAAAACGACCGCGACCACTTTGCACAGAGATAACCTTCAACCGGCTCTATTTACTCTTGGTGCATCGTCAAATAACGATTGCTAAAGCTTTAGGACTTGCATTCTCCTTCTCTCTACCTTTCTATAGAACAGGTATATAATCACAAACGACTGACTGCTAGAAAAGACGTTGCAAGTTTCATCGTCACCATCATCGCACAGTATATATATATATATATATATATATATATATATACCGAAGAGCTAACAAAACCGACTAAGAAAACCCTCAAGCGTGTGTAAGTACAGTGCAATCAAGTTCATCACCTGTCATAACACCTGATGCTTGGTTCGTCTATTCATCATCCATAAATTTATGCATCTTATACTCTGTATCCTCATATTCAAAGTTATAATGTCATGCTGCATTGACAATCAAAATTATCCCCTGTACGTCTTGATGCAATATTCTAGAAGATCTCTACATTTATGAGTCTTGGATAAAAAAATGCCGTATCATAGAAAATACGATTCTCGAACCGAATGCACCGGATGCAGAGCGAGAGTTGTATCTCCTTATTGAGAATATCTGCGTTGGTGCCTACAGAACAAGACAAGACTTACTTGGAGGGCAGGTCTGATATGCCGCATTTGTATGAAAATCGCCGCCTGCTAAGCGAGACCTGTTTTTCTTGCTGCATCAGAACTCGAGGATCTTTTTATATGTATATACGTACCGAAGTCTTCGTTGCATCGATTGCCTCCTCCTCCTCCTCATACTCCTCCTACGCAAGGAAATTGAATTTTGTGTACGCTAGCTGTCGATTGAGAGTCGATTTGCGATTGATAGACTTGTTACTTTGGCTTGGATGGTTTACAAAATGCGCTAGACATTTTTCACCCTCGGCTCCATTGTGTTCTGAGCAAATAACGATTGGTTTACTGTATGGATGCATGTATTGAAATTCGATGTGGGTGGTGGTAGTAGGTAAATGTCCTACGCGAGGTTTTCGACTTTTGTTCAGAATGTAAGAATGAAGAGAATATACTATTCATTCACAATAATATAGTTATCATTAAATTTTAGTAACGAAGAGTCCATGAATAGTATGGAACCCAAATTTATGGAACCCAAATTTTTGGGTTCCATAAAATTTAGTTCCATCAATCCGCTGACGTACTGGAAATTCTATTCCTGTAAACCCAAAAAGCCCGAAATATTGGTAAGAAATACCTGTGATGACAGAAATTGTGTAAACTGACAAGACGTTTGAGGCTGTGACATAATTTTTCTACCCGAATACGACTCAAGATTTCAAAGTTCTAGCAATGTTTAAACTTGGTGTCACTATAAAGTCTCCAAAATTCCTGAAAAGTAATTGTTGAAACTAACAAGGGAAGGTCCAACCTTGTGGAACACGGATCTTGATGAAACTTTGGGAATCATCTTGTTTTGGTGAGAAATGAAGATATCTCAAAGGATTTAATCCCATGGGCTTCCTATCCTGAGATACAGCTACAGAGATGAGCATTGTTAGTATATCTATATGTACGACTTTTCAACATGGGCCTATATTGGCAATGCTAATCTCCATAGCTG
The DNA here is from genome assembly GCA_029851415.1 of Eretmocerus hayati. Classification (NCBI taxonomy): domain Eukaryota; kingdom Metazoa; phylum Arthropoda; class Insecta; order Hymenoptera; family Aphelinidae; genus Eretmocerus; species Eretmocerus hayati. The sequence goes on along the minus strand of CM056741.1, from coordinate 52,374,095 downwards.
TACCTGAGAATAGGAGGCCCATGGGATTAAACCCTTGGAGATACCTTCATCTTGCACCAAAATAAGATGATTCCCAGAGTTTCATAAGGATCCGTGTTCCGCAAGGTTGGACCTCCCCTTGTAAGTGTACATACTGAGAAAACAGTGATGAGAATAGTATATTAAGCAACTAGGGTGCAAACAGAAATTTGCGCACGAGTGCCCGCAACGAGTGCGCAAACGATAAATTTGCACACGAGTGCGGGGACGAGTGAACAAATGTTTGCCCCGTGTTGCTTACGATATTTTATGCTATTGCTGTGAGCAAAATTGCAACTCGCCAAACAATACGCATCTATCGAATTAGATCTCACATGAATGAATATTCAATTATTTTGGGCAATGTGGGCATGGAACTGTGACTCAATGATTTTTGGAGATATCGACGAGTCGAGCTCTGATGAAACAACAATCAAGTCCTGCTTCCCGGCCAGTTTGTGAATCAAGAAAGTAGAGAATCGTGTTTCGAAATGCTATGGCAGCATTTAGCCCGATCGCAAACGTGGGTCGGGGGGGAGCGCAGGGCGCAGGAGCGGGGTCCAGGGGCGGCAGCCCCGGTGGGGGTGCAGGGGGCGAAGCCCCCGCCGGGGGGTTCGGGGGGCGGAGCCCCCCGACTGAAAAAAAAATTAGGAAAATAGTTTCAAAAAGCCAGTTTTATGCGATTTTCCGATGTTTGGGTGCTCGCATTATTGCAGAGAATAGTATTAGTTTGTTCGAATACTTGCTTCCGAGCGAGTATTTCGACCCTCGCCTGAGGTTCGGGCCGAAAACCAATCGCTCAGAAGCGAGCTACAACCTCATAAACTCGGTGCTAAGTATATTGTTTCCTCTGCGTCACGGACTCATTACTCCCGAGAAAATGCAGAGGGTTTTACACTGATACCCACATATATTTTACACACACGACACGTACACTGAACAAGTTCGCGAAATAATCCCGTAGAAAAATTGAAATTGGGTAATGAAAAAAAAAAAAAAAAAAAAATCCAGGTTCAATGTTCAGTTCAAAGAAATCGTATTTTCCGTGCGTAAATGGAAATTTGCGCACGGAATTTTTTTGCAGCGTGCGCAAATGGCCGATTTGCACACGGTTTGACGATTTGCGGCGTGCGCAAAAAAAAAATTTGCGCACAGTTTGCACATTTACGCACGCTGCTCGCCATTTGCACACGGCACACAAGCGTCTAAATGGGCATTTCGGCCCAATTTTGCGCACAGAATAGCATAAAAATTTATCAATGCATTGATTGCTTGTCTAATAAGAATGTTGATTTTATAATTTTATCCAAATATTGATTTTTTAGTAACTGTTATCCGTAATAACTGTTGAAAAATATTATCAAGAACAGAAGTTAAAAAGGCTCAGAAAAGAGCAGAGGGAAATGGAACATTCTACGAGAAAAGAAAGAGAAACAAATAGCGCAAATCCATCCCAAACAGGAATAACAGAATATGTAAAAATTAGTGCGACCAATGAAGAAGGAGAAAGAATAAGATAATAGTGATAAAAAATAATGGAGGAGAAAGGAGTGAAACATAATAATCAACAGAAATGAGAGAATTGCATTTCAAGATGAAGGAAAAAGAGAAAATGAGTGGGCAGAGTGTGGGATATATTTCCAGAAATTTCTCATTGACTTTTCTCATTCATTTGAAAATTGAAGTTGTGGCATCTATCATACTATATCAGATCGAATGATGGCGGAGTACAGCACACAATCATCACAAATTTCTTCTAACAAAAATGCAAGTTTTCAAATAATTCAAATAGTAACCCGCCATAAAGTCTTCCTTCATAATGAGTCCTCTAGTTCCATTCGGATGCATTTCCAAGTAATTGCAGGCTAGCATATCGATGCAGTAGGACGTTAACATGATTCATTGCTGATTATAATTTCAAATCGATTTGAGATCCATGCATGCATGCATCTTTTGCGTATTCATATCATACTTATACATACATGAATAAGAGTGCAGAACTCTTTATCAATATCAGTATAGGCGCCTCTTTCGAGGCGAGTCTATAAATTGACCCGGCCCGGGTAGATGTCGTAGTAGTTGTCTTGCGATTCAATTACTTTATAGATTCTATACCCGCATTCACATAACGCGGAGACACGTAAGAGTGTGTACATGAGGTTGCGAGAGTGAATGAGAGTGGCGCCAAAGTGAAATTTCACATCAGTCGAAGCTGTTTAAGTGAATTTGCGTATTTAGAATCTTGTTGAGCATGAAGCTTGATCAGTGAAGAGGATAAAAATTTACAGAGCTTTAAATGCCTGTGGCGTGTTTATTTCAATTAATTGTAGCGCGTCAAGTTACTACAGAACCACTGATGGTTTCAGTTGGAGTATGAGTAGTTTTGCACTGGGAGACATTTTATCTTCATGGTTTGCCAAGATCAGAATTCAAAATTTACACTGATGATATCCAGACTTAATCTCTGCGCTACTCTTCAAGCTCTTGAGTTTATCAATATCTTTGCACGATAAAAGTCTACGCAATCAGAATTTCTTACTGTGTATATTACCTGTGATCACTTTCTCCTACTCGGATCATTGGTATTTCATATTTTTCAAAATCTTTCATGTTTATTCGATTCTTCTTAGTAAAATCTCTTCGATATTTATTTCATGAATACTCTGAAAGTAAATTCATCCACGAATCAATCAGCAGATGGTCTCAAAGGCTTTTGCCACTTGATCGAGCGTTTTGAGAATGATCCATTCTGTTAACCATTATCTTCTGAATCTGTTTCAAAATTCACGACCATAGTGAGAATGAGCTCTAGATTACTTCATCTCTGTAACTTCTTTCCATTGTTCCATGTTCAAGTTTTCTCAAGAAACAAGAGATTTCTCACTTGAACTTGACGATGGGACTTTGATTCTTCGTTGTTATTTCCTAATTCATCAATCAGGGTATTGCTATTCTAAATATTTTGGACAATTCCCAGTATGGGAGACCAAATTTGTTCAGTGTACCTAAGATTCAGAGGGCTTTTTCAATTTTCATTCGACAAATGGAGCAGGAAGTGAGATAGCAATCACAAATGATGTCCAAAAGACCAGACTAGCTGAACATGGGTAACCTTTTAATTTTACACTCATATCGACCTGAATGCATTTTCAGAATTCCCGCACACACACATATCTCATCAGCACATCATTCCAATAGATAGAGGCCAGAATTCAAATCTTCGCCCTTCCTGACTACAAATTACACCTTCTGAAATTCTCCAACAATTGAGCTCCATCTCAATAATCTTATCCTAGCAGAGTCTTGATTCCAGACCCATTTTCAAGATCAATAGGTCTCTGAACTCGCCGAGCATCACGTTCCACTTGCAAGCATGGAAATACTTATCGCAAAGTCTATGTACACAGAGTCCACCACAGTCGAGATCTGCTCTCAGAAGCCTAGCATAGCCAGCTAACCAGCCACAATATTGAATATTTTTTGCATACAAGATTCGTGCCCCCATATGCATACACAACCCTTTTCTTCTTCACATATACCAGCCAGGAAAATGTTTCCGAGACATTTTACAAGTCCACGGGACGACCTCTCCGTTTAGGTCACCTCCACAGCGTGGAGCCTAGAAGCTTCATATACCTTACATGGTTCAAGAATATCAACAATATGATATCATTGTTGCTATATTATAGGCATGCACGATCAGTTCTAAAAGTCGTGCGCATTTTTCATACTTGTGCTTGGTTGACTGTGCAGTTATAATACGTGAGCACTATAGAGGTCGGCATTTGTGAGTATAGACCAGCGTGCGAAATGTCAACCCGTTCTTCGGTTGGTCGATGCTTGGGTATACTGTGGTATATATTGTGCGAGCTTCGGGGGCCTCTTGTAGATTCTACTCTCGGATAACAGGCCACACCGAGTTCTGTGGGTTACCTTTTCTGCTCTCTTACCACTAGAAGCTAGAGCATTTGCTTGTTCTGCTCCTGCTTCTGGGATGATGCTCTGCTTTGTTCACGATGCTAAACCAGAGTATAGGATTGAGCTTGTTGGCGAGGTACCTACCTTCTCTGGATAGAAGTACTTGAATCGAGAGGATGTCCCATGCTCTTGTTCGATGAGCTACCTATATGTATCTTTGCTGTTGATGCCTTTACCTACGTTGAATTTTTTGAGGGTTCTGTTGGCGGTTTGTTTGGGATATACATACTTGAATTGTGTCGGTATCTCAAGCTTTTAGCTATTTTAGTGGCTGAGAATGCACAAAATACTAGTATCAGCATGGTGTCTACGGAACCTAGAAATCAGGGAATTCAAGTTGAACTGAAGGGGTTCATTTTGCACCTAATGGAAATCAAGAAAACCTCAAGGAATTGGGGTCTTGCATTTTTTTGACCCCCTCAAAAAAAGGTTTGGCAAATTCGAGCAAGTTAGAATGAGTATTGTGCAATTAGCGAAAAAATTCCCAAAAATTTTCTTCACCTTGCGCAAATTGTTTGAAAGTCGGACGACTTGAGAGTGACCATAGTGAGTGAGCGCCGTGTGACGTCACACCGATACAAATTGAAACCAGTCCCATGCTTAAATGTATGAGATTGATGAAAAAGTCTTGGACTACAATTTTTTGAGAATAATTCACTAACTTATGTCGCAAGAGTGTGCAGTAGCGTCTTAATTCTGTCTAGGAGAGGTAAAAAAATCAGTCAAGAACGTCAGTATATCAACAATGGACTCAGAGGTTAGTGTCCCAATGCTACATAAATTATGTTCCTAAATGATGTGAAATTAAAGTCATGATCACTGCTTGATATCAATTTCAAGTCTAATTTTTATCCTCTTCGATCTAGGAATCCCACACAAGTAATGAGGTTACCACCACAGATTCTGAGAAGCCCAAAAAACTACCATATAAGACTTGCTTTGTTCTTGAGATTGAGGATTTACCTCTGTGCTTTTGCTCCTCTGACTTCTGGGGCGTTGAATCAGCTTTCACGAAACCTTCTTCTATTCTATTAGCCATGACGATATATTTATTCACTCAGAAATTTAGAGATAATAAGAGAAAAATCTGGCAAGCCATACGTTTACAATAGCAGTAGCCGACGACTGTATCGGTGTGACGTCATACGGCGCTCACCCACTATGGTCACTCTCAAGTCGTCTGACTTTCAAACAATTTGCGCAAGATGAAAAAAATTTTTGGGATTTTTTTCTCTAATTGCACAATACTTATCTTAATTTGTTCGAATTTGCGAAACCTTTACTTGAGGGGGTCAAAAAAAAATGCAAGACCCCAATTCTCAAGTGACGATTATTAACAAATGAGTCAGTTGATCTGCCATCTGCGATGCACTGATTGTTTATTTTTCAAATTATAATCCATAACTATCCGTTCAAACAAATATGCATCATGAGATATTTTTTATGGAATTCGAGCATATGACGAGGTGCAAGCGACTGGCAGACCATGACTTTTTTCCACTTCTTTTCCTCACTAACTTTATTTGTCACGGTTTGTCAATGATCATCAATCGAGAATTTCCTGAATATTACTGTTGTGTATTTGGAAAATAATCGCTCACTCTGTATCGGCAATCGACAAGTCAATCTAGAGCCAAATGTCTGATTTGTGTCTGATACATATCAATATTGAACCTCCTTCAAAATATTTGGAAAGCCTAGAATACTCAGGAAATTTCTCGAGAAAGACTTGGCAGATAAGCAATGTTGCATAGTTTTATATACTAATTCTCCAACTGATGAGTGTGAGATTACTGTATTTTGGTGATCAGTTGTGGTCTTGAAGATGATGACCTCAGAGTATTGCGTGTGCAGAGACTGAAGATGAACTGGCATATTCCAATTATACTTTTTTGCAGTTTGAGATAACACCTATGCTATCCAAAAATTTGGAAAATTTTCAACTCTTGACTTTTAGATACGCCTATAGCAGTCATCTTGGCTTCTGATATCCAGCGAAGGATAAATCAAGACACTTCTTGTAGAATCTACAATGCACAAGCAAACGAAAAACTCGATGCAAAAATATGCAAACGACTGATATGTTGAAATTATTCGTTTGGCGGATGTTGAGACGGATATCGATGCAGATATTCTGGCTTGCGTGTTTATAATAATTCTTGAAGCATGATAATTATCCCATTTGTAAGCAAATTTTTTGTGACTCCGCCACATGAGCCTCCTACGTTGTTGAACCTCGCTCTACAAGTTTACCCACGTAACGATCGTTAGATTGTGTATTTCACGCTTCCAAGGTTTACCAGTAAAAGTGCGAGGGCGAAACAAAACGATTTTCAATCCTAGAAATTTATTGTCACTTCCACCTTATCTTATGTACCTGTTCAATTTCTCATTTGGTCGCTTGCAGAATTGCCGTTGCTCAGCCTCTCTCAGAGCGGAAACTAACAAATTCATCTCCACGTCGATACAATACTTGATACAAGTGGGTGTTGAAAGTCTATAACATGTATTTCTTCAATCAAGATTATTTCATCATGTGTAAGGTCTGCAATAGCGGATGTTGTATTACTTGGACAAGAATCCTTTTTTTATTCCATGCAATCACTTCAAGTGTGAAAATAGCGTTTATCTGATGGAGAAATGTCACTACTGCCCTTTCATTTTGTTTCAAGATAAGTTTCTATGAAACAATACAGGTATGGGGTCTAAGTAGTAGAGCAATGGCGCTCCTGGCCCCAACAGAGAGTAGAGAAAAGATAAAAGGTACATGGGTCTTGCGAAGAAGCGGGAGCCCTGAAATAGTCCAAGATGCCACTCAGGGCTCACACGCACTGAGGCGGACGAGGTGGTAAGAGCACACACATGGGTGCTGGGGCTGAAGACTGGGGGCGGGGGAGTTGTCGTGTGCTCCCGAGATACTAAGATCTCCCTTGCCGGAGGACTGGGGCCGGGGAGTGCGTCTGTCTCCCAGGATCAACTAAGGATCCTCCTTGCGGTTAACTGGGGCTAGGGAGTCGTTACTCTCCCAAGATCCGAAGATCTCCCTTGCGGGATAGCGGACACATAATTTTTCCACACGCATGTAAGGTACAAGTAGCAACTCCTTTGCATACGAGGCAAACCAGTAGCCACCTGGTGGTGGCATGCGAAACTATTTTATACGATACTTGCCTGTATCGTCTTGGATCGTTACGTACACACTTCTCTTCGATGATAGTAGGGTCCCTAGAAGGTGGTTGAGACACGGTGTTTTCAGTCCGCCATGTTTTGTCCAAATCCCATGTTATTTACTATACCTATATCGACGGAGTCAAAATATAGGTATAGTAAATAACACGGCCTGGGCAAAGTCGGACGACTATAAATTCCAGCCATAGGCTGTCTTTGAGTAATCGAATGAGGCAGATGCGCCACCACATGGAAAATTCTGAACCCAAAAAGTAGGTATCGATTTAGGGGCGAAATCTAGGGGACGACTATAAGTTCCAGCCCATATGTCTCGACCCCCTCCTAGGGACCCTAGATGATAGAGCCACGAGACGCCATCTAGTGGTGATATGTAGCACTACACTTGCGTAATTATTGCATTCACGCAATTATACCCGTGCCTCCGATTGGGCCAGGAGCGCCATTGCTCCACTACTGATCTCAGTATCTACATATATTTTTTATTTCCGAATTTCAAAATAGCCATTAACATTCATCAGAACAGCTAATTAATTATTCATTATGAGAATAGTCGTGTAGATTTCGCAACCATAATATTCTAATTAATTGAATATTTATCTCGGGTAGTGACTCGCAACGGCTAATTAGTTTTTCACTATAATAATTTCTGCCGCAAACTTCCAAACGTATAAATGGCTCAGCTTTCCTTTCATTTCACGAAAACTTGCGTGTATGAATGCAGGAAATAACGAGCTCTAAGCAAAATCTCTTCGAGTCATCTCATTTTCTATTGAAGCCTAATGAAACCTAGCTCACAAAAACACCCACGCATAGACAGGATGCGCGACTCCTTTTGACCCTCGCGGCTTTTTCTATTCATACAAGGTGACAAAAGCCGTTCACCATCTATACCACCAGGAAATCACCCAAATGAATGTAGCCAGATCTGATCTACCGAATATCTCCTCAACCCTAAGCATATATACACAGTTTTACATCTAGCTGACTCCTGATAACCCACAAGAGCCACTCTTCACATGGGCGTTCTTCCTCCCCACACTTCACTCTATCCTCTACTTCGACGACGACGACGACGACAACGACCCGGACACAAGCACATCTCAGAATCTTAGACCAGAAACTTCTCCTCTCTCAAGAATAATCCAGAACTCTACATGCATGCTCGTGCATTCAACAATATGTCTCAAGATCGCCCCAGAAAGAGAGAGAGAGAGAGAGAGACTCGACATCCACTTGAACAAGATAGTTTTTTTGCACTCCCTGCATTCATGTATGTGCTCACCATGTACTCTTGTAAACGCGTTTCTGCGCCCGATATCTTCTGAGCTACTTTCGATTTTTTTTCAAGCTCTGAGTATAGTTACAAGAAATAGGTGTTAGAGGAGTTAACGAAAGAGAAAGATAGCTGGCTAATAGAGGAAAACCGTGAAAAGAGGCGTGATTTATGGCCGAGCCTCATTGAATCTGTGGTGGGCAAAAAAGCTCGAGCTGCTATTGCGATAAGACTCTGATGGTCTGGCTAAAATGCCATGCCGCCGCCGGCACGCGCGGCGGTGGTGTGTTTCTATGTTGGTTTTTCGCGTTGGTCGTGCTCTGCGTGGCCGAGGTGGCTCTCTAATGTTATATAGGTGCCAACTTGGTCTTTGCGATGGGCTTTTGATAAGCCGCTGTGAGAATAATGAATGAACCCTTGGGAAGTATATGGGTGTTTGAGGTGTACATGTATGCAGAGTAGCTCTTGAGAGCGTGACCCATGAGAAATTTTCCCGTGAAAAGATATACGGTGCTACATTGTATCCAGGTATCTACACGAAACACAAACGAAATTATAATTTTGGGTCAGAGGGTTGATATTTTTAAGAATGTGTCTGGTCTACTGATAGTGTGCATTCAAGATGGGTGAGATTCGAGTCCAAAGTTGATACGGCAGGGTCCAAACCTCTGACAGGAAATTTAGATCTAATTTTTGCAAACCTTGGTTGTACGTAATTCATACATTGTAGAATTTGGCGCAATTTTCAACTATTCAATTTGACTCCTTCAGTTGATTGAGATATCGATCAATTTGTCTGAAAATTTATCGAAATCACTTCAAATTTTTCCTCAACCGCGTGATTGAGTAAACACTTCATTCAGCATTTGAAATTCTATCCCAGAATTTTTTACAAAATATTCTGCTTCGTGGACTCATGAAGTACACTTTTTAATAAATGGTCTATGAGGAAAACATTACGAATAAATTATTTCAGAAAAGGTAACAAAATTCAAGAATGATCTCGACTATTTCGCGTGAAAAGTTTGCTGGCTCTTTCGTTTAAATGCCTCCTCAGGAGTCAAATATGAATGCATCATGCACACAGCAGGTGAATTATGCAAGTGGGAAAAAATTCTTGCAGCGTCTTGAGCTCGCACAGAGCGGGTCCGATATTCATGGACTTGCTTATTTATGCATGGTCCAACGTATACCGGCATCGTGCTTCAAGCTTTGGAACTTTTGCAAACTACCGTCGCTTCGGTGGTGGCGGTGCTATTGCATCCTAGGAAATAAGCCCTCAGCAGGCTCGTTTTATGAATACAAATTGAATCCTTTTATGCATCTTTTGTGAATATGTTTCTCTGATGGTTGCAGCAAGGCGCAAACTTTGAAAATCTTTGAAGTTTTTGCAATAAGCTCATGCTTCCGGCAATAATAATAAGCTCTTCAATATGAATCACCTTCCGATAAAGTTTTCTTGTGCTCATTAAAACATTTCTAACAATCAGGTTTTTTTACGCTCCGGTGACGAATCAAATTCCATCATCATTACTCATCATCGGCAACTTTGTACTCTGCTTCGTTAATGAATAAAACTGTGTTGACTCATCAATATAGTTTGGCTAAATCGATTTAGGCTTGGATGAAAAATGATCATCACAGCCTATCAGTAGTAGCGCTTAGAAATGTCGATCAGAGATTAAACTAGTCAGTTTTGATGGTAGATTGCAAAAGATAATCTCTTAAGAGGTTGGAGAGCAGAGCCACAAATAGAGCAAACATTGGGTAGTAACGAATTGAGAGCTCTAAACTTTGACCACAGGAGTCGTGTTGCTTTCGTTGAATACGAAGTAAATGCCAAAATCACTGCTCGAAACCCCGATGACTGCGTTAAAGCAGCCGTGGTTGGCACTTGCAAGCACTAGGTAAACAGCTTTTAGAGTCTGATGGATGTCTTACGCCTCAGCCTCCCCCCGAAACGTGATGGCACTACGAAATACTGGGCATGGAACTCGCCCACTCCCATGCTATACCTAGCAACTTTTTTTGATAGCAAAAATTGGTTTGACTGATTAAATTTTGATTATTATTTAAATTCGTTGACTGAGAACCTGCTAAACAAATTTACAACTATATCGACTTTTCGATGGGGGTTTCTTGCAATGACAAGATTGACCCTCTACTCTAGAAATGTCCGAGAAATTCACAATTGCATTCATCGAATTTCTCACGAGCTTTATCCTAGCATATGTTCAGATCATCCCCGGAGGTATATGAACCTCCTACTTGAAGTTCACTGAAAAATATAAAATAGATTATAATATTCACCAAGCGCTCGTGATCTACATTTTTCCTTGCATTCCGGGAGCGATGGCAGAAAAACCTTATCTCAAGACACTTTTACAGTGCAGGTCAGATATGAAATGTAAAATTCAAAGTGTAATCCATGATTTTCTAATAGAGTATCTAATCTATCAAAAATTTTGCTTAGGGGATAGTATACTGGAATCATCTCAAATTTAGAATACCTGACGATGCTTAAATTTGACCCCCGAAATGCGAAAAAGCTCAATCATTTATTGCGTATGCCTTGTCTCAGAAACTCAAAAGTGGTCACGACACTTTCTCACTCGCAGTTTGCTCACCCATAGCAACTTTTTTCATTTCCTCAAGACCGGAACCATTCCTGCGTGACGAATTAAAACATTAGCGATAGTGACTTCAACCCTATCTGAAAGCTCAGGAATAACAACCGAGCAACACGCAAGTTCGTGGTTATACGTAGTGTATAATTATTTCTCGTTGCGATGCCATAGCCAGAAATCGAGCCAGAACTTGTTCGAGAATTTGTATTACTCCTTCAAGCATCACAGAAATTCACTACAGATTACTGCAAATCCGTAGTGTAACCATCTGCCTGATGAGGTTCGCATACCTGTCCGACGAAACGTTGTCAATATTCAATTTTATAAACAAGTTTCTGCACGTCATTTTCACACCTTATCCTCGAAAATTGATGAAAAATTTAGTTTTCGTTTATCAAAAATGGATGGACGACCACAAAACCAACTCCGAAAATTTTATGAAGTATTAACTTGAAATATGAGTCGTCGAAGAAAAGAGGTGTCTCAACACAAACTGCGTGGAAATATACTTCTTCTCCAATCTAACAATCTTCTCTCAAATCTTTCACTCAACCATCCATGGTCAATTGTCTAGTTCATACCCCATCGATCCAACTCATGATTGCGGTAAACCCATCTTGGGACGTAATTTTCGGCTAAAAATATCTGAAAGTACATTTCGACTCTTCAATCTTCCAAAGTAACGCACAAGACCGGGTATTTCACTTTTATAATGCAACTCCCGTTTATCCGTGTATGCGCCTTATCTCTGTTCCTTGATATCCGCATTTTTCTCTACCCAACCTTACAAGATTGAAAGTCGATCACAAGCCTCGCAGAAAATAGATAGCGCGGTCTTTATATTGTGCGGGTGGGCCGATCACCATTCCACCAACGAAAACAAATAGGAAAAAAAGGGTTCACAGGGGTATGGTTCTATCAAACTCTAGAAAAATACGATAGAGCTAGGACTTTGTGAGAATAGCCACGTATGCAGTTTGGAACTCGTAGCTAATGGAGAAATTCCAACACGATCGACCGAAGGAGACCAGCAGGCCGATCTTTGGTCCTTTATATCCTTTCATATATTCGTCGTCACTATATGACCAACCTGGAACACATCAGGCGCCCTCATCTCTCTTCTTCCTTCTGATATCGGATGACATTTCGCCAAGTCGTTTACGTGTGCTCAGCTCACCCAAGGATTTCTCTTTCTTTTATTTTATTCTTCCTTTGCTTTTTTTTTACTTATCGTCTATTCATCTTTGATGGGGACTCACCCTTTTGTGCAGAAAGATGAACGGGCTTCTCTGCGCTGCAGTTCTCGGACGAGACGTGAGTCAAAAGGGAGCAGCTCCAAATGCGACAAGGAAAGTTTGGTTGTCGCTTTTGAGAACGAAGTTTGAATGCTCTCAAAAGAAAAGTTGGATATATGATCGATTGATGTTCCGGATGGCGCCCCCATATATGGAAGTGACACGAAAATAAGATAAATGTCGTGTTTTGTGCGAGAAGGAGTGCCTTTCGATTATGCAGAATCCCTTAGGAAGATTCTTATTGATTTGGGACTGTGATTTATCCATTTATCTAATTGATTTTTGGTGTTTGGAGTCGATCGAATGAATTTTTTTCTCATTTTGTTGATTCTCGCGGTTTTGAACGCGTACATGTCTTGTCTACATATGGATTCCATCGTCATCATGATTGAATGTAACAATTGCATCATTTCAAACGGCCGATGACTCACTATGAGTCTTTTTGAATTTATTTGAAAGGATCATGAAATCAATGAACAATACTTGAAGTTTATCAACATATAATTTGATGAGCGCATTCTACAAATGAAACCTGTGTCAAAAGAAAACTCTTGTAACATTAAATTGGTGAAGACAGAAACGTTTTGACCTAGAATATTAGTTCTTATATTTTTATTTCTATAATAGATTTGCCTAGTAACTCAAAATTGATTTTGTAGTGTTAGCATTTTCCACGTCAAATCAGATTTATGAGGAAAACTTGAAGCTTATTCAGCAAGCTAACATGTTCACAACCAAATTCAAGAGCTACAAAATATGTAATCTTGCCCAATATTGTACATGTCCGTCTGACAGTGGATAAGAAGTTTCCCTCAGAAGTAATACCAGAACCACAATGCTTACCCAATCCACGAAAACGACACCTACAGTTCCAAAATGATTTCTGTTTCAGATTTAGAGCGAAATCACATTGTTGACAGAAACTGTGCCAATAGCCCACAAAACTTCATGATTTGAGGAAATTTCGGTGAGTATCTATATCCACTTACTTTTATAAAGTCTGTTGATCTAAGTGTACTATTTGTGTAACAAAGTTAATCCTTGAAGTCTTAGATCCGGACCCCACAAAAGTGGCTCGAAAAGAGGGCCGCATTATTATTACGATGTTGAAAAACCTTCGGAAGTTTTCCGTTTTTGGTTCGATCTGTCGGCTTTTTCAGGAAGATATAAATCATTTTCGACAAAAAAGAATCGGTTGCGTGAGATGTGCGTTCTTGAACTATTCTGTACCTTAGACCCTATAGGGGTCGTGGATTCTTAATTCTCAAGGTCCGTGATTTGAAATTCAGCAAGGGTGATTTCAGGGTTTCTCCAGGGGAATACTTGGTGCAAGCATCCGGTTATTCGTGGGTTTGATTGCCTTCCTAGGACTTGGATTTTATATGGGTACCTCAGACCTCTTAGGAACGAATACATGCTCTTCTTATGGGTTGATTAAGCTCTTTGGAGGTTTTCGTTAGACGCAATGCTCCTAGAATCTTGTTAAACATCAAAAGGAACATTTCTTTCTCATAACTAACTATGTGAAGCAACATGCTGAGATCTCTTTACAATTTTCATCATCATTGGCAAAAAAATTCCCAATTCCACTACCCAAAGACATCCAGAAGCATGAATATAACTCGTATCTTAATGAAACAGAGTTCTACAAGGACGAGTGATTTTACCAATGTGAACAATCGGTTGATTCAATCGGTTGAATAATGTTTTGGAAGTATCGAGCCTGAAAACACATGAACCATTAGTATAGACTTCCAGTACTTGACAAAATTGCTAATCAGGACTAGAGACATGATGATCAACTTCTTGTGAGCTTGAAATACTGGCATAGTTCAACGGTATTCAACATATTGTCGATGAGTCCTATAAGACGTACTGGGCTATTAAGGGCTAATAATTCCGATAATCTAGATTCAAACCCTTCACTCAAAAAGGATGTTTCTATAACCAAGTACACTTTTCAGTTTGTCAACACTCTACACTACTCTCAAGATGTCTGTCCATGACTGCTTTCTTCACCCTGTCAAGGATATTCTTTCTTTGATCTCGTCATCCTGTGTACAGTTGAGTCACAATCACTTTGCGACATGGTCCTCTTTTGTCTCAACACAGCAAACTCTTCTCCGCCTTTTACATTGTCCATATTAATGCTTGCAACTGCATCTTCGCAATGATCATATCTGAAAAGGCAATTTCATTCAACGAATATCCAAAAAAAGAAATCTCGTTTCACTTTGAATGACCGTATACGCAGAAACGTGCCATAACCAATCTTCGTTGAATTTTCAATGATACTCATACTCAACTCTTTCTTTCCTTGTCATCGCATGATGTCACATATATAAGATACATGTGCAAGCTACATATGGTTACAAATGAGAGAATAGGATCCATCTTTCAGACTTCTGTCCAAGTCACAAAACGAATGGAGCTTTGGACTATGAAAATTTACGATCTCTAGTCATCCACAACTGCATATGAGGCTAATGCGAAGCCAACTTTGGACGCATTGAGAACAAGACTATATCTTGTCAACGGCTTTATGGTTTGGTATATATATTTGAGTGCAATGTTCTACTCTCTCGTGGTCTCTTCTATATTGCATCTCTTGTATCTTCTTGGCTATATATATGGGTAAGGATACGGTAGTAGTCGATGTGGTTAACCGACAATACCGCTCTAATCTTGTTTCCTTCCTTGGATTTTCAGCCGCAGGCAATGGCTATGAGTATCTATAGATGAAAAGCTCGTCCTTTCCTCGTTTTGTCTCCGTCTTCAATTTTTGCTTTGCATCTGTATCAGCCACACTGGTCTACACAGTCTCTATCCTTTTTTAACCCTATCTTCAACAGTGGCTTCTTATTTTATTATCCCACGTCTATACAGTGATAGCCGCGGACAAGCTTGTTTACTCAGCTTTGAATCCTCTTACTTTGGGGTCTTGCTATTTTCTTTCTCGTCGCCTTGGTAACCGGTACAATTGATGAAAGGCCGGAATTGAAAAGCGTGGGGTACGAAGGACTTTTTTACGAACACTTGAGTGCTGCCCAACACTTTCTTCCGCTCCAATTTCCATTCTTCTTCTCCTTTGACACCGCGCAAAATTGATTACTATGCTCAGTGGGAAGCTTTTAATTAATGGTGATTCTCAATTTTGGTCAGCTTTTTTGAAGATCAAGTCGAGGATAGATCATAAAGAACCTATCGCTTCGTCTTATCCTGCTCTGTAATAAATTCCAGTAATGGTGTGGCTGTAACTATTTTTCGATTATTCTGGCAAATTTCACGCTAGAAGGAGACGAGTTTCCAACCCTTTTTCGTGATGACTTGTTTTTCAAATTTTATGTACCCAGGGTATCTGTCGGACTCTTTACCGGACAATTAAGGACTTTTCAAGGGCTTTTTATGGACTAAAATGAGAGATTTCAGGGAGTCGGTTTCAAGTGGTCAACTTTTTCCAGAATTTGGATGAGATCTCCAATAAAACACTTTTACCACGAATATCGATATAATGAAAATGGTAATAGTGATAATAATATGAGCCAATGGTATTGTAAACTACGCAAATCTCTGTCACTGTCAAGTATAAAAGATTCGGGAACATAAACCCGCCTATCAACAATTTCTCTACCAACCGAGGGTTGAGTAGAAGAAAAGAAGGGAAAAATGAACTTTGTCCGAGTTTCAGATAAGGAATCTGCGCTAGAATTCAAATTGACAGGACTTTTTTTCTCAAACGGATCTCAAAATTCAAAGGACCCAACTTCTCGATTCAGGACATTTGAAGGACTTACGGACTTTTTAATCAAATAAGGACTTCCTGAAGACTTTGAAGACTTTGAGGACCGGTGGACGACCTAAGATCAGAATGAGGACTCCTCACTGTTTTCTACAACACGGTTAGTGCAGAACTAGCTTCCACACTCCAGAATGACATACTGGAGTAAAAACACCGAGAAATAGACAATGAGTTTTTTTCTGTGAACGTATTGTCAACATCCGGGTTTTTCTTACGTACCAACAACTCGAGCTACATTTTAAGTGGGATCCGAACCACCGAAGCCACTAAATAAGCACGTGTGGGAATTCAAATTTGGGACGTCCGAGTTTCGAACCCGTGCCCTCTGCGTTGGAGACCTCATTCAGGAGGTTCCTTTGGCTTTTCAGGAAAGAAGTAGTAAAAAGCGTTAAAATTAAGAAGGTAAAAATTGGTTTACTTCCATTGAACTCCCCAAATAATGTAACCTTTTTGGAAGATAACTCATGTGACAGTGTGATCTTCAAATATCCAAAAAATTGTTTGAAGTGACTTTTCTAATGCTTTCTTCAAAATTTATCACGAAATATTGGAATGTACGTTTGTCCACTATACCAAACATCCCGCGCAGTAAGTAGGTTAAATTAGATCGTTGAATTTCAACAGACATCTGAACATTAAAAAAACCCCCAAGACGTTGCTAATCGAATTATCTTCATGATTCATACGAGGATGAAAAAACTGCTCATCAAACTTCTCTTTCCAATCATGCAAAATTACTTGAGAGAGTTGAATTTCAACTCTTTAGCATTCTTGGAATCAGATCATTCAACTGTTCCGATGAAATTTTTCTAATCAAAAGTGATTTAACCATAAATTTGGAAATTCCTGAAACATTGGTATCTATATTAAAATCCGATTTGATCATTAAGTGACTGGATCAAAGCAATCGAGTACCAAGTTCAATTTTCAAGCCAACATTTTGTCGTGTCGGATGAAACGGCAGTCAGCAGCATCAGCAGCAGAGTAACCACAGTATGAATCGAGAACAAGAGATAAATCGTCCGTCCCTCTCGATCGATCCACAGATTCAAACTCTGTACTCTTGTAGGATACATATACACTCGGTACATGACCGGGGACAAGAGTTTGTACGCGATGAAGTCTCTATGGGTCGTCTCACGATAATCTCAGTCTCATTATCAGCCTGAATTGGTGCTGTCAGGACAATTCCTCGGCTGTTCTATTCTCCTTGCCCCAACTCACTCTCTATCTATACATCTCTTAACCTCTCACTGAAACTGACATCCCATTGGCAATGAGCCAGTGCCATATAAATATATATAGTGAATTGGACCACTCTTACAATGTTACATGTGGTTCCAGATTTCCTACATATACTTGGGTAAAAGTGGTGAATTTTTATTCTACTCTCGTGGCTTCTGTACCAATATTTTTTGGCTCTCGAAACTCCATTTTGCGGACAAAAGGAAGAAAATGTATTGACATACATAGATATCCCGTTTTTCTTGAGTGTGCAGTAAAAGTATGGCACGTACTGAAGCTTTGAGCATAATAGAGTAATGCCTGGTAGTTATCGGTACGATATTATCATTGCATGTACATCTTAAAAAATGTGGATATCAGAAAGAAGTTTGTTCATTTCCACGTATTCCTTATAATACGCCATCATTCTTAAATCGTCTGACAGCAAGTTCGATATGTGCCCGATATATTAGTCACGCTCTCTTGATTTGTGCAATTGAGACAGATATCATTTTCATTGCTATACTCAATCTTGTAACACATTCAAGTTTTCCCTTTCGATTATTCCATTGAATGGAATTGTATTTAACAGTGCATATCTCGAATCGATTGGACAATGAGCGATCAGAGTTGCAATTGAAGGCGTCATGCTATGTAGAGTATATATATTGAGAGTTCATTATTATTCCTTATCGTGACGTTGATTTAAACTGAATAACCAATCTCACTCTTGCGAATCGTGCGAATAATGCCTATATAGGCTAACTCTGATGCTGGGAAGAACAACAGAGAGTAGAGTGGAGACCTCGTCTCGTTTTCGCTCTCTAAGAGTTTGTATTATTCATGATACCAATTGTCGGAACGTCGAAATCGAGTGCATAATGGCCCCAGGGTGGGAATTGGTCGATCGCGAGACGAGCAAGAGAGGTCAAGGGTCAACAGTTTTTCAATGAAAAGTTCAATTTATCGTGGAGTGACTCGTTTGAGATGCATAGATTTGGTTTTAAAATTCATGGGATTGGTTTAGAATTTGATAGTTTCAAAGACTGTCTAACCATATCAGTATTTCTATTATTAATAATACTGGGTTGATGGTGCCACAAACCCTCAAGTTTGGCACACACTTTTATAACTCTCGGATTCATGTTCACTTAGATTATTTGATCTGTAAATCCTGATTCGTGCAATTTTTGCCCTGATTTAGAACTGAATTTCTAGTCATTTTGAGAGCAACTCAATTCAAGAGCTCGCATTGGTACTAAAATTTGATACCCACCAAGAAGAACAGCTGGCTTAAATTTGAAAATGGATCATCC
The DNA here is from genome assembly GCA_029851415.1 of Eretmocerus hayati. NCBI lineage: Eukaryota > Metazoa > Arthropoda > Insecta > Hymenoptera > Aphelinidae > Eretmocerus > Eretmocerus hayati. Next base: position 52,355,376 of record CM056741.1, on the reverse strand, counting down.
GATACATTAATGCAAACGAGGCATGTTACACTTATGCGTATGTAAGATTGCAAATACATTAAATATCTTTCAAGACTCGGGTCAGCAGGTCGTCTTGTGTTTAAAATCAGAGCAGTACATACCAGTCTGTTGAGGAGGTTATCGCCTTCTTTTGCTCGTTATCAACTTTTTGCCATGATGAACAAGAATGACCGTGTCCGATGCATTTGTACATGTGAGTCTTGAGTAGCAGAATTTAGTATACTCGCGAATATCGCATAATTTGCTGTTTTAAATGCACCGTCTTGTATTTTTTTTGAGTGTGTTTTCGAGATTATTCCAACCCCGATTGAATTCGTCAAGATAGACCGATATTGGAATATTCAACTCTCTTGAGTCATTGTCATTTAGTTCTCGGCGGATACAAGTTCAAACAATTTCGAAAGCTTAAAATAATCCCATACAAAATGCAGGAATATTGGAAATTAATAGAACAGTAGACATCTTCAAGTCTGTTCCGTGGCTTTGAATCCTGTTACTCAATTGACACTTGAAAACGTTTTTCCGCGTGTCAATCGAGAAAACCTCTTATCTACTTTGTGCGAGAAATTCCGCAACTCGGTACATAATTCATTTTCTAGCTTTTTAATAACAATCTGAATCATTCAAATTCAATTACTTCTCATCTGTGGAATTTTTGTACTCGATTAGATGTGATTTTACAAGGAATTTATTGATTTCATCTTGCGGGTGAAAAGAAGCTTATAATTTTTTCCATATTATATACGAAGATCTACCCAACTTCAACTTTGAAAAATCTTGAATCATCGGGTATTCATAAACAGAGCATAGTTTCAAAACGTCCTGATAAACAATCTCAAATCAGGGTGTCTTTGTTCCTACGGCTTTCCTCCCACCAGAAGTATAAAATGAATAAATGTGACAAATATTTCTTGAGCACTGAGATATCACTATCTCATCTACCCGCTATCATGAGAGTGAATTCCTTTCATCTGAAGCTTGATCCAAATCTTTTCTTCCACTAAGATGTTAGAGGGCACCTTTGCACTCAAAATCACGCCACATCTAACGTACGTAAAATTGATACATCATGGATTCGTTATTTGAAAATTCGATTCCTCTTCTTTTATTCATTGAGAATGAAACATTATGAGATATTCACGACATAGGAAAAATTTGAGAGCTTAAGAATCTCATGATACGTTCTCCCATGAATTCTTCGAGTTCCACTTGCTTCACTGGATACGCGTGGCTCTCATCACTTTGAATGAATGCATCGTACGGTTTCCAATCACCGCAAACGATGGGGTAAGCTCAAATGACGTCGAGCGGTCGCTGAAAACCTCAAATCGGTAATCCTTACCGGCTCTCGAGCGTATCAGCGTGCGTCTAAAACCTTAAGTCCTGCAGTATGTTGCGGTTGTGGGTACTTGGTGCACGACATTAAACCCGTCTCATCCCCTCGTCTCTTCGTTACGATGCATAATATCACCGCATTGTTAATATACATAATTCTACCTCTTCTTTCCTCCTCAAGTTTTCTTATTCCATCTTATGAACAGAGATATTGCAATATTGAGAGACAGAAAGCTGCGTAATGAAGGATTATATTAGCCTCAACAGGAATAAGGATTTTCGAATAATCATTACTGAGGCTCACGGTGAAAATTTTTGGGAGCACGTGCCAAGGGATTCTCATTTACTTGCTTTTTTTCAGCCAGCTCGAATTTTTCAAGAACTTTTTGGGCATCCGTTTCGTGCCCGCACTTCTCATACTCAGCGTCATTGGAAGTAGAAACAGACAAGTTTGGTGAGACCAACAAGAGATATGCAGGAAACCGATAATGTGTGAATTGCGGAAAATTTCCCTAATAGCAAGACTTACATAAGGGGTCGAGTATTATCCAGCAGATTCGAACAAGCAAATACGTCGATTTGCATCATCGGTGACTCCATTCAAGTAGACTGAATGGTGGGAGAAACCGAGCTTACCTAGTTTACTCGCGCAATTTGTTCTATGATACTATACTCCTTTTAAGGCCTGAAATCAGCCAATTTACATCATTTGAGAGAACTTTTGATAATCATTTTCTCATGACGTTCCATCAATCAATTTTTCATTGTCCTAACAAATTCTACAAGACTTATCCGATATGGACTAATTTTCTTAATCTTTAGACTGCCGGAATTTTCCCTAAGAAAGCGAGTATCTTCGAAGAGGCAATTCCATCCATAGAAACATCCGATATATCACTAGGATCATGCAAGGTCAAGGGTGGCTCATATATGAGCCAAGTGGCAGCCTAAGGGTTAACTTTCCAAAACAATTTTCCAATAACATCTAGGATGATGTCAAATAGGTTAGGATAATGTCAAATAGGTTATCACGATTGATTTTTTGTGGACAGCATCACCTGAATGCCGATTCAAGTCATCCTCTAAATTCGAACTTGAAGTTCCAGGGTAATCCTTTCTGAAATCGTTCCTGTGCTAAACATTTAGCAAGCTACCGAGATATGATCTTTTTCACATGAATATGTCGTGATTAGCCATTTCTCATCATAATGTTACCCCAACTCTCTTGCATTTTATGCATTTCCAAGTGAGGCTCACTTTTCTCTGTTTATACTCTTAATATAACCAGAGCTGACCACTAAGAACGGAGTTTTACGTGGGCGCAGAGCGCTTCAACGATTATTTATCGGCTATTTACCTGTTGTAAGAGCCCATGACACACAGGGTAAGAGTCCCTGCAAAAGCAGTACAAAAGGACTTTCGGGACATCACGGCACGGGTGGTCTATGCTCATTGTGTATTATTCGCGATTCCGCTGGTGCCGCATACAAAAGACTCTATCTTTGTTCCGCATTATTTGGCAGGCGCTGCCGTCTTTTTCCCTTCCTCGCGATCATCTACGTCGTCGTCGTCGTCGTCGGGTTGCAGAATACACAAATGCTTGGCGACGACCGATTAGTAATACACGAGTTTATGCAGAAACAGAGAAAAAAAGAGTAGTAAAGGAATAAAGAGTCAAGGGCCAGAAGTGAGCTTTGGTTGATTTGCTTTTTTTGGTACCTGAGTCACATAATTTTACATAATTGAAGCAGAGCAAGGCTGTGTGTTGCAACAATCCCTTATTTGAGAGCCGCTTTGCATGTTTCTTTGAACGATCTTTATTTACATGTGGCGATTTAAAGTTTTTATCCAGGCTGTGGATTGATATATTGATATTCGATCACGAGAGTTCTTCGTGATGAAGATTTGTTGTCATCGCAAGATTGATTAAAGTCATGAAACAATCATAAAAATAGATCCATTAACGTCCTCCTTTCCTTCTGTCTTTGCAATAACGTCTCAAGTCCATTGTTCCATCAACATTTGATGATTTCTCACAACCAATTCTTCCTATCTCTGGGAACCATAAATAACCATACCAAAAACTATGCTCTTTCATATGAAAGAATACCATCGTCTCATCATCATACTATAAAAGCTTATCCATCTCATGAGAACCCCAATCGAGTCGTGCAATCAGCAATCATTACCCGACATCACGTTTTTTTGGGACATCTATACCACGAACTGCTAATAAAGCAACCATGTAGGTATTTACCCAAAGATCGAGCATCTTTCATTATAAGTAAGTCAACTTGCTCAAGTCGCCTAAAAAAAAGCAGATCGAAATGTCACGGGGTCACAGAGATAATAGCTTGACAACGAGGAACAGACCCTGAGGGGCCTCGAGGTGAAACCGGCACAGGCGTGCGAGAGCCCCCCTGACCATTTGGCCAAATATGGTCGTGAACGCGCGCCGAATGCTGTGCGGTACCACATCACGCCGTATTAAAGGATCCAAAGGAAGGCGAGGATATGCGAGTCAAGAGAATGAAAGAAGAAAAGAGATGTGCGTGAGATGGAGGCAGCACTGCATCTTTATTGAAGATTTTGCCTCGCGAATAGAGGTGAGACGTTAGTTGAAGGCTCTTTTACGAGCAGCCCAGGTGGCTATTTGCACTTCCTTTGAGCGGGGGATCCATTAAACTTCGCAATAGCCTTAGTCCTTTATATAGAGACCAATGGGCGTAATACCTTTCAGCTGGTTATGGCTATTCGATAGGTACTTCCCATCCGTTTTTATCGAGCATTCTCTCTTTGTATGTTTTGATAGGTTATGTGAGTCGCATCATAAAATGCTCTTTAGACCAAGATCGAATTGGATGAATCGCCATTAGCGTATTAAAAGTTGATGCTCTGAATTGATGGCTACACAATTTACAACTGCACAAATTGGTTGTGCTGAGAAATCAAAATAGTTATAGCTTTGTCAGATTTTCACGTCCGAAAACCCACAGAATGGGGAAAACCCCATTTTGAGATGGTCGTCTAGATTATATCGACAGTCTTCTCCACCTCTCAGGTTATGATTGATAATGGTAGTGGCTTTACATACCACTTCAGCCCAATATTACTATCGGGCAATGAGTTGACGAATGAGATGGGTTTGAAAGTTGATTGAAGCTCTTGGTTCACGTGAAATACTCTGTAAGAGATCCAGAACCTATTTTCACACCATTTGCAAGAAGCTAAGATTTTTTGTCAATGGAAAATGGTGAAAAGAGCTGAGTGTTTACTAACTGCATCTGAGCCCTTTCTACATTCTGTCCACTGGGATACTTACTTTGAATTTTTACTCGAATAAATAGACATCCATTTTTCAGAGTGTGAGATACAAATTGAACTCGAAGCCAAGGAGGACGCGTGGATAAAATCAAAATTAAGTTCAAAATTAGAATGGAATCTAGGTCGACGATGAAAACGCAAGTGAAGTTCAGAATAGTGAATGAAAGTAAACGTGAAGTTGGTGGTGAAAATCGAAATAGAGATGATAACAACCAATCTGAGGAAGGAAGAGATGAACGAAAAAATTGAGATGAAGATAAAGCCTGCGATGAAGATAAGAGTGTGGGTTTAGCTGGTCGTAATAACCAAAATAGCAGTCAGAAAGAAAATGGAGGTGGGTGTAAAAATTAATGCTGGAGATTAAAAGGGACGGGCAGAGATGGAGATCAAAATGAGAATAAAAATGAAAATGAACAATCGAATATATGAATGTGAAGTAGGAGATGTAGGTCAGAGCGAATTGATGGTAGAAAGTTAATAATGAGGGTGTTCACAAGTTCACAACACAGGGATACGAATAAAAAACGAAGATAAACGTGGAAATGATCTATCGTTCCCTAGTGACTCCAGGGATTCGTTAGACCGTGGAATTCAAGAAAAACATGAAGTTGCTGATGGAGGTAAAGATAGATAGAGATGACAATGGAAATGAAGCTAAGGGTGGAGAATAAGATGGCAATAATGATGTAGACTAAGATTTTGGATTTTGATCAGTTTTCCGAATTTATCATTAGTTTGAGTGCTCATCTGAGACTATCTCGCTAAGAGAAAGCATTCTGCTAATCTCTTTTAGCAGCGTATTTTTGTATCTCAATCACTCTTTAGAATTTCTATACCCGACAAAGTTGGTGCCAACTTGTATGTATACTTGCTGGGAAGATGCTATAGCAAGGCCCATCAAGGCCGTACCACGGCAGCCGTGTTACTGCCTGATGCCCGATGCTGCATGCGCAGTAGGCGCATTGGCGGCTCCGAAAGCGTCTGATATGTTTTTAATTCATTACTAACAAACAAATGACGCTCCAATCATTGTAAGAGTGGAGGAAATTAAAGTAGCCGTGGAGGAATTATTTGAGACATCTCCGGAGTCTGGAGTCAATTCCTCCAGTGCGATATCGCACTTACAAGTCGGCTATTGTTTATCAATTTTTTATAAATAAACAAAAGTGGAGAAAAATGAACAAATAACGAATTCGAGTGGAGAAAAGTGAGATATATTGACATGAGTTTTTACAGATTTTTCCTGAGTGCTTTCTGAACACAGCTTCTACCCGGTTGCCATTCCCTTCTTCAACTTCATTTTTATCTTCACCTTTATCTTAATATTCATTGTCATCTGCCACAAGCTGCCACAATCTGGCACAAGACGTCATTTTCATCTTCATTTTCAATGAAGATGAAGATAAAGGGAAAAATGAGATTGAAGATGAGAATGAAGACGAAGATGAAGACAACTTAAATTCACCCTCATCTTCATGAAAATTTAGATGAGGTCCAAGATGAAGATGGCAGTGCTGATGAAAACCAAGACAAAAATGAAGAAGAAGATGGAGATGGCAATGAAAATTGAGATAAAGACGAAGATGGTGGGGATCATAAAAACTGAGACAAAAATGACGATCAAAATGATAAAGTAAATAAAGATGACGAAGAAAAAGAACGATGAAAATAAAAAGGAAATAGAGATAACGATGAAAATTAAGATGAAAATGAAGGAGAAGATGGAAAAAATGATGGAAATCAATATTACGATGAAAAAAACAATGCAATTTAAGACGAAGACGAAAAGAATGATGAAGATATTTGGAATAAAGACGAGAAAAGAAAATCGAAATTGAAATGATTTTTTCAATTTCAACAATACTGAGATACTCAAATTTGGTACAGATACATCTGATAGGTAAATTGTAGGACGAATGGGACAAATATCTATGCTTTGTACTCGTAGGCCATCGTTTCATCCATTCTAACTCCGACACAATAGATTTCGACAGTCTCGCGAACACAACAGAGTTCTCAATAATGGCTGCACTACAACCAGCTTCAATGGTCGATGGAATGTCTCTCTACGTTTGTAATTGACAGTATTGCGTCGGGTAGATACGAATCTCACGGCATAGGCATACAGAGACTATACAATTCGTGTATTAGAGAATAGCGAGGGCAAGACATAAGAGCGAGCATAAGAGTGTCGTCGCCGCGCCGGTCCCGTCATCGTTGCGCGCGGCTCGTTAAATTTTAGCGAAAAGCGGGCTCGTAATTAGCACCCCGAGCTTTTATCTTTTGCACCTCTCAGAGGAGCCGTCCGTAATTTCACCGCCTCATTCGTCGTCTCGTCATCTTCTCGTCCAGAACAATTGCCGGAATCTCGCACAGTGAGATACAGCTCCATTACGCGGCTGCAGACGATCCGCGAGTCTCGCCCATATTGTATCTCATTCACACGTCTGAATCGATCTAATAACACACGAGACATGTCTATTACAGCGAATTACAGACGCGACGATTACCACCCACGCGACACAAGAATCTGTCCTATTTAGTCTGCATATCGATCGAGTAAATCGTACTCGATGAACGTGTTTATCATGGTTGAATGTATCTGCAGAGGGCTACGTAATGATGATGTATAGTCGATAATCGACGCGAATGAGACGGGTGATGAGCCTACCCCGAAGCGCCGCCGCAATGCAATATCGAGAAGTTTGTGTGTGTATTGTGTTGCTGTTTATGGGAGTATGCAAGCTTTGAAGGAGATGAGAGACGTATTCGCTCAAAGGAAGGGATTAAATTTAACGATCGTCGCAGGCGCGACTGAGAATATATTCAGGGAAAGGACGTATTCGCGTAAATATATCCCACGTAATAATGCGCATCCAACAAATACGAGAGAAGCTGGATCTTGAAGCTCTGAAATGCATTATATGGTGCCTATATAGGTGTCGGAGACGAGCAAATTCAGGGCGCGCGTGAGTATATTCAAGATCGTATTATGTGGATGGGAGGAGGCTTGATTATGATGCCTGACGGTATATGGCGACGGAAAGCTTCGCGTAATCCGCTTTCGCATAATCGGCGCCACCGTGGCGCCTCTTTCTGCAATAATGCCCGATTTATTCGCAAGCCAGATTCAAGGCTTTCAACTAATTTCGGAAAATATCTTTTCGCTCGGGAAATTTTCTTGAATTTCCTATGCAAATTTTCGTATGGCGTACATAGGTAACGCTCGGGTGGATTTGATGTATGAGAGCATGGCACAATATTTGTTTTGGAAAAATCTCTTACAAAATGCTTCTTTTGTGCGTTATGGCAATGTAAACGACAAGTTACTATGTTAGCGAAACATTTATTTGTAGAGGCTCACTCGGTAAATCTTGCATTGGCTATTGTGCAAAAACTCAAATTCCCTCTTATTCGTGGTTTATGCGCAGATGTCAATTGCAATCACCTTTGACGCCAAAATTTATTTGGTTGGTTTTGATGTTTTTCGGGTGTTTTTTCGTAACACATCAATTGATATGGAAACCTAAAAATGAATTCTTGCAATTTTCCGATGTTTAGGTGCTTACAAAATTGCAAAAAATAGTAATCGCATCTCGTTCATCGGGTTCCCCGCTTCTGAGCGATTATTTCAAACTTTGCCTGTGGCACAAGCCGAAAACCATTCACGTAGAAGTGAGCTACAACCTCATAAACTCGGTGCAAAATGTACTATTCTGAGTTTTTGGCGAAAAATTGTATTCTAACGATGGCTTTCAATCTTCGTCCATTCATGCTCATCACGTAAATATTTTCAATAACTACAATTCGAGCATTGGATAGGCTCACATCAATTCAGGAAAATTTGACTTACAAATTTTTTCGTTCATTTGCAGCATCCAATCCACAAAAAAAACTTCGTCGATAATTATGAATCTTGTTGGAGTAACTACATTTGGCAATGGAAGTGATTGGCAAAAATTTCTTACAATACACGTGTGATTGGTTATAGCTCTTTTATTGGGTTGGGTTGGTGCAAGCTCGTGAATGTGTAACCTCAATCATATTAATACTGAAACGCGTATGCGAACTGCTGAAAGATAAACCAATACGTAAAAGCATCGTGCCACAGTCATTCATTCGTTCACAGGAAATTGAAATTCAATATCCTATTGTTTCTACCCTGTGGTACAGTTCGGATTAACAATCCATCGGTATATGCATTCACAAAATTTATAACGAATATGTGAATTGGATCGTGTAAATTTGTGAACGTACAACATCGAGGGGATGCTATACATCCATTCAGTAAAAACCCCAATGACTTTTGTGAGCAAAGCTTTCAGAGCTACCAGTGGATCCCAAAATAAACTTTATGTTGAGAGTGCATGATGTCTCTGTAATGCAGATGTTTTCATCTTTCTAGAGTTTACTCAATTCACCTTGTCACTAATTATACAACTTGAGCTTGACCCATTATACTTCCAACGCCAAGATACATATATCTTGGCAATGACGAGTGCGATGAGTATCTACGTGTTTTAGTTTGATCAATTCTTTTGAGGAACCAGGAAAAATATTATGAACTTACCGATTTATAGATTTTAGTTGATGAGTATCCAGACAAGTGATCCAACATTTGATAATAATTTTGAAAAAATTACAGAACAGTCGAACGGTCATATGATATATGTTCATCTTTTCATTGAAACAATTGATCGGATTGGATAAGAAGAAGGACAAAGATTATGAGCTCGATGCATTATTCAGTTCTTTTCTCATCTGAATCTATTATCCTCATGCATAACAGGATTATGATAATGATGAGATTTGCGTGCTGGCAAAGGGCGTGTCATCGCTGCTTGGGATCTGGAGAGTTTTTTTTATATCCCAGTGGCAGTAGAGTAGGGTAGATTATGGAGTAAATACAACATGAGTAGGATAGTAATTTGATGTGATCTGAATTATTCAACAACGATGTATACAAAAAAACAACCAATTAGATAGTACAGGTCAGTTTATCTCCGTTTACTATACTTCTCTTGAGCAAGAATTTTTTGTATGACAAAAACACCTAGATAGCACAGACAAATAACTGTAGATATCAATCAAATATAAAATCGTATAAAATTCATCCAAGATTGAACAATTTTGGACCATATTTTTAAATATTTTTCTGACTCGACAATAAATTATGTAGAATTTGGTCAATTGAGTGGCAAATGATACCTGAAAGTTTAATAACTAGTATAACCATCAATTTGAACTGACAAACTCGTGTGCCTAAAGATAATTTGGCAACCCTGTACTTGCCGTTGATTAATACAGCTTTAGCAAAATTGCTGTAATCTAATCTGCAAAAATTTCGTATCATTAGATTAAATTCATGCCTCGCACAACGCTGCTCTTGATGAATGCGTTTCAAAATGAATTGATGTTGTTTAATATTCATCTCGTCATAATTGAATATCATCCATCCGTTCAACAGAGAGGGAGCTGCATTCAATTTTCGCTATAAATTTATGAGATGGGGTATGATGATACAAAATTGGATAATTGGTGAAAGTCGGAAGTGGAAGAATTTGTAATCAGGAAGCCATTGCCTACTCTTGACTTGAGCGCTAGTACTACGACCGGATGCTGGAAGAGAGAAATATCACGAACAAAATTCTATATTTAGTTTTACAAGTACTTTGTAAACTCGGCACGCGTTCCTTGCTGCTTTCAGTATTGCAGTATTTACTCTTGGCTATTTTCAATTGAATTTTAACATTTACCAAAGTTGTAGTAAACGGCTTTCTTTAGTATCTAGCCATGGTAGCATGTGACATACACGAATGTATTTTGTTCACTTTGTTTTTCTAAAATGCATACTTTTTCCACGGAAAATTCTTACACGTATGGAATTAGTCCATAATGTAATGCAATAAAATTTACAGAACATGTGACAAAAGTAAATTGTATAAGCTTCATGAGTACATTTTCTTCACAGTAAATTGGCCGATGGCAACATTAGAACTCTGATTATCATTTTGTGTGTGCTTTTATCAGATTGCGAAACATGACTTCGAGGTTGCGGCTGCATCCAATGATTCTGAGAGCGGTATTACTGCTTATACACTTTTATTGGTACTGAATGTGTCATTCAGATACTAGGCCACCTGTGAAATCTTATAACACGATACCATGCAAAGTTTCATGGCATTTCGTCCATAAGGAACCGAGAAAAACTTGAAGGCAATTTTTTGATGGGACAGAGCGCGTCCTCGTCTGTTCCGACTTATTCCTCAATAACAAAACAGTTTTGGCCAATATCAGATAGTAGCCCACCTGTGGATTGGAATTTCCTGTCTAATGAGCCTTCCCACACCCAAAAATTCTGAATTTAGCTCGCAAAAACCTTGAACTAGCGTGAGCATCGAGCAGTATAACTTGCTCAGCGAGCCAAAGAAGTACGATTTTCTGGAGATATAGAATGAATCCCCTGGTGTGGAACAACTCATTCGGTAGGAAATATTATGGTGTTTCACATGCCATATCTCGTTTGGGTAGGAAATGTGAGGTTGAAATACTATGAGGCAAAAAATTGGTTCATAATCTCCCATCGCACATGCAGTGCGATTAGAGCGCCATCTATCGAGCAAAATATCCGGATCCTCTCTGGACTAGCCATAAACTTCGAAGATCAAAGATTATTTCAAAGATTGCTCAATATAGAGGGTTCTCCCGCCTGCTACAGAGCATTTGATAATTGAATAAATATAGAGTTCGGAGCCCCTTGTGGCCGGATCTCCAGAATCCGCGAGATCAAGGGAGTTGCGGGGGAAGGAAATGATCATCATTTATTAGATTGTGTAAGAGCACCATTACAAGATTGTAGGGTTCAGTTTCAGCTATTTAAAATCTGCGTAATTTATAGATCGTTCCCCAGTGTGTTATGTTTACAAATCGACTCTGATCTCAAGAATAACTTTTGTTACGTGTTAACGTGAATCGTTACGAGGTGATGATTTTTTTTCCGTATGAATCAGACAGTCGATTTATGTGTCTTTCTGACTACTTCGCCCACGCATCTCCCTGAATAAAAGTGTTGAGAGACAAGGAAAGAATCACACCCGGGAGAAAAAATATTGTATTGTCATGTTTTTTTTAGTAATTTTTTAATCATTTTTGGAACTGTTTGCAAGATGCTGATTTTGTCAAAAGAACAATTTAATCCATTTGTTAACTGCGTATTTTGTCAATCTGATCCTGAAAAGAATTCGAAGACCACGCAAATTTCTGAGTCATCACCTTCAATTTTGTCTATGCTATAGGGGTTGAATTTTCTACCAACATACTTGGTCAGTGATTAAAAATTCAATTAGTTGACTTTTCAGCTAGCTAAGTGAGCTTCAATTCACTCAACCAGCTATAAAATTTAACTAGCTAATCAAAATTTTCATTCGACAGGAATTCTAGCCAACGTCACTCGAACTCATTTTCAACGAGATTATACAAACTCAAAATTTACATACCCCGTGCAAACATCTCACTTGCTATCCCTGTAAGCAAATTTTGTTTGATGTTGAATTTTGCTTGTTGATTCAACATCAGTTTCCCAGATACATGCCGTGCATGGTTACACAGCTCTCCCTTCATCGTTTTGGAGATGACAAATCCCCATAACTGACAAGTATCAAAGCTAGCGTGAGTAGGGCGTCTACAGAGTAATTCTTTCGCGGATCCCATTTTGCCTCATGTAAATGACCGGGAAATCACTGCCTATTCCGTCTACATAGTCATTCTTTGCAATTTCAGCATCGCATGTCTCGTATACCATGCACTTATACAACATAACCTATCATAGGGTTCCATTCAAATGGCGCCAAGTTGGCGCCATCATCTTTTTTTTCCCGCACATATTTGCAAGAATAAAGCCAATGGGGACTACTTGCACAAGCTCTAATACAGTCTATAGCACCTCGACCTTCGAGTCGGATAGAAGCTTTCTAGACGGATGTATGCGCGTTATTGATGGCCCGAGGACGTTAAAACCCTCTCTCTCTTCTCTGCAGTCTTTGGCTTAATGTTCCATCTCTCGTCGCCATGCTACTGCTGCTATATGCTACTGGCTCTGTTATATCGCCTGTGCCAAGGCGTCATTTGTTACTCTTCATCTTTCCCCTATAGAGCTTGCGAGAGAAGCTCTGGAGAGTGACTCGACGATGAAGCAACCCTCTAAAACAGAACCGAGCTTTCCAGACTCTCCAATGTTTACTCGACGAGAGTGGATTAGGCCGTATTCGAGCTTTACCATTCGGATTTTGAAGCTTCAGGGCTTGTTGGTCTTCTGATGTTGAAGTAGCTTTCATCTGTATGTAATTGCGAGTTGAAAATCCTTTTGATGATCTTTGACTGGCATCGTATGAATTTTCACTCAATATCCTGTGAGTCTGACGGAGTTTTATCCTAACATGATCTTGAACTTGAGCAAGTCAAGGACTCTACTTGTATCCTCAGAAACATTTGTGTCTTCCAAAGCTTCCCTCATATCTTTGAAGGGCCCTTGTTGGCTTTCCAAGAGGCAAGCATATAAAATTCAATCATATGAAAAAACTATAATTATGCTCATTTCCGGAAATTTCTAGTCAGTTCTTTTGCCTAATATTTACAAGTGTAAGATATCTCAAATTTGGAGTAAGAATCTCCCATGAAGGTTTGAGTTGAAAATGGAAGTTTTCCGAAGTGGTACTCCGTCATTAATCTCCAAGTTCTGAAACTAAATTTGATCAAAGGCTTTGACATTGCACTCGAATCGTGAGATCAAAGCAGGTGACGACGCTGCTTTCATCAAATCCTTGGCAAATTTTCTCATGTGAACTGAGAAAACCAATTTTCCCGGCTAGAATATAACCTTGCTTGAATCAAGGTCATGTCAGATTTTTACACTCACATTTCGGCGAAGGCAGTTTCACGTTAAGTACTTCCATTGATGTTACATTTATTAAAAACCACAACAATTAATTTCTCTAATTGCAATTTATGCTCTTCCATTTTCGAGACAATTAGTCTAAATATATTGACCAATCTACAAACGTCAGATTTTTGCTTTAAGAAATTTCAATTTTTTAGTATATATTTTTCAGAATAGCTGACCTATAAATCCTAACTGAAAATGTTTCAAGAAACTTGTTCAAATTACTTGACCATCATCTCAGCTACACACCTGAGCTCGCAGAGAACTATTATCGGTTTGATCAAAGTACTTTAATAAACTTGATCCTTGTACAACTTTCCAGAAATTGATGAAGACTTGATGACTTGATCAGGGATCTCTCCACATTTCCTAATAGTAATAATCACCAGTTTTAAAAAAATTTACGAGAAAATCTTGCTAAATTCAATCACTTCTCATATATTTGCCGAGAAACTTGAATAACATAATCAGCTGCTTGTACTCGAACACTGTATCTCTTGCAACTATTACAAATGAGAACTATACGTATTAGATATACCATTACCAACACACCAAGAACTCTGCTGGTAGAATGTATTAGCATTTCAAACTCTCGTGTTACGTGAATGTTTCTCAATCAGATAAGGCTGCGATGCACGACGAGCAGCGGTCACCGAACGCGGACTGCTGAATTTGCATAATTCCCAACGTTCTGTCAATCGAGCTTTACCTATAGGTACAATACTGCAACAGAATAATATTTAGCTGCGTCAACGAAAGTGACGAACCAAATCGATTATCGTCACCCAGATCACTCCCACCATTATTATTGTGACATATACTCTGTGTTGCAGTGGAGGAGATACAAAAAGTGTGTCAAGTCAGGCTGAAAAAACTGGTTCTAATCTTGTGGGCGCATTTTCAAATAGGCGTTTTGTTTGTATCAATCGCTTTCGTTGGCGTATTATGGCCCTAGACTATAAGCTTAGAAAACACACAAATCATGCCAGTTCAGAAAGTTGCAGCTCTCACAAAATATTCGTAGGTATAGTTTCAAAGTTTACTTCTCGTGACGACCACCGTCGAACTTTACTTTACGCCCATTTTCACCGTAAACCAGACCCCGCCTTCAAACCACGATGCATATTCTGATTTTGTATTATCTGATGCTGCATCAGCATATCGACACATCACAGAGGTGACAAATTCCACGCGCGGCTCATCGATCACCGTATATCATAGATTCGAACCTCCCGCCTTCAACGCTTACCAATACCATCGATAGTCTTGTCTTCGAAGATACATATACATGACTAGGGGCTAAGGGGCAGTCAGTGACCTAGTCTACGTAAATGCATAGGTGATGCTGCATAAGCAGTACATAGAAGTAAGTTCACGTGCTGAAGCATACGTATGTATGCAGACATACTAATATGTACCGATCATCATTGAAATTCGATAACGCGTCCCGGAATTGTCGCTTCGGGCATTCGAATACGTAAATGGTTGCGCGAGTAAAGGACCCTGAGCATGCCGAGAATCCATAACGGTATGATCATTCCTGCATTCGATGACGGGATATTTTCTTGATCCCTAAGTTAACCATCATTTCATGGTGATGATGTGTGTCTGCTATACGATGTGACGCATTATTTCTTGATTTGAGATACGAGTGGTACTGCAGCTGGCCCTCGTGCTAGGGAAGTTTATTTTATTTAAATTTATTTATAAGATTGGAAGACTGTTTGAACTAAAGAGCCTCAGGGTCATAACGGTTCGTCACATGGGTTGTAGGATGCAAGCTCTACGTATTACTTTTGATGAGATCTGTAGGTGTATGAGTGTAGCGATCGGTATTTACTTTTTTTCTATGCGATAATATAATTATTTGAATCTCTATTTTCTATCGTAGAAGACAATTATTAAGTGAGCAGAAAATATAACTAACTTCAGAAGGAAGAACTTTCCGTCAGTCTTTCAGCGTTTTACGCCTGTAACGTCACTATTGCCAATTCAAAATGAATTACATATATGAAAACTTTTTTTGAAATTTTTGATGGGTGGTTAATCTCTATAAATATCCCTCGGGATATCCGGGTTGATGTTGAGATTGACACCAAAATCTTGTATAATGATAACAAGGAAGTTTTGAAGTCGGAATGTCTCATTAATCAGACGATGATTTTCTTGAGTATTATTCGACGTAGAAATCGAATCCGTCGCCAGATTTGTTCCTGCACGTCGGCATTTTTTTTTAATCGCGAAAATCTGATTTTCTCGAAAGTGCATTTTTTGAATTTTTCCCTGATCCCCGAATTTGAAGGTCCATCAGCCAGAGAGTACCAATTGGTCGAGATGCAATCTTCTCTTGTGTATTTTGGATCGCTGAACACGGCCTCGGTCATTAAAAAGTGCTAGAAAGTATCTGGAAAGGAATATTTGCGAATTCGCTCCCTTGGTACTTTGAGAAAGAGCTCAATTTTGCAATTAATTTTCAAAAAATCATGAAACGGTATAGAGTGGGCTGATTTGAAAGTTCAGTGTCGGACTTTCTTCGTTCTGAAATATATCTTGAGGAGGAAAATTGTTCGGTATTCGTAGAAGATGTTGTTTGATGCCACGCATTTTTTTTCATAACACCTTTTTTACAATATCTTTTGTTGTGTTCACGGCAGAGATCACGGCAGAAAGAATTTCCCCTTGCACAGGGTATTCAAAAATGGTTTGCCGACGCAAAATGACCGTCTACATACGGTCCCGCAGTCTGGTTTAAGCTGCCACGTCAGGATTATTTGCTGGAGGTAAGGAATTTGTTTTTTCAGGGATTTTTGTAGCCTAAACAAAAATCCTGATGTGGTAGCTCAAAACTGGCCACAAGAACATATTCAGACGGCGATTTCGCGTTGGAAAACCTTGTTCGGATACTCCGGGCAAGGGGTAATTTTTCTACTCGCGATTTGAAAACAGCAAAATTTATTAGAAAAACAGGTGCTTTGAAAAAAAATCGAGATCGTGTTCAGCGAGTCAAAATAGGTGTGAAAGCATATTTTGATGTGCATTCCGACTAATCGGTAGTCCTTGGACAAGTGACCTTCAACCTCGGGAATTGGGGGAAAATGCAAACAGACTGTTTTTCGAGAACATCAGTTTTTCGCGATTCAAAAATATCATGACGTGCAGGTGCAAATGTGGCTACGGATTCGGTTCCAACGTTGAAAAATAAACGAGGAAATCATTGTGTTGTTAATGAGGCATTCCGACACCAAACATTAGTTTGTCAGAGTTATTTCTAGTCTAGGTAATGGATTCCAATGAGCTGTCAAATTGATTCTGGAGAGAAAATCGTAGCATTCGTAATATGACGATCAAAAATCTCACCGAAGTTGCAATTCATATGCGGAAATTTTTCTCTTTGGCTCTTGAAAACCTCAACAGAATCCAATTCAGTATAGAGCTCTTCATTGTGGCTTCATACACGCAATGCCGAAAATGATTTTCAAAATTATACTTGTCTTTCCAACATCCGATTGAACTGCTTCTTGAAATAATTGAATTTATCAATATATTCGTCGTAGGCATTACAGTTATCACTAGAATTTTCATTGAACGTTTTTTCATTCTTTCAATTTTATCAGTGATTCCTCAATGATTTCAAATTAGGATAGAAATCATATATGGAAAAAGTTAACTTTGGATGAGGAATTTTTCTCTCTATCGCAATGTAGGAGGCCATGATTTTGGAACTTGAGACTTCTATTTCCATGGAGGTGGGAATCGCACCAATGAAAGAGAAATGTGCTCGATGGCAAAGCAGCACTCATCGCCTCCTGCTATATCTCTAGAGAATTTATGAAAATCGAAGTGAAACCTATCTTGTTTCCAAATATAAAAAGTACTCATTAGCGATCATATAATTTGGAGAAAAAATGATAACATTCATTATCTGCAATAGACGAATTCGTACAGCCACATAAATTAGTTAGTACCCAAAAGCTTGCATCATCAGAGCAAATTTCCCGCGAGAGGAGGAACCGAATTCACCCATGAGTCACTCTCACAAATCTATATATTAAACCTCCCTTCGTCTCGTGAACGACCAACTCCCCCGTGATGTCTCCCAGAGTCTCCACCTCCACCTCATCGTCGTCGTACCACATAACCCCTCGAGAATCCTTACTCTTCACATAGCTCTGTAGCTGCTCTGGGGCTCTTGGATTCGAAATCCGACTTTTGCTATACGGTTTCCGATCCGCCAATTCGATTCGATAACTTGACGCCTTACATACCACATATATACTGTCAGAGTATCAAGAGAGTGAGTGTACATGTATAACGATATGCATTGTACACGCCCCCTATGAGCTGCATCATTGGATCATTGCCACATCAGACGTATAGCGTGAATAATTGGCTGAATCTTGCTCTTGTGCGGATTCTTGTACGGCTCAACGCCTCTCTCGATGAATCTCGTGTGTGATTTTCCTTCGCTACGACAACACGATGTGACGGGCTCTTTTGCACGCATAAATGAGTATAATTCAGTGCCGATTAAGTTGCTGAAGCTTACTCATCCATCTTGACGTAATATTGAGAGATCTCCCGCGGGATTACGATACCTCACTTTTCTCAGCGCGTATGAATCTGCGATTTACTTTGAGCTGATGAGTTTGACAGTCATTTTTGCACCAAGAATCTTCAAGATATCTTTTATACAAATAAATTTGGACACACTGGTGGGGTTTTCCCTAAATTTTGCGATAAAATCAAGTTTTTTGCAATTGAAAAATTATCAGTTGATCATTTTCTATGAAACTCATAGCTAATTATTGTGATCGAAAGCCCATCAAGATAATTAAGAAAAAGCTTCTCAGTCAACGGCAGAAAAGTTCCGGCTGAAAAAAATGTACAAACACTCCCTAAATATCCCAATAAAACACGTCAACATCTTAGCATGTAATCACTAAAAGCCCTCTCATACTTTTGAATCTTCGGCAAAAGATACTGGGAATCCTCGCAGAAAAGTATCAAATCCGCGTACAACATTCGATACCGCGGAGATTCAGCATTCCTTAAGGGTTCCATGACAGCCCGGTGCGGTGTGGGGAGGACACTCAAACCGAACATATATCTCCGCGAAAGCCGCAAGTTTCTGCCACTGCGGCGCGTAACGTATATCGTCGCTGACATAAAACCAAAGAAGAAGAAGCCAACCGTACGCACTTCTCCAAAACAACTTTGCCTGTCTTCTTTCGACTAAAAACAGTAGCTGCCACTGCCCACACATCACAGAATTCCCACAAAATCCGAATGCACAAATCGCAAGCCAGTCATCCTTTGAATTATACAAAGAAGGTGACAACTCGCGTAAATTCGCACCACCTACCGCAAAATTCACGTACTTATTTACACACGCATACCAGAGCTCAGAATCGTCTTTCACTTTCAAGAAGGATGTCTCAAGTCATTACTTTCAACTCTCATTTTCTACAATCCCTACGAGAACTTCACGCTTGAACACTACCTAACCTATAATACCCCTTGTTCGTTTTTCTGGAGAAGGTGGTGGTGGAGGCTCACTGTCTCTTCTAGTCAAACGGAAAATAGTCTGTCTGTCTTTAAATCCAATGTGGCAATCGCCGGACTGTGAAACTTACTCTTGTATAAACTGTTACTTGTCTTTAGAGACGCGCCCTGTCACGGTTGAACATACCTAGATGATATTAGATCAGTGGTATCTGTTCACGCCGTCGACGACGATGAGACACGATGGGCTACCATGCAGCTGCACTTTTCAATTAACTCTGACATCGCGGTCCACTGGCTTCTTCTACTATCTACTTCTTCTTCTTGTTCCTATCTTTGTTGTATGTATTACTATTTCCGAGTTGAAAGCACGAAGGAGCGCGAGCTTTTATCGTCACTGAGTGCATCAGCGCTCTTTCATTTCTCTGATGGTCTGAGTGCATCGATGTCCAAGTCGTGATCTTCCACTTGAGCGATGGAAAGGTTTTTCTTGTTGACGCTGTTTTACAAGGTTTCATGAAAGAAAACATGTGTCTATACGTCTATTTAAGGGGAGGATATACACATTTGTGAGACTTCTACCCTATTTGTGATCTTGAAACTTTTATTGAATCTTCTATGAATGTGCTACTAAAAATATTTTGTATTGGTGCTTGTATTTTGAGATTGACCATTTTGATAGCCCAGGTATTCTAAATGTCGGAGTAACAATCAAAAGAGTCAGTGAATTCCTTGATTTAGGATGCGCAAGGTTATTCGACGAACTTTTCTGAGCTTGCAGATTTGTATTTGAAGGATGATTTAGTAACTTGTTACATTGAGATAATGCCAGAACTCATCAGTTCAGAGCCCTTAAAGGTTATTTGTTACATCATTTCCATTAATTTATGCAGAATCAAGAATAAATACTTATGGATTTCTTCATCATCTCAATGTGAGATAAAAAGTTGCTAAATCACCTTTCAAATACATATCTGCAAGCTCACATATGTTCCTCCAATTCAGATGACCATGCCCATGCTGAATGTTAGGTTGCCAAGGTTTTTTTGGTTATGTGTTCGACATTTTGATTACCTACGCTATCAGGATGGCTAATCTAGCTCTAACATGAAATAATCGTGTATGAGTTTCAAAATGACAAATCGGGTTGATGTCTCACAAAAGTGAACGCATCCATCCCTTCCCATACTGATCTACTCATCTGATTCAAAAGTCCACTATCATTGTAACTATTGCATCGTTAAAAAATGAAAAATTGGCAGCAGTGTTTGTTATTGGCGTGAATGAAAATATAGTACTCTTTGCACCGAGCTCATGACGTTGCCTGCTCGGTTCCAATAAAATCGCGAAAAAGCCACGAAGAGTTCTCTATGCAATTTTGTATGCGCCTGAACATGAAAAAATTCCATGAGCAGTGATTCTAATCCAAGAGCATAAAAACCAGATTCGATACTGACCCCTCATCGAGCCTTACTTTTCATCATCTCGAAGTGAAAATTGAGTAGGTTGCATCGGGAAAATTAATCCTGTCTCTTCAGAAAAGTGCTATCAATTTTTTTGGAAGACTACTTACGATATAAGTCCACATTTCTTTTAAATAATTACTGAAGTTTGAGTACAACTATCTCATTTGCTCGCAAATACATGACAGGGATAGCAAAACGTTTCGTTAGGTGATAGACTATTTTTTATTAGAATTCACAGAACTACAACATATACTTGTGGAAGAGTTTTGCACGAAGAATAACGGCACGGCGCTTCCTAGATCATTTCTGCGAATGAAAAAATTGTTCATTTAACGAGGAAACAATCTGTTCATGCGCATTTCTCGAACGTGTTTCGATGCAGACACCTCGTTATCGGAGCTGCAGAATCGATTGATTACATACTTCAACATTGGAATCATTGCCATTCGTTGTACCTCTCGCTTCGTCTCGTTGAGTGGTGAAGTCTTTCCCGTCTATTTTCTACACTTGCCACAATGAAATCTGGAATAAAACTATAACAAAATATCAATCAGTAATTAATTTATATACTGTGTACTCCTCTATATTTGCCGCATTTGAAAATTGCTTAATTCAACGAAACTAGTTTCTTCAAGAGTTATTTTATCGTGTATCGATCGATCTTGCACCAGATCGTTTGAGCAGTTGTAAAATTCACCTTGTAAAAATAGTCATATACCAAGATATAAATTAAAATTATGCAATTGAATCTCACAGTCGTGTTTGGAGGAAGAAAAATAAATAAATAATCTAATTTGCATCCCTGCCTCGCGGCAAAACATTGAATTACACATACTTATCATAATGATTTTGATCAAGCCAATCAAGGAATTTCATATTTTCAAATTTCAATTTAGGAAAAATGTTGCTCATTTTTTTCTATCGATTCCTCCCACGCACCAAAATATTTTTTAAGGGATCATCCGTGGACAATAAAAAGAAAAGTTTTCAGTCTAAGCTCTCCAATCCCAATCGAAATCCTAAGAAATAAAATAATTCAAAATAATCACGACATCAATCTTTGCATAAAGAGTAGATTCTAAAAATCATAGAATCCGGAAAAGAATCTGTCATCCTAAAAAAATATTGCCTCAATTTAAAAAAGGAATCAAATATAAAGGTCTGATCCGAAGAAATTGTTATCAAATCATTCTGCAAAACGGTATTGAAGTGGCAGCTAGATATACAAAGAAAAAAAAGATTGCTATCTTGAGATACGCTCTACTCATGCAATTTGATGATCGATAAAGTCATTCTCTTTATTCATTGTAACTGCACATCCGGAGCAGACCACACTGAGCCTCGAGCAACAAATAAATTTCGCAACACTTAGCGTGTGCGCTCGTAACACCGTTTCAAAACATTATCGTTAAGCTCTTATACACTTTCCATGACACAAAACCATATCGTAAGACACTCTCTTGGTCCAATTTATGAAACCATTCAAAATTCACACTTTCAGTAAAGGCTCTCTTGCAAAAATTTGAATTCTCAATTTTACTTCGCATTTCTTCAATCCCGAACAAAAATGTCAAAAATTCAGTTCAATCGTCACGCATCATACAAATAAATATCAGTCATTGCATGTATTGAGCAACTCCACATGCAAAATTATCCGCCCTCGCATCAACACATATGTACATACTCACATAAAAAATTCAGTATTTACGATCTCAAGATTCAAGCCAACCTCACAAACAGAGCCATAAAAGCCAAAGAGGCGCCTGCATCATTGATCGGATCGATATTTTGGCCTCTGAAAAAGCATGGGAATCGTCGCAGAGCAGTTGGAAAGTGCCGGAATAAGTACACGCGAGCAACAGCCTCCGGGGACCAAAAACTGCACTGAAGAAAAAGAAGAAGAAGTTGACAAGGACGACTGAGCGCCACCAGAGAGAACGTTCTCAAGAGCTTTTTCGCATTCTTTACACACGCTGCTTTTGCTATAACGGTGGCTGACTGCAATTTGTATTACTCCTTTTCACGCCTTTTCACGCTATCGATCATTTTCCAGACATCAGACAATTTTGCTCCGTACGTGTGCTGTACATGAGATATTGGGACGTATTAGTCTGTACGTATGTACGTATGTATGTGTGTATGGTCCGTTGATATTTCTATTTGTAAGAAAGATTTTTATATTAGTTTAGTTACTCGATCATTTATTAGAACGCCTAGAGGTTGTATGTCGAGTGAACCTGGTATTACCAGTTTGATAATATCAATACGAGAGTTGGATACTTAGACCTGGCGGCAATTTGTGAGGCAAGAACTTTGGTTAGATAAAATTACAGGGTAATGCTGAAATCGAATTATTATAATAATATATTTGCTTGTAGGTAAGGTTTTGGATCTACTCATTATACGTTTTTTCTCTAGTAATCCGTGTTTTTTTAGTTACATGTAATACACAGGGCAAGTATACCCACCTTGTCTCAATTTGACAAAAAAGTCATAGTACCACTTCTCGGAGGGGGTCTTTTGTCGTATCTCAAAGATTAATAACAAATTTCAGGCGTCCTAACTTATATTGATGATCATTCGATGAGCTTTCAAGTGATTTTTATCGCTGCAAATTTTCACTTTTTGATCTCAATTATCACAAGTTTGCGAAATATAATCATTCTTCAACCTATGGGCCCTAGGTTGGCTCCATCTATTTTTTTCTAAAAATGAGAGCTGATATGAAATTGGAGTAATATATGGCAAATTGGTAGTCCGAATCGCTGAAAGAGCTGTGAATTCTGATTCATTACTTGAAAACTACCATATTTCTTCATTCAATGGGCGTTCAGGATACGTGGATGAAAGCTTCAAATAGAAATGATTTTCCATTGGCCAGTGGATGAAAATGAAAAAGGGTTATCGCTCCAAAATACTCCTCTTCTGACACAAATGAGAAACTATCAGGTCTTCATTCAGAGTTTAATGCGCCGGTAATTTCATGGAGCCTTCGGAATGCAGGAGTAGCGCATCAGCTGCAAACGTATTGTACACTGTAGTGCGCTGGATGGCAGCTCGAAAATTTGCAGCTGTATGTTCAAATTTATTTACAGCAATAAACCAAATGGATATTTCTGATAGCCGCATGGTTCAAAATAGAAAGATACGGAAAGATAAAATCGAGTGTATATTTTTTGCTTACTCTGCTAGAGAATTTTTTCTTCAGTCAATTCAAAAATGTTCTTCAAGAATCATTTAGAGAGTAAAATTTCAGTCCCAGTTGGAGTTTGTAAAAATGAAAGGTACCTCAAAAGTGATTTGATCGAAGGAAAATTCCATTACAAAATTCAAATATCAAATCCATCAGAGTTCAAATTGATCAAATTTTCATCTTGAGGGGGAAATAAGAATTTTACGAATGCCCAGTGTCGCATGATTAAGAATTCTATTGCTGAAACAATATTTGTGCAAATTTTCTTTGAAATCTCGAATTTTGATGAACGGTGGGTGTACATCGGTGCGATATTAAATTGATGATTATGGGTGCCATAATACCTTATGGCTTGAACAATTAAGGGGGTCGTACATGAATATATTTGACCATAAAAAACGTTATTCTTCATAGAAAAGTGATTCTACAATATTTTTCAAGATGAATTTTATTGACACCCTATGGTTATTCATTCTCAATCTTTTTCTCATGTGCTGATAGGTTGCTCATTTTTTGTATTGAAATGCTCTGTCAGCGAAAATCTTATCTCACGTTATCATCTTCTGTTAGAAATAGTCAACAATTTTTTACCAATAACCGTCCGACTCGCACCGCTACTGGCTATAATTGAATAGAAAAAATGGTCACATTCCTACCAGGGATCATTGATGAGATATTATACAATTGGGTCTTTGCATGATTTTGGGAAACCATTTCTCCCAGATTCTCTGTATTTCAAGGAGTACTCCTGTATTTTTCCCAGATTTTTTTGAAGCCGATAATGATTTTTAATTAATTAATAATGTGGTGATTGTTACCGCGGGAACTTTGGTCGCGAAAACACGCTCTGATTGGTTGAAGCTTTCGTGACGTCACTATCCATGAGATTCAAATGGGGCTCATCCAAATAACATGGAGCTGTGCTCCAAACTACCATGAATTATATTATGAAGTGTTCACGGCTCCAAAAACTATATTGCATGAATTCCTTGAGGTTTGAAAGATAGTAGCTCATCAAATATGTGCTCGAGTAAGAATGTCAACCTCAAACTTTACTCATAATGACAGTGCACTCTGGAGGTTATAACAGCACAGCTCTGCTACAGTATAAAACTCAGGAGCAACAAAATAGTTTACATCAAGAATCTCTTCAGCATATGATCAATGTTATCATCTGTCATCTCGGTATAATAGATACAATATGTAAATAAGTGGTCATGTTTTAGTATTTTGATATGAGCTTATGATTGTTGTGTGTTATAAGCATCAGGTGTTTGAGAGTTCAAGATACTGGATCTCGAAGAAATCCATACCCTTCATTGACTAGAGTCAAGTACTCGTAATAAAGGCTCACTCGATGGAATCTAACAATGAGAATGGGTCAGAAGACCACTTACAGAAACCTAAGAACAAATCATACCAGTGGTGTTTTGTACCGCAGTGTACAAGCACATCAATAAAGAATCCAGACAAGGTGTTCTTTTCAATGCCAAAAGATCCAAGTATCAAGAAAAAATGGTTTTCAGCTGCACGAAGAGATGGCAAACCTACTAAGAGTAATTACTACTGCTGTCAAGACCATTTTAACGTAAGTTCCACACAGTTCCATGATTTATTCTCTTGTTCTTTATCTTGAGATATGAGATATGTACTCAAGTATTTATGATCATTGTAAGCCTGGAGTGTATTTCACAAAATGATTAGTGAACAGGAATCCCATGCGTCAAATTAATTTCAGCTCAAAGAAGACATGGAAAATTTTGTACGGTTTCAACTTTATGGTGGCAAAAGAACTTTGATTCTCAAGCAAGGTGTGGTGCCACATATATTCAAGTGTCAGCCCAGCCGAACATCAATGCAATCAGTAGATCATAACAGAAAAGGATACCAAAAACTGAACCGACAAAAAAATGTGCAAGAAATCTTACTTCAAACTACATTACAAGACTTTCCTCCAACAAATACCTCATCACTAGATGTACCCATTGCTAATGAAAATTCTGTGATGGAACAATCAGAGGGATATCAACAAGTTGAGATGGAATGCAATGACCAACATCACCACAATGTGACAGTAAATCAAGAATATGTAAGTCCTCCTTGTTCAATTACTGGTCCTGCTTGGGAGACAAGGGTAAGAGGCTTTGGCGAAGGTTCCCTTACCATGGAAAGGATTCAACAAGGAACGTACAAAAAGATGGATAGCTCCAGTGTGCATAACAATACTCAAATAGCCCAACGAACAAAACCTTACCATTATCGCAGCAAAAAAATAATGTGTCAACCAAGTACATCAGATAAACAAATTCAAACAGAAGTTATTCAGCCTAAAATACCAGCCAAGACAGCTGATAAGGCTTGTTCTCCTGTCCACTTTTCACTATCAGATAATAAATCTGTTGACCAATCATCAAAAGATAGTTCTCTGGTTGTTCGTAGTGATGGAAGCAAGTCTTACGTACCAAGCACTTCTTGTACATCATCACCAGAGAAATGTCCAAGTCAACGTGAGAAAGATTCCATGAAATTTGCAGCATTGAATATGACTAGATATCTGCTCTCAAAAAACCCAAGGAAATATCTTGGAATCCCAGAAGAATGCATGCCTTGGCTGATGAATTTGCTCAAGCGGCATAGTTCTTTTTCAGAAGTGAATATTCAACTAGCATTGATGAAAATGAGAATGGATGATGGCTATGAGAGACTAGCTGATCAGTTTGGGATATCAACATCTCAAGCAAGTAGGATATTTCACAAAGTTGTACCTACTTTGTCATATCTGGTGAGAACATTCATCCGCCAACCACCAAAACATGAAGTTCAGATGAACTTACCAATACCTTTCAGGGCAAATTACAGCAATGTGTATGCTCTAATTGATGCTTTTGAGATACAAATAAGAAAACCCACCAATCCTGTTCACCAATCTCTGACTTGGTCTGATTATAAAGGCTGTAACACTTGGAAGTGGATAATCCTGTGCACGCCAGATGGCAAAACTATATTTATATCAAAAGCCTACGGTGGTAGAATCAGTGATATGCTACTATTTGAAGACTGCGGAGTGATGGATATTCTGCCAGAAGGTTGTACAGTAATGGCAGACAGAGGTTTCAAGAGTATTGAAGGTGTACTTCAAAGGAAAAACATCAAGCTAGTTAGACCACCTAGTGTCTTCGAAGCCACTCAACCAACGAAGGAAGAAGTACTAGAGACAAGGAGAATAGCAGCTCTGCGAATACATGTGGAAAGACTAATACGTAGACTAAGAGAGTTCAAAATCCTAGAGCCTCACTCTTGTCTTGACTTGAACATAGCTCCTCTCATTGATGATATTGTGCACTTAGTTTGTGGCCTCATCAATTTACAAAGCCCTCTCATACGTACCTAATATCCTCGTAGCACAGTCTAGTTTGTATACTGTGATGGCTCACTATTCGAGTCAAACAGATAATGTACATGATTTACTGTATGGCATTGTTATATGTATTTTCATTCGAAAGAGAGGTTATAACATTATATTTTTTTCACAATAAACATGTATGATGATTCAAGAATGTTGTAAAGTGAACCAAATCCCACTACACTCATGTCTCGAAAAGACAATATTTCTTAAACCAAGTCTTGCACTACTTATGAATCTACTTAGAAGTACTTGGTCAAAATTGGATAGATGTTGTTCTTCCAAAAAGTTGTTGCTTGGCCTACTAGATCATGGGTAAATTTCTCATCGTAGTCTATCCAATACTGATGAATTTTATGATTTTGCTCAAAATTCCAGTCAGCAACACAAAACAGACCTTTCTTCTTATTGCACACCAACATTTGTAGCATCATTTGTCCTTTGTATTTGTTGGTAATTTTTCCATCCTGCACATAATTCTTAAAAGTTTCCTCGGATGTTGGGCATTTGATTTCTAGAGTGTAGTCAGTACCAATTCCATCAGGAGAAGCACCAATAATGGGACACTGATTCCAAATATGGAAACCACTTTTGGCTAAAGTGTGACCCATCCGACAAAGTTCATCAAACACTTGATGCTCTAACAATCTTCCTCTCCTCATGTGTCTGTTGTCATATACCTTAGAAGCTCCAATCACTTGCTTCACTAGACTACCATCTGAAGTTTTACAGCGAGCTGCCTCATGAAGTTTTGAAGCAGTCATTCTGCCACAACGCACCTCAAACCAAAGGAGGCTCTCACTTTGGCTTTGAGTCTGCTCTTCAACTTCATGACAAAGGATAGGATCTAGTTGAGATTTGCAGAAGTCTAAGAATCCATCTGCACTTCTGTGCTGCTCTTTTGAGAAGTACAGTAACAGCAACCGATGGATGGACAGATTGTAGGTCCTTCGCTCGATCAGCTGAAAACTATACCTAGACAACTGAGTATCCACTTGATTTTTGTCTAGATGATCTACTATATCAGCAAAAAATACATCTTTGTCAGGTAAATTCTGAGGCTTAGTAGGTTTACTTGTTTTCACCATATCTGAAGCTAGAATGAATTTTAGCTTTGTTCCAACTCCAGACAAGATAGATTTTTTCCAATAACAAACAACGTCTGTACAGGATGGTTCTTCATAACGTCTGTTTAACCAACTGAGGAGGGCAAAAGCATGTTTGCATCCACCTGGAGAGGATATAGAAATGATGTACTGATGATGGTAGCAATATTCATCATAAAGACTGATTCCAACAATACTCTTACCTTTAGCAGCTTTACAACCAAAACACTCCATATCATGCACATTTTGCTCATTTTCATTAACAATGACAATCACAGGATAACTTTTATCCCTGTTTTTATGCTCAGGGCAAACCATAGCTTTAACTGTGCAAAAACCCTTGCTGTTTCTCTTCAAACAGACATAACCAATAGCAGAATCACCATATGACTCCTTCGAGGATCTGTGAATATTCTAGTATTGACACAAAAGTTTCCTCAGAGAATGAAATATGACTCTTCTGAACGTCACTTACCTTTCTGATTTTGCTCCCTTAGTTTCTGGCAGATTGAAACGTTCATCGTTTGTTATAAATGAATACACCATGGTAGTTGAGACCGCTGGAAGATTTCTGGAATCTGCTTTTGTGAATCCTTGATCTAACTTATTTGCCATTCCGATACTTTCCTTTCCTACTGATAGTCACAAAAGAGATTCCTCCATACGACACCTAAATCCTCAATACACATTACCGTGGTTGGAAAAGCAATGTAAACAAGCAAGTTAACCTACATTGACAGTACTTATGATTTTTCGAATACAACTCAATTATTTGCCACTTTTGAAGATTAAGCCAGTTTTTGGGAGCCACGAATTCCCTCAGAAGTTTATCATTCCTACAATGGTCAATACTTTTTTGCGTATTTCGGCCTGTTTATTTTATGCAGCTGCACTTATTAGAGGGGCCCCGTTTGAATCTACAGGATAGTGACGTCACAGACCTATCAACCAATGAGAATCGTTTTAGCTAGAGCTTCAAAAGTTCGAAATTATTGACTTTTCAATCAATTAATTAACAATGAAAATGGCCACGGAAAAATCTGAAAAAAATTCTATCATACTCTACAAACATCATCCTTATTTTTGGAAAAGGTTTTGAGCAGACTTCAAAAAATGCAAAAACCCAATTCCATCTCAAACAGGGAATGAGATATTTTTAAACCAAATATCTCAAATTCGGATTAATAAACCAGAAACACTCGATCAATTCAAATCAGAGCAACTTTAGGAGAATGTGATGTCGCGATCGACCCTCCGTCACGAACTTTTCAAATTAGATCCGACTCTCTCACCGCAAAAGTCACACTCTATTCTTGACTCCCACCACCATCATTACTGTAGCGTAATGCTTGAGCTTTCAACTTAGGGATCCTCCACAAAAGAGGTCCACACCTGAAAAGAAAGGGGGTGTTGTGAAATGTGACTCTTTCGGACTTGAGGGAGGGGGGGGGGTCTCACTCATTGTGAAGTCTTGAGACAGTTGGACATAACTTCAGAATTGATCTTGTCAATCCTCGGTCAAGTTCTACGATTAAAATACTCCAAAATTTCGCTGAATATGACAAATTGAACAGGTGAAGGCAGCATGAGACAAAGGCCAAGCTTTTAGTACTCCTGAATTCACTGGTTTGATTACAAATACGGTAAATCGCGTTTCCAAGTTTGTGAGAATAATTGTGACGACCATATCGTATTATTTTGAATAATTCACAGCAATTCAATCGCAGTAAATTTTTACGTGATTCGAACTCAACTGGAGCTGCAGTAAAAGACGCACAAGGCGTACTTGGATAATTCGCCATTACGTGAATTTGCAACCAATTGACATATGCGCAAACAGAAGACTTTTGGATGAATGAGAGCAACCTCCTGCGTCTGCGCATATGTCGATTAGTTGCAAATTCACGTAAAGGCGAATAATCCAAGAACTTCTCGGCCCCACTGTGAGACGTCTGGTTTGACTAAACCATACAAGTACCTCTGGACTGTTCATAAAACTGCATACCTACCCGAAAGAATTTTTTTTTTTCCATTTCAATATTAGTTCTATGTGCTCTGAAAAACTCATTGAAATATCTATTTCACCATTGAAATCAAGCTTCTGGCATAACTGTCTTCATATGATCAGCATCGATGCCCAAAAATGGCTCGAATGAAATTTCTTTGGAAAAAGGGGAGGGGGGGATCGCGAGGCATGTGACATCTTTTTAGAGAGGGGTCGGCTCGAATGTGTCACGGTGTGACAACGGGGAGTCCGGGAGCGGTCCAAGATTCATCATAAATTTGATGTCATCTTTTGTGGACGACCCCTTATTATCAAGCGCAATGCGCAAACGTCCCAAAACTCATTGTGGGCGCTACTGTACATCAGACGACGACGGACGTCCACTAAATACATGTCTGAGGTGCATTTTGTGGACCTCCTGTCTCGTGTCCTTCTCTCACTCTAATTACTCCAGCGTCAGTTTGTTTCGCTCTCTAATTACTCTGGCTTCTACAATATACCACTGCATCAGACCCAACAACAACATTTTAGCATCAGCTCTTCCTGCATATACATGCTCGGTTACGCGATTTACGCAAATTGCAGAACTGCATCAGTGCTACCTAAAAGCTCGTGTACCTACCCCCCCCCCCCCTCCTCCTTCTTGCACCGTTCGCGTGCCGAGATTTTGCACTCTCGCTAAGACTTGAGACAGACACATTATGATTCGGGAGAAAACGTCGTTTCGAGGCTCACTTTTCTTCAACGATGTCGTTTGATACAGGATGGGCTCATTTGTCTGGGATGCAATTATCGGGAACGAATGCAGTCCTCGATGAAAGTTTTCATGTCTCAGAGTCGTTGAGTATATATATAGTCTTAAGATTGATGAGACAAATATATATGGGTCTGTTACATTTCTGAATCAGTCTGACCAGTTTTATACACGGACGATGGACTGCTGATACACACTCTCTCTTTATCGTAGCTGTGAATTCTAATTGGAGTCACATCTCTCAGATTTTCTGTGAGTGCTTTTCTAGCACCAAGTGTCCGATGTATAATACACGTGTAAGTGAGATCTAATTCATTGAATGTGGTTTTAGTGAAAGCTAGTGGCGAGAATGTTTATGTGGTTGATGTGAAAAATTATGGTAAGCTCATATCGAGCTATGAATATTTATGTCTTTAATTAATGAAGAGACTGAAGAGCGGCAATTTGATCTTTGAGGTGGAAATTAATTTACGACTGCTATTTTCTTGTTAACTGTGTATACTTCAAAAGCGACACGGTCGTTAATTGATGGTGAAATGTGGATATTGATACGATCATGATCATCTAACATTTTATCTCAATCGTTCGATGCTACTGGATAATGGGTACGTTGCACTCAGTATCTTGAGTATTGGCTATAGTTGCTACGTAAAAAAATATTTGAAAATCTCCATTTCTTCGTAGAAAAAGATTTTATTAGAGTTTGCGGATACCTAGGATGCGGATGCGGATAGATAAGATGCATATGAATTTATTAGTGCTTCGTGAGTTTTCTTCTCATCATATCCCATTTCGTCATATAAATCACCAATTTTCATGGATATAGTCGAACTTGTCCAAGTGGGACTTGCCTAGCTGGGAAACCTCCTTGTTTGGGGAACAAATCTCCGGCCTTTGAAAAAATTCCTCTGGGAAATACCCGGTTAACTGGGAAATCCCTTCATCTGAGATAAAAATGTTGTCCCCTTCAAGTCCTATTGAGATAACAAGTTCAATGATATTCAAACAATAATCTTCCATTGATTGACGTTTATCCCTGCAAAGTCATGCAGCTGAACTTACTGATGGTTATTTGAATAAAATCACTCAAAATTTGATTATATGATTTTGGACCATGATTCATCAATTGCCCAAATATTCAATTAAATTTTCTTCACATGAGTGTCAACAACCTTCAAAAGAAATTTGTTCTCAATAATGACCTTTTTCTTATTTATGTTTACAGCCACAATAACTTGAGATTGATTGATGTTTTTTGTAGGTTTTCTTTCGAAGCTCTATGTCGTAATAGTAGCGGGAATGTCAACGTCTGAATTGGCAAACTCACAGAATGATCCGTCACAGCTTCCGGAAACTGAGCGAGTGAATCAGACATAAGAAAATCCACTTCTTAGCATCTGCATGATCTCATCTTGAATTTGTAAATTTTAGTACTATTCTAACCATTCTACGAATCCACTTGTGCAAAATCACTTTGTAAATAGAAATTTTCAGCTTGTGCTGTAAATAGCCCACTGATTCAGAAGAGCGATGCATTGACTTCAGATCCCAAACTTTGAATGATCATCAGGCGAGCGTGAAGAATGACTGAAATCATCATTCATTACAGCGTGACAAGTTGTCTGATAGCTATTTGAATTATATAGATTGCAGAGCATTTTAAAACATTGACATTTTTTTGGTCAATGACAGGCAACTTATGTTATGTTCTTGGAATAATATTTGAACGTGTCTGTGTTTCTTTCTCTCAATAATGTGTCCATTGACTTTCACACTATGTACATTCTTCAATACCCAAAAACGACACCAATTTGCAATAAAAAGTTGTGAAACAATATGAACCAGGGAAAAGCTTGATATTTATAGAAGGCCAGTCCAATATGATCTGAATATTCCCCATCATCACAAAATCAGAAATTCCTAGTCATAAGATCTGTGATATCAAACTAATCCAGAATCGTAATAATTTTGTTACAGAAAGCGGCCTAAATTAACAATAAAGACTGATATCCGGCTATAAAATGGATCGATACGACGAAGACAATGGCGATGACAGCGACAACGAGACAGATCCCGAACAGCTGATGAACGAATGGCTCAGCGAACTCGACAGTTTAGCAGTGGTAAGTGCGTTATCTTGAAATCCATGAATTATGCAATCACGTCGTTTAACGAGCACATATAGTTCTTAACAAGTCAACGTACCTCAAAATGTGTACTTTGCTCCAAACTTTGCAGATAAGTTGTCAGCCTCCTTCAAGTTTGACACCAAGTGTTTGATCAATACTTTTTTTTCGTACCTCTCTTCTGCTTTGCATAAGTAATACGATAGATATATAGTGCTATAGTAAGGTGTTCTCAGTTCTTCACCATGTGAAAGAGTATTTTACATACTTTTCTTAAAATATTCGTGGTTGGACAAGTAATCGTCTGATAGCGCTCCGAGGATGAAAACGGAAATGAGCAAAGGACTTGGTTCATAATTTCTCTTGATTACCTTGATTATTTGCTCTAGAATCAGATGATTATCTAGTTGCGAACAAGATCGAAATCGAGGTTTGTCATTGCAAATTATATTGTGCAAAGGAGCAAATTTTTTTCTTCCAAATGAGATACCTGTTTTCAACTCCTCATAACCACTACAGCCATAGTGAAACTTCTAACCGGCTAGGATAGACCTCAAAGGTTTTCTGGATTGATAACCATTCCTCGGAAACCCTTTTTCGTGTGACTCTTGATCGAGTACTCCTGTCTCATCACTCTGAGCGAAATCTCTAAAATTGAAAGATTTCTGAAAACCAGAATGCTAGACAACCATATCATAATTCATAATCATTTAAATAATAGACTTTATTTCTATCTTAGTGCAGTAGGTTAGTGCTAATTAAACCCAGTAACAGGAAAAACCGACAAAGTCTATTATTTCATTGAATTACGATCCTGCGATAGAGCCACGATTTGAAAATAATTCATAATCATATTTTTGATGGTTTGGTTGCGCGTACTTGTAAGATTTTAGAAACGGATGATGGCTGGGGGAAAGGGGGGGGGTATTTGATTTTCCTGTCCCGTTCTATGCGATTCGCATATCTCTTCGAACATTATTGGCCTCTTCGAAACTCAAATAAACATTTAAAAATAGATTTAATAACTGTCATAATAGTTTCAGCATTTATTGGGTTACTGGTGATGTGGAAAAGTTTCATGAAGTATATGGTCTACTCGCGTCTTGTACCGATTCAAATGAAAAATATTGTCAGAGCTTCTACAAAGTCTTTGAACCGGATAAAATTGGTACAGAGATGTCTTGGCTTGGGTAATGGAGATCTCGACGATGTGCAATTGGTGTCAATTGCTCCGCGTTCCAAATAATCTTACGGAATAGCCTCCGCTTCAAATGTGTATCACGTAGTACGTTCAGTGCAGAGTTCTTGAATCATATACGATGTTCTCTCCGTTTCGCGTGAATTGCTGCCATTTCATTGCAAGCTCTGGTGGCCAGCAAGTGGATAAGTTGGGAATTGAGCGAAGCGAGAGTGAAGTGACACAGTTGTATTAGCAATTGATGAAAAACTCCATTTTGATACCCTTTTGCACATATTGTACTGCATTGCTCTGAATACATATTCATATTCCTATTCATAGAAAATCAATCCAAATTTCTCCATGCATGCTGGAATTTCGGTCTCCCGGATCATGTATTATACAATATTTTTGATGTCAATGAAAATTCTTGAGTAAACTCGCTTAGATAAATACATCATGCGATCCTTCTAAGAAACATTTATTGTGGTTCGAGTTGATAGACCACATATGTCAGGAATTTAAAAACACTGAATCTTAGACACACCAGAAAAATGGAAGTCTGATGGATCTTCAGATCTAAATCAATATTTACAAACAACCCAACTTTGAGACATTTGTAGGCATCTCATAGGAATGTATTAGGCCTGACACATCACTGATGAGTAAATTCGTCCGGATCCCGGGTATTGAGTTGCCTATGTAGACGTGGTGAAGTACAATGAGTGTCCGTATAGGTCATAGATGGGACGATGAATGGATGGGTATGAGTAGGATGGTAGGTGGTGGGGTTAATGGATGGTCTGATCCGGTTTGGAACGGTCTAGAACGGGGTGGAATAGTCTGGTGCGACCTCGGCGAAGATCTGATGAGACGTTCTGGTACAGTCTGACACGGTCTGCTGTGGCCTGGAGTGGTCTGAAACGGTCTGACACAGTCTCGAATGGCCTGATACGAGCTAGGACGTTCTGTTACGGTCTTGAATGGTCTCGTTCGATACGAGATGGTCTGGCAAGGTCTAGAATAGTCTGAAACGGTTTAGTATGAACTAGGGTGCGATAGAATATCTAGGATGGTCTGCTACAGTCTGGAGTGGTTTGAAACGGTCCGGGATGATCTGGAACGGTCTGATCGGACAGTCTGGTCGAGGCACGGCTTGGCTGGGCTGATTAAAATATAATACGCGTCCGTTCGGGTTATGGGTGGGGGCGCGGGAGATTCGGTGGGTGGACAGGTTGATGAGTGAGTGGCTATATAGGTGGGCTGGAACAATATGCCATATTTTCGAACTTCATGAAAAGTCTCTTTTTCATACTATCAATCAACTCGAATTAATCATTACCAATCATTCTACAAATATCATTTTTGAGCTAAAACAGCATCTCAGCGGCCTAATGACTTATCAAGAACATTTACAAACCGAACGAGTGGTAGCGAGACACGCAATAACGCCATTAATAATTCAACTACATTTCTACACAAAATAGTACATTTTCTATCGAAATAGGCTCGTTACATTCCTCAATATTGTAGGCCCAGATTCGAGCGACAAACCGCGAATACCACCTCTCCTCATCACCACACACTGTACAGTATACAATCCGTTATAACTACCCAGAGAGTAGAATCATCACTAATCATAGAAATCCATCGAGAACCTCCCACTGGCCAGAAATTGTGAGAGGATAGGCTTGTTTGTACGGTTGCAATTCACTGCTATTACGGCAAAGAAAGTTTCTCAACCACGCACAACACAGCTGCGAACGATAATTCAAACCCTGTATTTTCATCATTCTCTATCTTTATCTATCTCACTATTACGAAGATATATTATCAGACTCTACGTTATCATCATCAGCGTCTCTCTAATAACTCAATCTCAACTACACGTCACAAAACCTATACTTCCCGATACAAATCTCAGCTCTCTAAAATCCTCGACTCACCTGAATAATTTCAATTCCTCAAACATGGAATTCTTTTACTAACCATTCTGTCTCAAACATTCACACAAAAAAATTCATTTAAATCGCACAATCGTATCCCTCTCATAGCAGACATCCTAACCCTCCACACATACCCTTTATCTCGGACAAAAGCTCCCATCGAGCTTGCGTTCGAATGAATGGCACAAAAGAGGGATGGAAAAAAATAGATAGAAAGCTCTTGCGTACAATTCAGTTGGATGGAATACGCACACACTGGGACGATATCCAAACTCTTCATGAGTCAGCAACGCAGCTATCGCATCAGAAAAAAAAGAATGATCGAAAAAATTGCATCGTACATTAGATACCTATAGATATGTAACACTTATTCCTTTCGATTTTGGCAACGAATAGTATGTGAAAAAGAGGATTTCCTCGTGTTGCAACTGTTCTGCAAGCTCGCAAGCTTTATAAATTTACCATGCATTCAACAAGTCTCAAATCAGGCCATCGCGCTCGCGCAACAGTATAGAGCTTCGAGAGAGTTGAACATATAAGCATTGCAAGTGCAAGCTCTGGCCTCGCAAGCTCTCTGTGCACTTGCACTTGGGAGTATACTACAGAGGGCGTTGCACTGACTATCCATGGATGTATATGTATGTATATGTGTATAGGGGGCAACTTTGGAGGTCGGTCAAGGCGGCTGCTGGCTATGTTGCGGGCGTACACCAACTGGCTCGATCAATAGACCAACTCTGAGGTACTTTGCGGCCTCT
The DNA here is from genome assembly GCA_029851415.1 of Eretmocerus hayati. NCBI lineage: Eukaryota > Metazoa > Arthropoda > Insecta > Hymenoptera > Aphelinidae > Eretmocerus > Eretmocerus hayati. Next base: position 52,318,322 of record CM056741.1, on the reverse strand, counting down.
GTACTCCGTCACAATGAGCCTACATATACATAGAAGGTTTCATTGTAGATATGTGTGTGTGTGTGAGAGAGGGGCCGCTGACCCCGCGAGTCACGAGAACCTCTGTTCGATTTTCTTAACACTCGTGGGACTCTCTGATATTGTTGTGGTTCATGGTTCATATCTCTTAGTTCTTTGGTTATCTGGGTGTACATATTTGCTGTACATGTTGAGAGTTCATGAGACTCATTTATAAACGAATACGTGAGAGCTGACCGCGACCTCGCGTGAGCTTGTAAAAGAGAAGGAGAGAGATGTAAGATTATTTGCGGTAAGAATTATTTTAGTGATGAAAGGTGAGGTATGCAGGCTGTTTGGAGTTCTACATGGTGCGAAAATGATTTGATGAAAGTGGACGATGCGTTAGGATGGAAGGTGTGGAGTGACCTGGATTTTTTTTCGGCACCTGCGTGCTGAAATTACGGAAGTGTGTTTGAAAGTGTGATGGATGTTCGTTATGGACATACAGACGGGTCAGTCTTCACGCTTGCTTGGCCCACCCAAAGTTTATTGAATGGAATTTTTCTGAGTATCATCCTCGTGCGTCACATTTGCCTTAAAATTCATACCTATATGTAATTTCATGTGCGCACTGATTGAATTCTAAACGGGAATGTTATTAACCCTTGAATCGTTATAACCTCTGTATCTTGCTCAATACTTTTCATGTTGTTTCTGTTTTTATCTTGGATACTGATTCTGTTCCACGATACTTTGAATGAGTACGAAATAATTTTATTGGTCTTTTCTGTCAATTTTGCAAATTTTACTTGCGACGTCGTTAGAATACAGTCTACATCAGGCTTTGAATAACCATCATCTCATACACTTTGTTCATGTAAAAAATTTCCAGTCGTCGGGGGGGGGGGGGGGGGGGGTGCCACAGGTATATCCTGAAAACCGATCGATCACGATGACAAAATGACATGGTGTTGAATCGAAATTTCGTAAATAAAATTTGTGCAATTGGCAGAAAAGACCAATAAAGTCATTTCATAAGTTCCAATTTTTTCTAAGGTAAGTGTACCCAACATGCCCCCCCCTTAAGCCATTTTGCCCATAACTTTGGCCCATCTCAATATTTTTTGACGTACTTTAGCTCATTTTGAAGCTTGAAAAAAACCTTCAAAATGAGCTAACATACGTTGAATTTTGACCAACTACAGCCGAGTAATCTTAATTCTCGCAAAAGGTGTTTTTTTGGGAGTTCGCGAGGGGGTGTACCCAACATGCCCCCATTCTTCTCCGCGATCATAGTCGGCGCCAAGATTCTTAACGCTCACAGCTGTCTGCCTTCGGAGTCTGAGCGATATCTAATGGGTAGAATGTGACGTATTGTACGATTGGAAAAGATGAATCTTCAGTGACAGATGCTGCTTGGCAAAATAATTGAATATGCATTTCGAAAAGTCCCACGGAAAAAGCGTATCTTTATAGACGCTCAGTTTTGATTCTTTTCACGCTAAATTTCATTCAAGAAGGCAAGAGATCAGTAAGACGATAATTTATTTTAAAAAATACATGACTTTGAATTATTGTTTCCTCGTAAGGGTCAAAGAAATAACAATAAAGGATACAAATTAAAATACACAATATCTGTGACTATAATTCAAATCATTATTTAGCATTGTGGCTAGCAACGCTACATCAAATTCACCAAAACATGTCTCTTGCATTCAGCACGAGATATCTTTCAACAAAAATTAAAGCACTTTTTCGTCAATGATCAACATGTAATACCTTTAAAAACAATAATAATCACATTAATGTCAGGTAACTCGTGAGGTTTCACAAATAAAATGTAAAAAATGAAAAAATTATCCCGCAGTTGTAGGACACAACATCGCTCATGTCAAGTATTTTTTCTCGCGAGATAATGCTCAGATATATGATCGAAAAGAGCTTGAAAAGAATCGTGAAAAGCCCCAGGAGCGGTTCTAGTTTGATGTACAAACGTATAGCCCGACAGCAGCGGACTGCAGGAGCTCTCTTGTGGAATCGGACGGATGGGGGCATGTTGGGTACACCCCCTCGTTTTCAACTTGCCTCCGTATTTTGCTCATGAAATCGCTCCAGATTAGAGTTTTGCAACGCTGTAAAAAGGATTTTGAAGGTCTTGGAACAAGGAATCAAATGCACCAAGGTAGGTCAAGATTGGTTGAATCAAAACAATTTGGCAGAGGTTTGAATAAAGGCAATTTCTTAGGTGTGCAAACACGAAAAATGCAAAAACTCAATTTATATTTTCTGGGAGACGCAGAAATCATTCCGGGTCGGTCCAAATCATTAGTTTTCTCATATTTTAACATAACAAACGTAAAAAAAAATTGCAGGGAGGTCCTCGAGTGCCCAGTTCTGAGATCGGCATATGGGGGCATGTTGGGTACAGGGGGCATGTTGGGTACACTTACCTTATATCATGCTTTCATGACTGTTATATGCATAAGTATGATCCTTGTCCATTTCCGTCATTTCAAGTGGAAAATTCACCTCGGAAAGAATTTACAGAGTGAAAACAAAAAGATTCCCAGAGTTCTGATTGTCAGAACAGCTGAGTATGGCCAATGTTTTAGAGAATCAAAAAATCGTTGTGCTGAGACTGGAGAGCGGAAAGCTCGGAAAGATTGAAACCCTGTTCGCAGGGTCACAAAAAGCTAATTATTAAAAATCAAGAATTTGTTGGTTCAAAATTCGAGACACCTGGAGAAGCAAAAATGAGGAATGATCAAAATAAGAAATGGCAAAGCTAGGGTGGTATAATGCTCCGAGCTTTGAACTCTTGGAACATTGATAACCAAAAATTCTGCCGCTCCAAATCGTGACGGGTTCCTCTTTTCTGCTTGTCCTAGCTTCTCTAAATTCATATTATTCCAAATTGAAACATCCCGAATTTTCATTTCTGGCGTATCCCGGATTTTCTAATTTTCACATCATCGTATTCTTGCATTTCCAAACTACTGAACTTGCTACAATAAAAGCATCATCCTCACAGAATCAATTCTTTAAATTGGGTCAATTAGGATTTATCAAAACACAAGATAATCCCTCAAAAATCCATCAAAGAGATGGAACGCTCACCAGCTGAACCGAGTTAAATCCAATGAATAGATGAAAATCGGCTCATTACCATCAGACAATCAACTCCTTCCTAAATCAATCCAGTGCTCATTTAAACGTGACAATCAAGCTCATCTCGTTTCATTAGACACCCAGAGAATCAGAAAGCGTAAGGTGCGCTCTCATATAGATTCATGAGATAGTCAGACAGAGAGTATTATTATATAGAGACTGCAAACGTCCATCGCCTATTATATCTGACAAAGCTCGCACCGTACTACACCGACAATCGAATCAAGAACCGAAGCGCAGTAGCAACAGCAGCTGAAGCAGCGAATCGGACGTCAGCGATTGTCCAATACGGATCTCAGCCCTCAATCCTCTATTATACCACCCCCATAGCAAACTATTCCCTCCAGAATCTCACGTGCGGAACTCGCTGCAGCAGATTCTACCCTTTCCTCTCTCACCACTCACTTCAGTTCCGCACGAGGAATTTCAATCGAGCCAAGACGCGGGCATCCCTCTGTTATATTGCAACCCCTCCACAATTCATTCCTTCTACCAAACCCCCATCGCAGTTTCCTATACCATAACCTCTATCGATTATAAACCAATGCGTACAGGTATTACATCTGTATAGTCATCATACAGCCCAGATCACACAATAACTAAAAATCGTAGTATGCCGAATGCAACGCCATTGACGATTAAACAGTAATACGACTATAAATACGGTTACGTCGGGAAAATATTATACGAAAGCTCGTGACTCGCATAATGATGTCTGGTCTCTTCCGCGATGCAATGGCCGAGTCTAAGTACATAGACGCGCTCACCCGGAGCGCGCGCGCTCTCTCCGCTTGCACTCTCCACCCAAACACCGGAGTAGGTACCGAAAATGGGATTTGAAAATCTTTTGACGAGTGTTCCCTCTCAATTTGAGTATCAGCGCGAGTTTGTGAAATGAAAAATACCCAGTCTATTGCGTAAATTGACCAAAAAATTGGTTTGCATCGAATAGATATCGGAAAATGAGAGGCCTGGTTGTGTCTCATATAAGCATCTCCCAATTTTTCATCAGGTCTCCAACTTGCAAACCATTCAGCAATATTCAGCATCATATTGGTTATACATTGGTACTTATCCCAAAAGCTGAATAATGAGGTCAAGTGTATGAAATCCTGATTAAGAATACCCGAGATGTCCCAAATTTACGGAGGAGTGGCTCTTGGAACACTAATTTGATCTTTGATGCACCACATGGGATAGCTCGATTCTTCTTAACCAGAATTTCGCACACCTTTGCTTATTTCACAGTTTCTGTAGAAAGTCTCAAAGCAAACTCAAAATAATGTTGAATATTGTTGAATGAGCCGCGAGTTAGGAACCTGAGAAGTTGAGGGTGGTGATATTAGGCACATCGATCGACATCCAAGTCGCTCACTTTTCGATCACTATTAGATGCAAATCAATTTTTTGGTCAACTTACGCGATAATTTGGGCGTTTTTCATCTCACAAACCCATGCTGATTCTCCGATCGAGAGGGAACACTCGTCAAAAGATTTTTAAATCCCATTATCGGTACCTACTTCGGTGTTTGGGTGGAGAGCGCGAGCGGAGAGAACACGCGCGCGCTCCGGGTGAGCGCGTCTATGTAAACTCGGCCAATACGATGAGTTGATGTACATAAGTACGTACATACCTCTGGATGCAGACCATATTGCATTTTCATTAAGCTTGGAAAATCAAAGCACAGCATCATATTAATACGCGTGACTGTGTGTACGCCCATCGAGTTTCTCTGGCTTTTTTTTCTTTCTCGAGCATTGATTTTTTCACCAGACTCATGATTTCCAGCGCACTACGGTGTGCCTATATATGTACGCAGAGAAAATTGCAGAAAAGTCGTATGTGGATGATACTCGGTACGAATTTGCAAACGCATCCGCTCTCACTAATTGACGCGTCGCAATTTACGTCCTCCAGAGAAATCTCGCAGTTTTTCCTCGCTTTTTTTATAATGGCATACAGTGTCGACGATGATTTGGGATGCGGTTACGAGATGTGCTCGTTTCGGAATATTTCAAGCTCGTTTGGTGGTATGGGGTACTGTACTATTGCACGCGATTGATGGAATTTTTGAGAACAAGCTAAGCCTATATGCGGTCTCGGCAGAGATTTGGGTTATTTTTCAAATGCGAAGCTTCTAGGGTTGAGTTTTTTCTATGCAAACGTTCATTTCATACTCGGAGCTATCCAGTTCGCCATATGATTGAGGTTTACAGAATCTAACAAAATAATTTAGGGAAAAGAGCGAACAAAGATAGAACTGATCAAGAAGTTTATTCGAAAATCGTTCGGAATTTGATGGGCCACAAATCCGTTTCATCGTTCTGCTCTGTAACTATTTCGTTTTCTGAGGAACTACATGATCCCTTAACAACTGAAAAGTTTGAAAGAAATGCAATGAGATTGTTTTCGCAATAATCTCCTCTTCGAGAATCTACTGGAATTTTTATCGAATAGTTTTCATCATCATCATGATTAGTGGTTTACAGTGTCAGTAGTATATAATTGTCTATAAAGAATGAGCATCTGGGATAAAAACTGCTGCAAGCACTGAAATTTACCTCTATTTCGGACTCATTTGGCAGGAACTCGGAAGGGACTCCAATCAGAAGTTGATATTGGTGATTGAAACATTTCGAAATTTCAAATGCAAAAGGAGAATTATCCTGGGATACTAGATAGTTTGAGTAAGGGGGAAAATAACTTCACCCAACTCTTTTTCATCACATGTCATTTCAGTATTTCTTGGAACTGATAAGCATAACCATGAATTTGAGTTCAAGACTCTTGATTTGTACGATGCTTACTCATCAAACACGACCACCCACTGAATGTTATTCCTTCGCTGTCCTTAACCAGTGTCGCTTCATTTTGAAAGTGACGGAGACATTACATCTTGACATACCATGGTCTTATACATGAAAAGAATGTGCGAATTACCTTGTCGAATTTCCTGATTGCACTGAAGCAGAGCTTTAGTCGATTTCAACCAAAATTCTATAATTTTTATATACCTTTAGAAATTTCCGGTTGATGAAGAGTTATAAATTTCAGACAAGTTTATAGACTCTTCACCTAATTGATCTAAATAACTATACATCATTAACATCATGAAACCGCAACCAACCAAATGTCTAAATGTAGAGTTGAAAGTGAGGTTTTTTTTTCAACGAAAGTTGTTTCGAAATTTCGTTAACAATTCTCTTCCGAGTCCAAAAAAAGATCAACGAACTCGCTCTGTTGCTGCTCGCGGAGAATTGTTGTCGGTATGATACCCATAGAATACTGCATTACCGACAATGAAGGAAACTACTTTCTCGACAGAAGTCGAGCTTTCGAGCTTTCACGAATTCTCGTTGCAAGTCATGACGTGCTTGACAATCGAATTTCGATGACATTAATAATCGCGGGAGTTTTCTCTGCTACTTTTTTTGATTAATCAATTAGAAAGGAGTGATCTTTATAAGGAAGTGATTTAGAGTCTTTCTTTCCTATTTCCCTAAATGTCGTGAACTACGATTTAAAACACTGAAGGAACGAGCATGGACCTTTCATCCAATCATTTATGCCATGAAGAAAGAAACTGGTTTCGTAGGGTAGATGAGTTGAGATATCAATTTTCTTGATGGCTCAATAGCCTTACTTATGCCACACGCTCACTTCTCGTTCATAAGCCTCGTAAGTGCAAAGCAGCCGCAACAGCAGTCTTAGCCAATGGCAAAAAGATGGACGAAACCACTGAGGGCCTCCGATGGCGATTTGTATGCGGACTTCTATACATCCGCATACATACATGCCTGATTTCACTCAGAGCATTTTAATCATCAAGGTCTTGCAAGTGCACTGTTGTAGCCAATTCGGAATATCCGGTTTTACATCTCTTTTATGCATTCCCCTTCACTTTCTTCGTCATTTTACAACCTGATGCTCAGAATTATAGTTTTTCGAATATTCGATATCCGAATAGTACATTATTGCTGCTTCGAAGCACCGCGCTCTTCTGTCTGAAATTGCGGATGAATATTTTAGTCCATAATTCTTCATTTATTGCGAGCATAGTGTCAAATTGTGCATTGTTTGAATTCTAAAGGTTATATGGGGAAAAATAGTTATTGTAAAGTTTCCCATCTGACTGTATTAGCAAGAATATTACCTTATGCCATACTGAATATTGTATCAAGTTACGAACTAAATCATACCTTCCTACGTTTGTGTGTGGTATCGTAGTGAATGAGCATCAACTACACGAGTAATATTATTTGATCCTCATTCCGCGCCTTATATTGGCTGCCGATTCGTATCAAAACACTTATCGTGAACGAAAAATCGGTAATCGAATAGGATAAAGTTCCTAGATATTGAATTCATCCTATTAGTTGGACTCAGAATCCCTCTCAAGCCGTTCATAGTGTAAATCCTGTGTCTAGTTATATATGGATGAATGTCGATCTAGGTGATGCGCATGAACGAATTTTGAACTGGCACGTGCCCCTTTTATTCGAAGGCCAGCTGCAATTTCAAGAGGATTTTCAACCTGGCCCTCCACAATATTACTTATAATGGCCCTTGAACTTACACTCGGGTTTGGAGTACCCAGGCTTGATGTAAACTGATACTCTCACTTCCGCGTTTTTCGAAACACAATAAGTATATAGTTCACGGCTTCTGTGTTTTCTCGCCCTTCATGTATTCATGTATCTTATATACAAGGGTATTTCTGTGAACTGGGGGCAGCGATGGCTAAAATATGTTTATTTTGAATTTTGGGCAATTCTGTGCAATGTTCACTGCACCGTTTGCTCATCGCCCAACTAAACCTACTTTGCGAATGTACGGATAAATCAGCTCATCAAGGCAAGATTGGCTTTTTCTGAAAATTGCGCTTTTTTATACATTTATGTGAACTACGTGGGTTAGTAGCCAAGTTAAATGTCAAGTAGCTCAGAATTATGAGACGCATATTATCTTATAGATATATCTTAGATCCATCCATCTTAAATTTATGTGAAATTGAAACATTACTCGCAGTTCTGTGGGATACCACGATACATCGTCTAATTTTCGAGTGATACCTTATTAGTAGGATAGAAAATTATATGAATCCTCAGTAAATCCACTCTTCTCCAGACATTTCAGTCCATGCTCAATTCATGCACGAATTTGATTTATACCTAATTTTGTTTGGTTTAGGATGGAACCGGTACAATATTTGCCCAAATAGCCACGAAAATTTTTCTCATCTCCACTGAGTAATATTAACATACAGTTCCTACTATAAATAAATGGAACATGCATTCCTGTATTGATTCGACGATAACTCCAATCTCCTTGGGTCTACAAGGGCGTTCAAACAAGCATTTTGAACGTCATAAAAAGACCTTTGAAATCATGTAACACAAATTTTTTTCCAATTTTCTGAGTGTGTCCAAACCGATGACAAAAATGGGAAAAAAATTGACTTCAATCAATCACCTGTCATTTTGACAAGGGTAAGTCTATCAGAAAACTTTTTTTAAGACCTACAATTTGGTTTTTTTTTTTAATTTCCTACGACCTTTCTGATCGAGTTTCTGATCCAAAATAGAGCGATTTTACGGCTAACATGTGATACCTGCGAATCCATATAGTCGACGAGTGTCGCCAGAAGTTTGATATTCTCAACTTTCGATTTTTAATGCAAAAAGTGGCGCAAAGGTTTGATATTCTCAAGTTTTGATTTTCAATGCAAAAACTCATCATCGGAAGTGTTAAACCTCTGAGCTACTCATCGACTATACATATGAATCTGCATGTATCATATTTTAGCCGTAGAATTACTGTATTTTGGATCAGAAAGGTCGTAGGAAATTTTTGAAAAAGCGATTTTAAAGCTTGTAGGTCTTGAAAAGACCTACAAGCTGCCACAAGAATTTTCCTGTCAGACTCATTCCCGTCGAAATGACAGGTGATTGATTGAAAGCAATTTTTTCCCCATTTTTGTCATCGATTTGGACCCACTAAAAAAATTTGAAAGGTTTCTTTAAAATGCTTTTTTGAACGCTCTTGTTGACCCAAGAAGATTGGAGTTATCGTCGAATTGGTACAGGTATGCATGTTCCATTATTTATTGTGGGAACTGTATATTAATGAAAGTCTAAGAATTGTGAGATGGCAATGTCAGCCTGATCACTCCTTCCAACAAAAAGCAGCCCAAAATTTCCACACAAATGTGTTGACCTAAATCATCCTCGAACCGCAGAAAAATATATTCTCCTCAGCACCATCGAATTGCCCTATTTTATGAAAAATTTTGATTAAACTTTCAATTAAATATTAAAGTATTGAATCTTTCAATGGATATTCCATTGGATCTTCCTATTGGTCACTTAGGCGTAATAAATTACGTAATACTCGGTAATTTAGAGTCAATATTCCCTGGAAACAATTTAAGCTTCCACTGATTCAAAAAATTTTACAATTCAATCAAGAGTCTAATTAGTCAAAGTATCCCTTAAAACAGTCTAAATAATTCTTTTTGCGCGTCACGATAGGATATCAGATAGAGTTCAAAACAGATGGCCACAAGACAGTCTTTTGTGAGCATCTGCTCCCCAATGGGGATGATGAACTAGCCTCGAATAAGCAGTACATTGCCCTTTCGTGAATGCGCAGTAAGAGTATTCGATGGTCTGGCTCTTCGCAGAGTGTATACTCACTAATGAGGTTTCGAATGCGCGACACGTGCGTTTCCATGTTCACCTGCATCACTTTATACCGATATCAGGGTACATAGTCTGCCCTCAAGTGGCGCGTGCTTCTCTTTTTTAAGTGATCGTTAATTCTTTCTTTTCGTGATAGAGTCGTCTGATAGGCGTTTGATTTACGAACAAATGTGGATGAAGTCGGATACTCTTGAATTTAACAAGGTATTCAGTTTGGAATAACGTGAAACTTTCCTTGGTCGAATTGAAATGCTCAACTTGAATTTGAGTTTACATGCAAAATCGAATTTTGCACTTCTTGAAACTGAAGTATTCTGAAATCTGTCATTTTTTTTGTACGCGGATAAATGATCAGTAACCCTGCAATTTTTCTTGTAAGTATGGGGGAAATCAAAGTGGCTTGTCCGAGACTGATCTTATGATTGATTTATATGATTAACTTGAAAAAATAATAGTGATTATTACAGATAGATCATGTCATATTCAACTTGTAGAACTCATCATAAAAAAAAATGTCCTAAAATCTTCCAAGACATAAGATTCTACCATTCCTTTTTTTCTTCCAGTTCCAGGTGAGTTACAGAGTTCAATAATTCAGCCTACCCGTAAATCCTTGCAGCACGTGAGTTCAAGTACATTTACCCTGTAGCTGCCTGTTGAATTTTCTCAGCTGATATATAAAAACTATTCACCTGTCTATTATTCTGTGACCTCTTAACACGTTAGAATGCTTTTTTCTATCATGTAGAAGATGAAAAGCAAAAAGATTGACACTCCAATTTCACCCCCGTCGAACAGAGAGATGAGGATCATACTCCCAAATTCATCTGACTTTTACGATTATAATAAGCTGCTTTCAAAACTCATCCCTCTGTGACTTTGAAAAAAAAGACATCTGCAGAAGTACCTATATAGTGACAGGATCAGCCTACTGACGCGGTGAACAACAGCCTGCACAAACAGAATCTCCTACGCAAAGAAAAAAAAAAGATAGAAAACTTGTGCCTTCCTCAGGTGTCTTTTGCCCTCTAGTCGTCCCTTATATGAACCTCTTCTGCGTCAGAAAGACGGTGAAAACATCCTTTCAATAGGCCGATTAGTGTATCCAAAGACTTATTCCATAGCTTCCCTTCTTAACAATCGATCTTTCGATCTACACATATTATGTGTCTCTAACCTATACCTTCAATTCAAACACCCACAAAGTTGCGAACCTTTGCACACACATTTCCAAAAATGAACACCCTCATGAGGAGGCCATATATGAGCAGCTGCCTCAGTGGTGCGGGTGCTACAGGTATACATATAACCTAAAAAACATATATTATGTATGTAGAGTATATATACCTAATAAAAGAAGCGATGGAAATTGGTGGCAAGTGATGGCAGGTTGGGACCGCTGATGCTCCCGGCGCGGATTATCGGGGGGTAGACACGAGCGAATAGGTTTTACCAAATATATATCTTTGCGGATCGCAGCTGCCGCAATATGTATTATAAGGGCCAATGGGCTCGTGCTCTCAAAAAAAAAAAATAATAAGAAAAAAAATGAGACAGGGTGAAAATAAAAAGAAAGAGGAGGTCCAATGCGCGCACGTGTCCGTCGCGCGCGGACGGCAGGTGGTCGTCGATGAGAGGTGCATCGAGCTTTTCAGAAGCTGATGTTGAGCCTCCCGCACTCTCTTATAAGATGGATACTCACCTCTCTTTTTATAAAACGAGATTCTGACCACGTGCCCGATTTTCGAATCTCCGTATCTTTTCAGCCCCGTACATATATATAAAGTCAGGATTTGTCGAAGAAGAAGGTGAAGGTGGAGGATGCGCTGCTGACGACGACGACGACGGATCAGAGGTTTTAGCACGTCGTTAGTTGTGGCGCGTGCCTGTAATTTCTGATTGCTTCCTTCGGACAGTAATCTCTCTTGCTTCTGCTGATGCTGATATGCTGTTGAGGTGTATAGTGGACGATATCGTTTGCAAGAAATTTTCTTTTGAAACTTTTTAACGCATTACGAATCGTTACCTGATCTTCATTTTACAGAACGTAGAAAAATGATATCGTATCAGAGCTCAAAGACTGAAAGGTAACGCAAATTCAGTTTAAAAGTGAATTGGAAACTAATTTAAAGACACACACTGAAATGTTAGTGCACTCAATTTCGATTTTTTCCCGCCCAAGTTTCTGCAAATTCAAAAAATATGCAAAATTCCAATCCATGGGGTTGATTATGGGTACTTCACTTAACTGAATATTGATCCCTCATTGCAATTGATTCGCTTTCAATAGCTACTGTTCACGAGTAAAGAAAAATCTGAAAAAATTCTGATAATTATCCAATTATCTAAGAATCAAGTTTTGACGCGAATGGACTGTTTTATTTACGTAAACGTTTTTGCTCAGACTATAAAATGTGAATTCTGTGTGGGTGCCTGAACCTAGCACAAATATTCCCGCACAAAGAAGAACAAATTATCCTATATTACATTAATTTTTTATTCCTATATTATTGCTGTATTGCGAAATTCATTGCTCCTCATTTACTCGAGTTCTGAAGGCGGCTTGTGTTGAGTTCAGTGCGAAGCTAGCACGAACACTAGGTTTTTGTCGACCCATTGAAACCTAACTTAACCTATATTTTATTGCTTCTTTATTGCTCCAAATATCAATTTCGATCGTTCCCTTATATACAGCGACTTCCGACAGAGGGTTTTGGTGAACTCCGTGTCCAAACACAAGTGTCTATTGTCGCACCGATGGCAGCTCAAAGATGATGACTGACGTAGATTCTGAGAGCAATAGAATTACAATAAGCCAAGTTAGGTTTCATTCGGTCGACAAGAACCTAATGGTGGCGCTAGTTTTACACTGAACTCAGCACAAATACTCATAACTCGAGTGAATGAAGAGCAATCAATTTCTCGATATAGCAATAAAATAGCAATAAAAAAGCAATAAAATGTAAGATAGTTTATTTTTGTTTGTGCGGAAATGTTTGAGTTCAACGATTCTCTGTTATATAGTTGGTAGAAAATTATTCATCTGCTGAAAAAATGAGCATCAAAGGGGTAATTGCAGAATTTTGTAGCCGTGTGTCCATTCTTCCGACTGACTTGGAACCGGTGATTTTGCGTGTTAGGGTGCGTCCACAAATATGCATATGCAATGCACACTCCGCATATGCACTCCACACGTGCACATGTGCAGTGCATCAAATTTTAGCCAAAACCAGACGAAACTCGCCAAGTTTTTCTTGGGAATAGCCGGGGGGAATGACACAAACTGATTCAAATCAGAAATTCTCTGATGTGAGCCCTTCAATCTTTGCTCAAGTTCGATGAGCTGCACAAGTGCAGTGCATGCATATACGCAGTGTGTAGTGCACATGTATGCATGTGCATCATTTGTGGACGCACCCTCTGGCGCTCAGCCCTGCCCTAGAGCGTCTGACTCTTCTTCCTTTCAAAGTCAAAAAACACTGCCTGTTGCACCTGCAGGGATCCATTTCTAAGTTCATCATTTCACGGTACTTTCGAGAAATCGTCATACTTTAAAGAGAAGAATCATGAGTGGCCACTAAAGAAGGAGTGACAACGAAGAATTGCCACATTATTCAAGTCACATAGAACCTAGTCCTCTTCGAGTTGAAAAGGTTCTTCTGCGTAAATGTGAGACAAAGAATAGCAGTTTCGCATTTAAAATATCCGTGCCTGAGCAGCTGTACCGAAATTATTATCTGGAAAGTCGCGGGATGGGGGGGGGGGGAGAGGGTGAGCACAGCTTGTGAATAATGTTGAAATATTCTAAATCAACTGACGAGGAACACCCAGAGGTTGTGGTACACGGATTTGGTTGAAACTCTGGGGATACTCTTCTTTTACCACCAGAAGGTGAAACCCAGAGCCACACTTGCAAATGCCCAACCGTTTTCGAGATGCAGCTTATAACATTAGTATTACGAATTTATCTATACACATATTTTTTGACCGTGGGCCCATATGGGAATGCTAATGTCATATAGGCTGTAGCTTAAAAACGGTCGGGCATTTGCAAGTGCGGCTCTGGGTTTCGCCTTTTGGTGGTAAAAGGAGACTATATCCCCAGAGTTTCAGCCAAACTCGTGGCCCACAACACCTGGGTGCTCCTTGAGAGTATGGGGCATGAACCCATAAATGGGTGATAATTATATCACAAAATGTGATTCTGCGGACGTTTGTGACCCTTCTCAAAGTTGACAATTTCGATGACACCGCCTATCTACTAGTTATCTTTTTGGTTATCTGGTTGATCATAAAGAAGTTAGATAAGTGGTTCAAACCCCAGAATTCGAAACACTTGCTCTTTATCTCACCCGATTCAATCTACTTGGAGCCCGTGACAAAATGCTGAAAAGAGGTGTCATGATATAACGAAAAGCTTCGAATGAATGCACTAACGTGCTCAGAATGAGTAATCCAAACGCGTTCAGTAAAGCATTGAAGCTAGGCACATGCATCATTTATCAGAGTACTCTCAGTTCTCTCGCGATCACAACAGAAAAATTTCCAATTGCATGGAACAGATATTCCATTCCAAATGCAACGCATGGCACAAAATCGCAAAGTGGCTTCGCGACACGACCACCCATGTGCCTGATGCATATAGGGGGGGTCGTCGACTCGGTCGTAGATCCAGACGCGTGGCGCACACAGAAACCCTGCAATCAAGCACTTACAAAGTTCGCCAGTTTCTGTTCTCTCTGGCGAGTGATGTCTGCATTCAAATTTTTGCCCATTGATTTGGCGCATGGTACCAGCCCCCCGCCCCCCTCCCCCCAAAATGTACCCGTCTGCAACACTCGTACATATAAATGTACACAACGAGGTGTCAAGGCTCTCTCTTACAATACTGTGACTCACGAAAATTATACACACGATATATGGGTAAAAAGGGAAGGGGAGAGGGGAAAGGGCAAGGGTGCGCATTGCCTGAGTTGGATTGCGACCGACTGACGCCCCTCGGGCAGTGTGATGCAAATTTCGACTCGGCGTGTCACCTGAAACTTGGGATTACTCACGGGGCGCCAGTATTATGTACAAAAGTATAAGTACGGGGGACTCCATTTGTGGCAGCATTGTGCCATGGTAAATTTTGCATGTACTCTGGCTCAGCTCAGATTCCGTAGCCACGCGCACTTATTGTAATGAGCTCGCTGACGACTTTTGCGGATGTTCGATATTATACGCTGGAGCTTATATTATTATGCCCTGAAGGATTCGCATGTGCTGTGGTTTGATGCTCGAGGGGGTGAGGATAGGGTATGGAAGGTGGATTGTGGTGTGATTATCTGACACTTTCAGCTTATGCAGCTTTGATTTCAGGATATTTCACGGGTGGATTTGCTGATGATGCGATGGGGATGGGCTGACTTTTGTACCCCTTTGTTTTTGTTTGTTATGACTCTGTCTTTGTAACTCTATCTGACTTACTGCAGCTCTGTATGATGAACTCGATGAGAAGAAATACTTGATTGACTGCTAAGACAGGCGACAGTCGCAAAGTTTGACAATATTAACATTTGTTTTGCTTTGTCGCTCACTGGTTATTGATGTCTATCCTCATGAATGCTTGCATGGACGTATGATTCTGAGATCAACGCGTCTTTTAATGGAAGTCTTTTTTGTGGATTTTTTGATCATTTTCCCATCAGCTTGTCCACTGCTAATGAACAAGACTTTTTCGCATCAGTTGTCAAAACAACAGCATAGCCTTTTAAAATTACACAGGACTCTAGTAGAGCTAATTTCATGTCAATGATATCGATACAAAAGGTGTCTTTTAGGATCCAATGTGATGGATGGTATGGATAAGAAATTCCGACGAACCGAACAATTTCATGATAATCCTTTTGCTGAGCTCGAAAACACAGACACGACTGTGCCTCTGGTGTGGAATCGCGATTAGTATTATGGAATTAAGTGCTCAAAAGCACAATCTAATATAAACTAGCCTTATTGCCTCTTTTGCTACGACTCGTTCGGCTTGTGAATGTCCTTGATGGATTGAAGGACCCTTTAATGCTTTTGCAGCTCAAGAATAATATTTGTAGAATGATGGAAGAGATGACCAATTGGCAGTATAAAAAAGAGGTTCCTTATGAAGTTCGAAAAGATGGCATATTGTGAATCAAGACTGACGTCATATGTCTTCCTCTGGGTCTTCCGCAGACCAGACTGTAGGCAGACCCACTAGACTCAAGTAGACCAAGTGAGACATAAGTAGACCTAACTAGACCGGTTTTGACCTAAATTACACCGGACCAGACCTAGATACCTTGATGTAGACCGACTTAAGCCGAACTAGACCTAACAAAACCAAATTAGACCTACTTACGCCGAACTAGACCAAACTATACACTGTAAAAAATTTCTACTTGAATATTCGAGAAAATGAACTTGAAGCTATTTCCAAGACGCTGCTTGAATTGTTTATCAAACAGATTTATTTGAAAATTCAAGAAGTACTGAATTTTCGATAAATTATTCTTGAATATAGTTCCGTTACCATGATTGAATTTTCAAGAAGATATTCTTGAATTTTAATGCAAATATTCTTCTATTAGATATGATGCTCATTATTTAGAGTTGGAATAAAGATTTGTGTCTCGGGTTTATCACTACATATCGGATTGTATAACCAATAACTCAATGACAAGGCACCATTCACCAGTAATAGATTTTATTTCTGCTTATTCAAAAAAATTTCAAATCATATACACAGAAATGTCCTGCAGTTCAACAGCAGAGACTGGTCGCCATTTTTGTACAAACACTTAAGCACAAAATCACTCAATCGAGATCCTTCAATTGATGACACTGAGTTGTCAGCAGTCCTCAGTAAATGATTCGACGGCGTATCTGAATATTCTAAGCTCCAACTAATTGGGGATTCATTGAAATTTTCCTCTAAAGAAGAATCATAACCTCTTTTCGGCACGTGTCTTGCCTTTTACTCCAAACTACCACTCATACTAGGAGGTAACGAACTAACGAACTCGAGCTTTGATCGACTCATCGCCAAAGAGAATATAATCTCTTTGGTCATCGCTCGCAGGATCAGCGCAATCGGCTAGTGCGCATGCACATCTACATACTTGCTGAGCACACACACACAGTAGGGGTGGTGACGCGCTATCGTCGCAAAAATTGAAGACAAAAACTTGAATATCCGGTTTAAAATACTTGAACATTTGAGTTAAGTGCCGTTTCTTGAAAATTCAGGTATACATTCTGCTTGAAAAGTCAAGCAATTTTCTACAGTGTAACTAATTAGACCGAATGAGTGCGAATCAGACTGAATTTGGCAAGTTGAACCTGATGAGGTCAAACTAGACCGCACTTAGGCCATACTAAAGTGGCAATTCTAGTACGGTACTAGCACGGTACTAGTAGGGTACTAATGCGGTACTACTGTGATACTAGCGGTACTTGTACCGTACTAGGACGGTACTAGTATCAAACAAGACCATAACAGACCGAACTACATTGTGATAGACCGAACTAGACCGGACCATATCAACGCATCCGACTATTGACCCATCCATGACCGATTTGGTCACCCATTATACCTTACTCCCTCCATGTAACAGGCAATTCAATTCGCGGGATCCGGGAGGACAAATTTTGGACTTGCGTCTGAATATCATAATATCATAATTGACGGTAAGTCGAGTATGAATTCGCAGTAATCACATAGTCTTTGCGAGCTTTTCGTGGAATTGTTATACGTGACAGGTGACAAGAGTTATAGGTTAGAATAAGCAAAATTCCCGCACACTATGACACCGATGATCTTTCTTCTCATCATAAGGACATGTCGAAGTCAACTTCTATTGACAATCGAAATCTCTACTTATTTAATTTTTTCTACGGAATCCACCAGATGTATCAAAAAAGTGCTTTCAAGAAGCCCTGCTACGACTTCCGATCTACCCTTTAAAAAGAGAATCGAGTGGATTGAGTGAATATTGTCTTTAGGATCAACTTTTCAAGATTACTATCGAAAAAGTTCACTTCAACTAATACCATACGCTCTGCCAACGGATGTCTGGCAAGTTGTATGCTGAAAAAAAACTGGGAATGCAAATTCAGAGGGCCAAATTTCACTGAATTCACTTGGGGTGAGACTTGAGACTTAGAATCATCATCTGAGACTACATTACAGATTTCCTGATTCGTGGTCAACTCTTGGCGCCCACAGTTCGGGTTCTCTTTCCCAGTGACTTCATATCAAAACGATTGGATGTTATTCATTCGCTAGACTTGCAGTCTAAGTACAGATCTTCCAGTGACTTGACAATGAACTTTTGAAATTGGAAGACCGAACAATGTCTCGGCGATGCAAGTCCCGTTAAATGAGAGTAGGCGAGGACCTCTTATTCTCTCTTGTGAAACGCCCGCATTGAAAGACACTATATGCCGTTGCATATTTGTGCCGGGCTCGCGCGCTGCGCCACGCGACCACCAGATCCGATCCAATGCATCTTTCCCTCCCACCCTCTCTCTTATATCCTCATATCTCTGCAGACAGACCGGTGTGCAGCGCACCTCTTGCGTGATATATACTGCACTCTTGGATCGTCCAGCTGCGCAATCCGAGTGCATACAAGTTATAGAGTTGGTTAGGTGAAGGAAGAGAGGGGTTTTCTCGTTCTACCGGCTGGTCGCGTGCAAAACCAGCCCTGATGCTTGCATGGACATTCATGGTAGTTGACGAGCTCAGTTTGTTCGCGGCTTCGTGTGCATGAGCACGTGATGCTTGATTTTAATCGGAGATTCGTGTCCAGAACCCAAATTTATCACATTTGGTTACTGAAGCCCATACAGTAGTGAGTGGAGTAAAATTGAAAACTCTGATGCAGTTTGGCAGGTTTATGGGAGTTATTGAGTGATCTTGAGGGGTTGGAAAAAATTTGACATCATTCATCTTGATTCGATTTGTTTGCACAAGGAAAATCGATCAAAACCCAGAAAGAACACTGGGAAACAAACACCAAGCAGCCGAAGCATTCAGTCAAGACTATTCGATTTGACTAATATTTGGAAGAAAAGTGGTTGCATTTGATGAAGTAGATCTGATTTATAACGAGGAACAACACACCCAAAGGTGCTGAAAATTAACGCTCTTTACTTTTGATGCAGAAGGACTCAATTAATTCAGAACAGTACTTTTCAGAAAGTAACCGAGAAGGAACAAGAACCCCCAAAATTTCTAACAGTGTGTAGATTGTACAAAGAGTGTGCTTTCAAAAGCCTGAATCATCTGGTGATCTACTTGAATCAAAAATCAGTTTGGAAATTTCATCTTCTTCCTCAAAACTTGCGTCAAGAGAAACAATCAGGAGGAAATGAAACTCTCATTCATTCATTCTGAACTGATCAAGTGACACTGAAAACTCTCAAAGGAATGCGCGAATCAGTATTTCCGTGAACGCATCCTCACGTAAAGTAAGTAAAAGCATACATTGTGAAGCCTCTATGTGTGATCAGGAATAATCAGTTCAACCAATTCAAGAACGCAGACCGCACCCATGAGTGCTAGATCAAGTTCCGTGAATTACCTTGGTCGTAGAGGTCTTACTTCATCGTCTTGAACAAGACTGTGGCAGTGAGAGTATTAAGAGTGTGAATATGTTGTGCGGCAACTTAATGGCCAAGTACCAACGTTGCGGAGACGAAGAGTATCGGCCGTTGGCTATCAGGGACGATGCAATTGTGAAAAAATGTGATATCCCGCTGGATCCGCAACCGCTCAAGGGCATACTAAAAAAAGTAAGGTCCAATGAATTCTGCGTCTTTTTGGTCTCAATGTTTGTGTGCAATCTGAGTGATTTAATACTTTGCAGTATCAAGTCCCGGACTGCATATTTGGAATTTTCAATCGATTCTGTCCATGTCAGGATAAAACTGAAGAAAAAGACTATTTTATTCCAACTTCCTGGTATTACCCATATGCGGGTTCATCTTGAAGTTTCATTAGTGAGAAATCATTCATTTTTAGGTTAGCAATTTTTCAATCACATTGTCTTAGTCAAAATTGGAGATGAAACGCTTCTCTAAAATCCTAGTTTCTTTCGTTGAACAGGAATGAAATGATCATTCTAATTACTTCTATGATTGATTTTCTGGACCAGGTAGAAATTATTCCTACTTTCCGGTGAAAAAATCAAGGATTACACAACTTTCCTACGATACTTGTGATGATGACCTATCATCACCTTACTTTTCATTCCCACAAATTTTATTCAGTTCTGACACTTTTATAAATAACCTGGGGTGGCTCAACTTACAAGCTTATGCAAAACTGATTGAAATACTCGTGCAGCTTCGATATTGCAAAGTTGGATAAGAATCAGAGTTATTGACGCGGTTCATGTATCGATGCCAAGTATAAAATTAACAAAAAAAATTCAGGATGCGTGTAGAATTGAAGTTTACCTCAACTGTTCTCATTGAATAATTTTTGTTCGTGTGATTATACTGTGTCATTAAATTTTCTGAGCTAAGAAAAACACCATACTCGCCAAGTTTTCATCGCTCGCATTCTATAGCATGAATAGTATTTAGATGAATATTGTTAGGCTGAATCCTTATATCCAATCAAGCAGAAAGAATTTCTGCAGAGTTTCGAACAGAACAGTGGGCGTTCTATTCACTTCCCAAGATCACAAATCTCTCCAATGCTTAGGGGTGGCCCAGCTTACACAATGCCTCTTCGATTTCCTTAATTCCCAGTTCTTCTCAATTATCGATTTTTCGCTTGTGGACAATCACCAGTTGGATCGTCAGGGGTGGTCTATCATAGTTTCCAATGACCTTGAATTCTAATAATGACAGAAATTATTACAACAATAACTTATTTTTCTGTTCCTTCTCTGTTTCAGGTAAGTACCCAACCTCAGAAAACATGGTTCGTGAGATATTCACAAAACTGTCTCAGAGACTGCTTTATTGTGACCCATTCTGATTGGTACGATCAGCTCAGCAAGGTGAGTGTTCTCAAAAGAAAGTGGAATAAGAAATTGACAACAGATCATCATTTTATAACGAAAACAAATGCCTTATAAGTGTAGTCGTTTCATGGTCCCAAACATTTAGATTTTATATCTTGGGAAAAATATAAATTAGATGATCAAAACGCGATACAAATCTAGATTGAGCTCGAGATTGAGTCTGTTCTTCCAGGCAATATTGACTGTTTGAGTCGATCGAGTCCTTTCAGAAACCCAAGATTGTGTTACTTCTCGCCAGCCAAAAATTTGAGCGAGAATGTTGTCAATGGTAAAATAACTTCTGCCTCACAAGTTTATTAGAATTTCTCGCAGTATTTCTTTCTTCAAAAAATTTAACTTTCAAAAACCTCACTCGAATCAAGCTGAACTGGCTAGACTTGAGGTTTCTTCTTAGGTCCATGTTGCAAGGATACCGCAATATTATGATAATCCGAATCGTTGTATCTTGGAGCTTGGCGCATCTAAGTGTGGGGTATCTGCATGTAAAGTAACCTTATTGTACCCGCATGTACGGCTTATTGTCAGAGAAACAAAAGGCAGTTTAAAGCGGAAGGAAAAGAAACCATTGGACCATCCGCTGTTTAAACGTCATGAGATTTACGAGATCGCAGAGTCTATGCATTGTTTATTAAACTCTGTTACGGTAACCAGGTGTCAATCTGATAACAGCTTCGCTCTGTCATCGAGGAATATTTCAATGATTGACGGAATTTTTTCTTATTTTTCTGGCGTAGATCTTATTCATTAGGTATCCTGGAATCTTTTTGAGATTATGAGTTGTCAGACAACTGTCGTTCCACCAAAGGTTCTTGGGACTTGAAAGAGGACTGTGATATCCTCGGTAAAAAGGCGCGGGGGGGGGGGCTCTTGTCTAAAAATATGAGCACAAGTTAAGGGGGAGAGTAGAGATCCAAAATCTCGAGAAAAAAGCGTTGTAAAAATGCGGACGTACTCTCTGGGAGATCCCTAAGTATCGACAATTTCACCGGGCTAACTTGACTCACAGATGTGAATGAACCCAAATTTAATTACTAGAATGGGAAAGCACGGGATCGAAGATTGATCCAAAAAACCATCTTGAGCGGATTCTAGATGATGGCAGTAAAATGACCTATATTTTTGCTTGGGTTAATCATTTCTGCTGATGCAATGATTCCGTCACAAACGCAGAACCCACGCAAATTTCTCATGTTGCAAACTGTTTTATGAATCTGTTGAGTATGAAATTCTTTCGTTGTCTGTAACATATGTTCGTACGCATCGTATGCTCCAGTTATGAGCATCGTTATAAGAGTGACATTTCACAGTCCCACGCCAGATTATATTAAAGCCATAGACGGAATGTGCGACTGCTTCATACCAACTTGACTACACATCTTATGATTCGTTATGATTAATTATCCATGATCAGATATTTCACTGGAAAACTAAAAAGTGACACGTTGGACCATTTCACAAGTTTGTAGAATTCTAATGCACGATTCGAAATGATTCTGAACAAGATTTGCGCCACAGAGATCATATGCCAGGTTCTTGTAAAAAATCGGCCCACATATCCGACCAAAATCGTTAAAGTTACTCAATTTAATGAAAAATTTGATAGATCATGAGACCCTTGAGTTAAAATGTATTCTGATAAAAAGCATGCATCAATCCATAACATCACATAACTGTAAGACGATCTTGGATATAATTTTCAAACACTATGTATCATCTCAAGCAAGTAAAAGCAAGCAAGAGCATCTAGATATCGGCTGTCAGTTCAGCAGCTCATGCATGTACATCATGAACAAATGATACAAAAAGAGAGAATCTTGAGGAAACGCAAGTTACCAACGTACTACCGATGACGACGCCCTGTTTCATACATAAAACATGACTTGCGGCTGCATATCAATCTAAAAATATACGTAAAGAACGTGGCATGCGATGGATTACACGGATACATGCCACACTGTTATATGTACGCAATGGCTCATCATTCAACTATGAAGTCTCTTATCTCTAAACTCTCTCAACTATAAAACGGTAGCTCTCATAACTTTTTCTTGTTGTGATATGCGTAGGAGTCTATGATGGCACTACTCTTTTTTCAATCACTCGCGGTTATCTTGTGCTGACTTCATTCTGCACACTTCAAAGTAAACGAGCTTTGAGAAAGAGATGGTTCTGATGTCGAGGTCTGGAATCAACCATAAACTTGGTTTGGAAAAAGTGTAATTATCTAACACTAGTTTCCAAATGCATTTCTATGATTTTCTGTTGTTTTTTTTTCATAGCTACTTAGATCTGACATTTTAATGGAACCGTCTCTAATATTACCGCTTGAAAATCAGGACTTCAAACTTCATAAAACGGACATGTGTTCCGTTATTAGCTGCGCCATTGGGCATCTTTTATTTACGAGGCAAAGTACTCGATAATTTTGAAATGTTGCGGTGAATACAGAATTAAATTATCCTCTTTCGAGCAAGATTATACTATCTCTTCTGGTCGTAAATCACAAGAGTGATTTTGTAACTTTCCAAATATACATGATATATGTAAGTATCTTGTATGTATGTCCATGAGGATCTATACGAGCAACTAGACAAATTAATGTGATAATCATCTAGAAAGAAAAAGATATCGAAGAACATGACTGCTCGGATGAAATATACAGGAAGTAGCTCGAAAAAAGTGAATTATGTCGACACATTTTGGTCATTACCAAGAGGAACTTGTGGGCGTGAGATGTAGCTGGTTATATGGCGTCTTGCTGCGAAGCTGTTTCAAACGCAAACCGTTCCTTTAATTCATGATGGTCCAGAGTGAAAATTTCATTTCTCCTACTTACACAATCTCTCACGCCCTGAATGGCAACCTGATTAAATAATCGAATAACCCGTTGAACTAGAGAATCTTGATCGCTCTTAGATTATACCGTTTGAAATTTAAAGTTTTTGAAGGTTTGTGCGGATATCGGAGACAAGAGAAATGATTGAATCGAGACTTGAAAATGGTCTGTAAGTGTGATGAAACTAGTTTTTAATGAACTCTATTGGATTTAAAATTTTTGATGCGTTGTAATGGTGCCCAAGTGCATGCAACTTGCTCTAATTACAAGCTCGAAACGCTTAACGAACAAAATTTACATAATTATTCGACGTCGTCAAAATATGCGTGATTTTCTGTTATAACTTGAGAGAATAGTCGGTACAAAAAGTGTCTTGGTTATGCGGAGCAAAATTTTCTGAGATACGGGTAGGGAAATTTGAGCTCACATAAAGTGAAAATTGGTGCTTAGACTCAGAAAATTCTTGGAATAAGTATGAAAACTTATGATGATAATATTGTCATTTTCTTTATTGGAATCTGTAACCATGAAATCTATTTTACTTGGTCCAAATCGAGGTAGTATAGTCAGGTTTATCGTAAGGAAACTTTTAATGATCTTGGGTAATTTGTCAGATCTCTAACAATTATTATTGAGGGCCCATGTCATCAATTGAGGTCAGTTCTGAGAAATCTCAAAATCTGATTTGAACCAGATTCTGTGTCAAATGGTTATATAGCTCACAACAGAGGATGATGATTGAATTGACAAATTTGAGTATCGATTTGTATCATTGCCGTTCAGTACTCAAAAATTGATTGAGATGTCTTACAATCATTGATTAGGTCGTCGAGATTTTTTTTCATTTGCATGGACTCTAGTCACTTTAACCTATATTTCTATAGCTGTGAATCAAAATTCAATTTGATTATTATTACAGAACAAAATTGGCTCAGCTAGTTCGCGTTGATATCCTGGAATCCTCTCTACTTTTGCATCTCTGAGAGTCTCTCATTAAATTCTGTGGGGTTGGCATACTTTGAAACTTACGAGCGTAAATCAAACCTCGCTTGTATACAAATTTTACTTTGCCGGACGCTGCAATACTATGTATAGGTATCAGGAACGGATACTTTTGTAATTACAGCTCGCTCGTGCGATGAAATACTCGTTAGGATGTCGGATCACTGCTAATTATTGGAGTTGCATCCAAGCAGTAAATTATACACAGAGCAGCTCTCGCACGATGCAATGATCGATATCACACTGTTGGTACACTCTGTAAATTTTGTGGTGAAGTTTAATCATCGGTAGCGGATAGCAAAATGACAAATGTATCGGTGATATTCAGTATGAGCAAGAATAAACAGCAGGTCTTCACGGTTTGTTTTTTTGGAGAGTTGAGAGGAAATCATAACCTATTGTCAGGAGGACGTGTGAGATCTTCATCAAGAGCTCTATTTCTGCTGTGCACATATTTGTAGTACAGTAAAAAATATCGAATTTCACTCGAGTATCTTCTCTGGTCTTCAAAGCTATTTTTGCCGCAGGTTTTTCGAGTTTGCAAAAAATTATTGCTCAAATAGTTCGATTATGTCGATCTTAACAGTATAAGAAAAAGACATCCAATAGTTAACAATTTCTTGCGTCATCCTTCCTGCTCTCTTAGCAACCTTGCATAGATCAAATCTACTGCCACGGTGGTCTTTGAGTTCCTTCGGACTTTGATCTATAATCAAAAGGGCTTTTGCTAAAAAAATGAGTAATCCAAAAAACCCATGAGCAAAATCTTGCAAATCATGAATGATAGAAAGAGAACAAATCGAAATGATGTTGTCATTCATCCATCAGTTCTGACATCAGAGTAAACAAAAATTCATGCGCACATCAAAGTACACCTCGAAGTACACAGCCGAAGGTACTCTATGTCTGCCCCTCCTTTCAGATGTGCTATAATAGCCTCAGCTCGCTAGCGTTGATTGCAGAATAAACTTAATCATGTTACCTCTACAGAACTCGGATAAAGGATACCAGTGGGTTCTTTCAAAGCCATCATCACCTCACCTCTTTGCCATGATGGCAGGCCCAATAAAATTGACGTATAGTCAACTACCCAAGCGCGACTCTCTGAGTTGCCATGCCACCACGAAGCTAATTAATGAGATTTTCCGGTCCACGCGCCCCACATACTCTGCCTCACTTGTCCATTATACGAACCTTTGTCACTGTTGTTGCATGTATGCACAGTAGTAGCAGATTTTGTCCAAGGGTGGCTACACCGCGTTTCATCCCTCTATTTTTCTACCTCGCACGCGACACAATAACTCTCTGCAGGCAGGCAGTAACCCTTGCCAGCCTTTTTTTTGCACACCCGATATGTCACAAAGTTTTCGACCCCCTGTCGAAAAATATATCGATGTGGGGTTTGCTGAATGATGTCCTCTTAGATGTCCTTCTGTTATGCCCTATGCGCAAGGTTGATGTTCCCTGAAGTCAGTTCCATTTATCAATCTGACGGGAGATCAATCGCGTATCAAGGTTTGGTGGCCTGGTCGTTTTTGAACTGTTCATAAAAAAGGATATCCGTGGATATCGGATCCGCGATTAACAGGTAATGATTGAACATTGTGGCGGGCTGAACGTGACTCAAAGTCGTTGTCAAATCTGCTCTCGGATCTGCTTTGATGGTCCGACTTATTTTTGGCTCAAGTCTCGTTGGATTGCACCTCTTGTGTATCAAAATTCGGATTCTGAATTGCAACCCAACGAATCAGTGGAATGGAACAAGTGAGTTAGTCAAGGTAAGGGCTCTGAAGTATTTAATGGTTGCCTTGGATGACACGTGCTCATGACAACCCTTCTTTAGATAAGCTGAGATAGGCGAATGACAAAGATTTGATCGCCCAGAAAAGTGGGAGCCTATGCATCAACTGTCAAGGGCATTCAAACGAATCCTTCGATCAAAATAATTGTCCCCTTTTCAATCTGATTCAGTTTCTGAGATTGACATCCGTGTAACAAAAGAAAGTTTCAGAGCTCTCCTTTCAAATCAAATCATGACTTCTGATATAAATCATTATATTAATCCAATCAGTCGAAAACAAATTCAAATACTCATACTCCCACCTCACGACTCTAGCTCTGCAATCGCAAACTTGTGAATTTCGTAGAATTTGTCCGGTCCTACCACTTGTGCGGGCTACAACATCGAGCAATATCTCAATATGAGTGACTCCCACGCTCCAACGCTCGAAACTTGCTCGTCGAAGCGAAATTGAACAGAGAGCCGCCTGTCAAATTTTAGAGGGCCACGTCTCCCATACAAAAAGCGCCCATTAGTGCAGTGCACGAGATGATGGCTCACTGCGTATATGCCAATGCTGTATATTATATGCGTGCTTGCAGAACATGCGCACAGTTTCGCACAGTTTCACACTCTATACGAGTTTGATGGTGTGGCATGCCATGCGAGAAATTTTGCTACCGCGTGGGTTGCTACGGGCAACCGCAACCATCATAGCGTCTCTGCGCATTCTGCAATACAACTACATGCAGCTATGCGTTGCGAGTTCTCGCAATTTTTCCTCTTACTATGCGTCAGTTTTGCGCTTTGCAAGTTTGCATGTATATCCGTTTAACAAGGAGCAGTGGCCTTATAAGTTACAATTGCATCTCATAAACTAATCCACATGTCACCGCCCTTATCACTTTCGTTCTCTTTCATTTTCGAAGTTTTTTCTAAGTTAATGACCACAATAACACAACACTGGTTTGCGTGCTTATTCAATATTCATATGCAAAGCCTTTCAAAATCAAAATGTCATTGATTAAAATGTCAGCTGTTGGAAAATTACCACGAGGATGCAAGGTTTTTCACTTCAATCCAAAATACGAAGTTATGCTTCCATAGATGTGCGTGATATAAGCTCGATAGTCTAGCCAACTCATCAAACAAAAGTCCAAAATGTATCGTCAACATGATTTTGTTTTATTTTTGGGTATGTTGACGCTACTAGGCTTCAGTCGAATTTGGAAAAATCAAACGTTCTTTGCAGCAATGTGAACTAAACCCAAAGTGTAAAGAAATGTCTATGATCTTCAACTTGGACTAGTGATTTTGACTTGTTCATCACACGAAACTGTACCTATGTTTGGAAAAGCAGAATACTTATTTACTTCTATAGACATCGTTGGGTTGAATTGCATGTGCTTTTGTTTCATTCTGAAGGTTGTTCTTGTTTGGACATCATTCATAACTCTTGATTCCAAGCTATTTTCAGAAAGCTAATCATGCGGGTTATCATGGTTTCTTCTACCATCAGCTCTGTAATTGAGAATTCAACTCCACTGGTATTGAATATTTGGTATAGTGTGAACGCTCAAGGGTTTCTCGTCACAATTTGAACTTTGCTCGGAATTTGGGGATGGTTTCAGTGTTGTTCAGCTCTCTTACATTTAAACTCTGACATGTTTCATCGCTAAGATCAGCATGAGTTACATCGCTTCGATCTACTAAGTCAGAACATATTTTGCCTACGTATTTTCTCTAGAATATTCGTACTATGTACTCATATCATGCAGGGATGTACTTATACATCCTTATCTCATCCCAGAACCAATAGCTATGTACAGAAGAGTATCGTGGGCGCTTTATGCCGCAGTGCTCATGCCGTGCCTCCGCCACCGCATCGCCAGCAAACGAAGACAGGGATGGAAACTTCGAGAAAGGAGTATATATGTAATGTAGAGAGAGAGAGAGAGAGAGAGAAGGAGATCCGCAAAAAGAATTGTGAGGGTGTATTCATGAGAGTGAAAAAGACTAGTCATGTCAATGTGTAAGTACGCGGGCGTGGGGGGTTTCAGGCCAAGAGGCTGTATGGTACTGCTGATGTGGGAGAGAGCACGTGGGTGTTGGATTTGCGACATCACGTTTCAAAGCTTGGCGAGAAGCTTGGACTGCAAAAGTACAAAGACTACCAACTAGCTTGTTGAATCCTCTCTCCTTTTCGTATGTATACCTCTGGCCCTTTTTACCATAGAAGGAGTCGAAGGTCGTGTAACCTTATCTAGAGCTTGGACTTATTTCAAATGTCACATCTGCACCATGGAAAACAATCCACATTTACTTGGTTATAATGTCAGTTGAAGCAGACTGGCCATGACAATTTTTCTGACCATGAATTTCTCTTATCAAAAACTCATTGACACTCGAATATCCTTGTTCCGAAAAATTTCCAGAGATTTCAAATGAACTGTCAGTTTGCGTTATTTGTCCATGTATTTTTAATCTGGTTCCTTCCAAGGTTTCTTCTATTAGTTGTAAAAAAACAACCATAACCAACAAAATCGTCCGGTATGACTTAATTTTATTTCATCTCAACAACATTAGTCCTATTTATGTTTAACATGGATCAATTATTTTGCCCGACTATCTGACCTATGACCCGGACTCTCTTTCACTCTATGACCAGTTGAACCTCACTTGAAAACTCGTTATGTATACCTGACCAACAGTTCAGCTCATTCGAAGGATATCTGACCCTCCTTCGCTTTCAGCGAGGCTACTATACAGCAAACATCAGGTATAAGTTGAACTGCTTTTGAATTGTAGACAGAGAACGGAATCCCTAGCAGGTCCAAAGTATACTTATTATACCCTATACGCAAAATAGAATTTAAGAGTCCAGGTCCTAACCGGGATAAAAGAGGATTGGAAGCGCCAGTTGGTCGATGCAGGTATAACATGTCTACAAGTATAAGTAGCCATGGCAAAACTTGAATTAAGTAAAAATCAGACACAAAGTCTACCGGGACTACTATAGGTATTATTTGGGTCCAATGAGTTCCAAGTACTCTCAAAGGTATATCCCAAGGGCTAATGCGTTAGCGCCATATTGGACCATTAATCTTTTCCCTCCTTTTCTTTAACCCAGACATGTCTGGTTGAGTGTCTGGTAGTTCAAAAGGGGTAAATGCGTTTTAACTGCACAAATTTCAAAATAGAGACAGATATTCTAGATCTATCAATTAAACTGAGAAAGCTTTGTACAATATTTCTGTTGATGTGGCAGTCGTTAATGGTGAGTGGAATACTATTTTCGCAACATCATACAGTCTGTCACCTAGTCAATTATGAGCAGTGTTACAACAAAATCTTGGAGAGTAATTCAAACTTCATATAGCCACAATGATTATTTCTCAGAGGGATTAGATACTCCAAATGTGAAATCTTTGTAAAGATGTCAACAACATTGGATCCCAAGAGCAAGTCAACAAGTTCAAGTCTTCATCCATCATTATTGGAATTCAAACGGTCCTAAACAATCTTTACTATCGCTTCTTGCTCTTGGTGGAACTTCAACGGCCAGCTCTTTTCAGGGACCAATATCTGAAGTATCCCCTGGCACATATCATATTAGGTTAGAAAGTGAGCCAAAATAATCAGTACAACTCTGGCAACGTCATGTATAGCTCGTTCTTTCATTTCATTTATAACGAAATGCAGATGTGTGCTAGTGGTCTGGCCTTTACTTTAATATATCAGCATCAGGAGAACCAGAATCAGGCAGATAAACCCACACTTGGGTTCAATTGTGTACATGTGTGGAAGAGCCTGATGCCGGCATGGTATTTTATATATATATCGCCCCTTCTCCCTTTTTTTAGAGTGTTCGTCGAGTCCCCTCCACATCTCTCTCTCTCTCTCTCTCTCTCTCTCTCTTTCTCTCTTTCTCTCTTTCTCTCTCTCAAAGCATCACCAGCAGCAGCTGAGTCGTGTGCGGGACGAGGGGAAACATCGAGTCTGCTCGCGGTGGAGGCGAAGAGAGACTCCTATGGGTTTGTGAGTTGTGTTGAGAGAGATAGAGTGAGAAAGAGCGGGGCCGGGACTCAGTTCAGTATAATACCATACCGAAGCGGGCATCAAGGCATCCAGGCCTTCCGGCCGGCATCAGTTGGCCGCCTGCAGCGTGTGTGTATGGTATCTTTACCATTCGTGTTTTATACTCGTCCTTATTATATTTATCCTAGTGATTCGTAAACCTATCGCCAGAGTATACAATCAAGCGATATGAGTTCAACAATCAGGATTCTTCCTCATTCACCAGGCTTCTGGTCTTAACAACCAAAAAAAAATTCTCAAATTCTGTGCATCAGTTCTGTAATTGAATATTATCAGATACAAGTTACACACTCTGTGGACTTTGCGTGTTACTGTGTTACAACTGTTGAAGTGAAAATAGTATAGAGTGTGCAAATAGTGAAATTGAAAAGATGGATTGGCTGAGACAGACAACGAAATCAACAGCGCATCTACAAGATGCATCAGATTCCATTGTCAGTTTGGAATCACTCGCTGAGGATAACGAAGATTCGTGTTACGATGAGGACAGTTCGTCCGTTGAAGATGCTATGGTATGTCACGTCTAATACAGATGAGATGAGTTAGTTAAAGTAACTTTGGTCTACGGAATGTTTCCATTTCCGTTTGCTCAACGTCGTTCGCGGATTTTTGCGCGAACCCTTCTATATACAGAGTTTTGTAAAAGCTATTTTTGGATGCTTGCAAAACTTGTCGAGTCGAGGATTTTGAGCTCTATAAGTTTCAGCGCGGGTTCTTAACTCCCTCACTTATACAGACGCGTATTATATAGTCTCATGCAGCTGATATGTTGACTCTTCTGCTCATGCGTGTTACGTTTTGCTATTTCTATGTACAATTGCTCATAGATAGCAAAGGATGAGATGTATCCTCGAGGGTGTACACGTGTACCTGCTTGAAATTATATTCCAAACGTATAGGATACCAATGTTCAGTGATGTGTTGAAGAAAATAGCTTGTTAAATATTACTGATTGCCCGTTTCGTTGTAGCTTGAGGTTACAAATCTTAGCAATTCAATCTTACAACTGGTATACATTCATCTTTAAATTTTGCAAGGTCTGACCACAAAACTGTAGAACGTAAAATTGTTCTATCTCAAAAAGTGTTGCTACAAGTTCGCTCTCTGTCGTGAAGTAATTTTAATCAGTAACATACAAATACCACGAATAAGTATATTTTTTTATAACACAGACAGTTAATATAAGAGTAGATTTAAAATTGATGTTCAATTAATAAGGATGGAACGCGGAATGATGATGTCGATACAGATTTAATACCACTACGTACTGCAAACGTTCATTCACAATTTCTAAAACACGCAGCTTCACTCTATGCCTCCAGCCTCCTCCATTCATGAACTATTACTCACTTTGAGTAATTAATTCATATTAGACGCTAGATTCCAAGTCAGGTTAATTTTGCTAGTGTATGTGATGCCAAGACGCTATGACTCACATCTGAATCACCCGCGGTATGCCGTATCCAGACCGCATTCAAACTCTCGAAAAAAAGTCAATGGATTCCCCACCATCACGCAATTATCACCAATGCCTGAATGCCTGAATGCATCTCTTCGTGCGTCACCGCGTCACTCTCTCTCTCTCTCTCTCATTCTCAACTGTCTTACTTTACAATCCTTTCTGACTCCTTATCATAGAACTCTTAGCATACAACCATAACCTATAATACTCCTACATTCACTGTTTATCCCTGATGTATAAGAGAAAGGTTAGTGCGAGCTGAACAAATTATTACTGACACGTTCGAATTGCGTAAAAAAGTATATAACGGGACTGGCATATATATGTATAAATATGAGTCACCCATATACATATTGCCGGTTCCATATATGTACGCGTCACCGATAATGAAGCCGCACGCGAACGAGACCGGTTTACTTATACTTACACCCCAAAAAAATTTAAGGTCTTTGCTCCTGATGCATCACCTTGTGAGAGACGTATGGAACAACACCCTAAAATGCGACATGTGCGCAGTCAACCATGCGCATAAGAGACTTTCAACCACGTGGTTTCTCAATAACACAGTTCAGAGTATTCGTATTATATAAAGGTTTACCTGAATGATGCTTTTCAGTATCTTTTCTTTCTTTGAAATGTGAATAATGTGATTCAAACGAGGGTTTTGCGGGATATATCCCCCGTCGAGGTGAGAAAAAGAGTCTCAAGGTGGTCTATCCGTAAAATCATGAATGAGGGTGATGCGTGGGTGTATAACTTATTATACTATATAGCGTAACCGAGGGATATTTTTCGAGTAGTTACCGGGAAATTGTAACGAGTCTCATTTGTCGATTGTTGCCGATGCTTAGAAAATTGAGAAATGATTGACTGCATTCATTTATCTTCTCTTATACATACACGTACTATTTGTACAAGAATCTTCTCTCTGTTGTTTTCCGTTGATTTGTCCATAGAACGATGTTTGAACGGTACATGTATACTATAGCGTAAATAAAGTATATACTTGACCTTGTGTTCGATCAATGACAAGCATAGAATACACAATTATCGATATCTCTCGAGGATATCTATGCTCTATAAGAGTATATGCAGTATTGTTCATCTCGTAATTCTTCCGTCAACAGATGATCGTATTTATTCGCGGGATATCCGAATGTGCATCCTAATTTTGCTGTTCGATTTGCGCTTAGGGTAGATTAATTTTTGTTTGGTTTGAACCACAAAGGAAAACTCAAAAAACTGTTTTGACTATTGAATTGTACTTCCATTGATAGAAGATTCGGCAAAAAATTCTTCATTAAATATTGAAAATATCAAAATGTGGGTCCTGATGAAGATCAGAGATATATCAGAAAACAGCCTTAGTATCACATATGTACTGAGCTGTGTAAAGCACATGTGCCAGGATCAAAGAAAGGGCCAAAGTAGTGGGTAATTCGATCCAAGAGTGCCCCCCCCCCCACACACACATACATACATACATACATAACTATCAACTACACACATCCTCACATACATTTGTGTATGATATACAATGAACGAAATGATCTGGACCTGGTAGGACGCTTTGCCCGCATGGTCTGCACCTCGGATCCGTTATAATATTGCACGTTGCACTTGAACTCGCAACATCGCCATCACCATCACGTCACGTCAGAGTTTCACAAGCTGAAGTTCGTGCACTGTATTCTGAACGGGTTCACGGCGTGCAATGCATGGCATTATTATTGCCCGAGCCCGTTTAGCGCCCAACACCACCCCAGCTCTCTATATAGTCTATATGTACTTCCCGACGCTATATTAGTGCAAATTGTCCGTGCAGATTTGCCAAGTTGAGCTTATGTATGTGTGAGTAACTCCGCTCTCTCTCTCACACGCCCAATACGCTGGTTTTCAATTAGCATCGCAATTGATTAATATTGCTGCTCGCATACGTAATGAGGAGTGCTAGTATGTATGAAGTTTCTATGTAATGCGTATTGTAGAACATTATATTGTTCAATGGGTTCATTGTTCAAGTCTATAGCCGTGAAATTGCGTTGATTGAGGTTATAGTTTTTGAGCGTGGAAATAGTTGATGCATTCATTCATGGGGAGGTTCCAACAGTCTTAAATTTTGAAGTTCTATTATCTTGTAAGCGTGAAATATCATGCCTATTACAACTCAACTTGATGAACAATAATGTACGCTGCATGGCAATGTTTGAATTCGTAAGACGATGAAGAGACTGTTGAGTTGATAAGAATTTAGTGACAAAAATAGTGCTTTGGTGTATTTCAAGTCTATCAATTTCTCTTGGTTTTGAAATGTTTCCTGTATGAATTTTAGAAAACTATCTGACAGCTAACTATCTTCAGAATAGTTTCTCGTTCTGGGTGCTCAGAATGTGAAACAAAACCTTGAGAAAAGCATAAACAGTCTTGAAGTCACCTAGAAAGTCACTTTGGCACTGATGTGGGACTGTCCAGAGGCAAGACTTTTCCAATATGTACTCCTTCTAGGATTTCAAAGACCATGGGCTGCGTATGGAATCTAATAAATCAGGTTAACTCCAAAATCAAGCGTAACTATGATTGTATTTCCAGATAGATATTGAGAGCATGACTGAAAACTTCAAGGTCAGTTATCATACTGAATTTACTCTAACAGCCCTCGGATCTTGTGTCAGAGGCGGAATTTCGCCAAGATATTCCGAAATTGATGAGGAAAGTGTAAATATGAAGAAAACTGATAAGAAGTATCCTTGGAAGTAACACATTTCTCCACAAACCGTTGCTGTGATATCACTGAAGATATTACAGTTCCTCCCAAGTGTGTATCAGCTCATTCGAAGTCCTTTCGAGCCACAATCTGGAGACTACTCAAGCATGAAATGCAGGCTGCAAAGTCAGGCCACGACCACATTGTTGGACCAATTAAAAGCTAACGTGAAATTGCCATGTACCAGAATAACGGGTGACACCATCACATATAGTACCACCATATACCACACTGTCGAAACCGCCTACGGGCTGCGAAACTTGCGAAATTGCCCTGCAGTACGTATCTATAATACAACAACAGCCCTGGGCACAACTCGAAAATTTCATAACCTCCGTATATAGCTTTACTTCCATGCACCATCACCAAGTGGGCACCAGAAACAGTTTGCGGTAATTAGAGTCTCTGTCTGTCTGTCTGTATGTATATGTATGTACTTCAAAGTCTAGCATGTATCGTCTTCTCCAGTTCCATCGCAGTTGTCCGGGTGTTTAGGATTCACCTAACCTCAACAATATGTGCCAAACTTAACTTACATCTTCAGCAGCCTCGCCTACTCAGTCACACATATACATACATAGTTGGAAATTATATGAAATTGCGTGGGGTATATTGAATGGCTGCGCGTGATGCGAGTACTTCTATATACAGGGTATAATACGAGGGCTAGGCTACTGCACTCGAGCGAGCAATAATAATGGCACAAGCTCTACTCTGACGCCTGCAGCTGTTACGCGAATATAAAGGCCTGCACCACAGAACCGTCCTATGTATATCCTTGATGGTGATACCAACTGAGACAAGCGGAAGTGCTTCTGGCACGTTCTTTCTTAACGTAAAGGTTAGATAGGTAGATATAGATAGATATGATATACGTGACAGTTGTGCAGACGACACGTCTTGGCTTTTATCGGACGTCATAGGTATGTATCGGAGTGCATCCGTCAAAGGGACGAATGAGATTGTATTGAGTTGGACGTTTTTTGACTTCTTGTGGAGGTTTTGATTTTCAATATAGAGAGATGTCGCACGGTACAGGTTATTTCATTGATGGTTGGAGAAGACGAGACATTCCTTGGGTGGTTGTCAAAGTGATGGACGTAGAAGAGTGGTACATCATAGGAGGTCTGAAGAAGTATTCCGACAGTTTTTGATTATCTTCGACTAGATCTATATGGATCTTAATACTCTTTTGACTGTTTGAATGACAAAAGGAAAAGCTGGCTGACGAGGAGTAGTTGACTGAAGTTCTTCCGGCTTTTGCTAATAACTACTGCATCAAGGTATTCTCTAGTTTGTAGCTTAGAAGACACTCGCAACCGTCATAGTGTTCTTCTCGAGGTATTTCTTCATTGGAAGAGCTGCAAAGATATGATTCAATTTCCAGTTAGGCTTCACAATTAGTTCCAAACATTCAACAGGTTATCTGTTTTGTGCATTTTACATATGGTTGAGTATGGTTTTCAATCAATTATACCTTCTGTGTATATGTTGTGCAAATCTATGAACTAATCTTTTTGTCTGGTCAAGCACTTCAGACTTAAACTCTTGAACAATGTTTCAACCAAGAATTTGAATCATTCTGTACATCGAAAAATGTAGAAGAGAATAGTTTCAAGGAGAATTCTGGTGATTGATCCATCATTAAATGGTCAGGTATGAGGAAAATTTTTGTCAATTTTCTTGGAATGGACTAAGTCTACTCTACTTCTAAGGCAGTTCACACATTAATTGCACGAAATGTTATAGTTACGTTTAAAAATTTCAGATACTTGGCTGAATTCGTTTGACAAGAGTCCATTCTTCATGAATTCGATCACGACATGCTATCATTTCGTCTGATTTTTCTGTTCTTTCCAAGAATGATGATGTACCAGAAGCAGGAAGAAATCAAGGATTCAAAGGCTATCATCTTCCTTCTTCTTGACCCCCAGAAACACTGGCATCCAATAAGATGAAAATATTCGATCTCGTAACCGGTGACTTCATCATCCCTCCAATAGGTAGTAACGCGTCTATCCACTTATCATCTTGGCAACGCACAATCAATCCATCCATCCATCCATCCACCCACTTATTCTACGAACACTACACACTAACCTATACACAGATAAACCGAAATGCCATGCAATGCCCGTTGCCATACATCACCGATTGGCTACAATTTCGCGCAAAAACCCTCAGGGCTCTGTGGATGATGTGAACGAGAAGAAGAGCAAAGAAGCAGTCCAACCGCATACCCAAAATTCTTTAGCAGTGCGTCACGTGCATCAGACGATATATATCCACCTACACCTTCAAAATACTGTTTTCACGCACAAGTATAAAGCGTCTCGTACAACGTACTTGAGTTCTCGTAATCATGAAGGATAAAAAGAAGAAAAGGAAGAGTAAAGGACGTACTAGCATAGCCCGGGGCTACAACCGCCTGGCTGGGCAACCCTAACCTCCCTTCTTGTCAAAAAAGATCTCAGAACGTCTTGTATATGTGTATGCGGAATCGACGTAAAGCGTCTGCTGATGCGGGGGTCGCAATATGAGGAATGAGACTGTATATATGCCAAGAGGATGACGAAATCGCCGTGGTTACATGAGTATTATGATGATGTTATAGAGAGACCCTTATTGCGTCGTCTACGAAAGAGAGCTTTGCGTGGGGTCGATCGGAAAAAGAGAATGAAAGAGAAAAGTAGGTGTCACGAGCACTTTGATCATCGGTCTCGATTCATCTCTTCTTACCCTCTTCCGATCGCGTGTACTTTATAAGGGCTTGGATTTATTCGGCTCTGCCCCCCCCCCCCCCATTCCAACTCATTATCGATCTTGTAATCTCACGCCCGACTGACCCCCCGTCTATCTTAGCGACGAGCGCACTTCTCTTCCGACTCTTCTGAACTGCGATTGTGAGGGGAACTAGATTTAGATGATTTTCTTCTGGACCATGTAATGGAGTGTGAGCATCATTGATATTCTTCTGATGGTGACCTCATTAACATGTGCTAGATATGTCGGTTCTGATGGATTTTATATTGATGCTCAGTCATCCCTCCGTGTATCAGTTAGGAGCTCATTCCACAGCTCAATATTGGACTCTGGTGCTTTGATATCACGGATAACTCTTTAATTCTATGCTGATGGTCAGGATTTGGTATCTCTCCTATTTTGAAAGGTGATGAATTCAATCGATGACCTCGAAATATGTACAGATTGATGGAGCTTGGCACTGGGGTTGGGAATGGGAGTGAACAATATTCTCAGAATGATAGTCATTAAAAAAAAAAAGAAGAAAAAAAAAGAATAAGAGTCATCGAGTTCACAAGAGAATGGAGGATTGAAATTACTAGACGTTTAAAATTGTTGTCATGATTTTGATTTCATGTGAATTAAGCCCAGAAGTCGTGTGAGAACTCTGTTGTTAACATATAAACATCTTCTTTGGGTTTAGTAATCCTAACCTTACACGCCGATTTCCGTTACATTCTCCATAACTTTGGTAAGCTCTTATAGGACTGATATCTATTTCGGTGTCATCTTCATCAACTCAACTTGTGAATATTGACCCAACACAAAATTTATCGCAAAGCACGTTCATAATTAGTAGATTTTGCACCGAGATTATGAGGTTGTATCTCGCTTCTAAGCGATTGGTTTTCGGCCCGAGCCGCAGGCGGGGGTCGAAATAATCGCTCGAAAGCGGGGAACCTCATGATCAAGGCGCGAATGTTATTTTATGCAATTTTGTAAGCACTCAAACATCGGAAAATTGCATTATAGTATATTTTGATACAAGGGTGTAAAATACTTTCTTCTATTTTCAACAAGTAGCCAACTGGGAATTCATCACGTCTCTCAGTATAGTATACACTCCTTCGTATACCCATACAGCCCAGTAGTCGAACGTTTTAGAACTCCTCCTATCAGACCCGAGCATGGCTTTGAAAATTCAATCATTGTAATGCGATTGAAGATTCAGAGACATAGAAGACAACGATAAAGGAAGTGCGTAGGTGCACAGTACCACAGTTGGTGATAGAACGAACTCATAGTTGACAGTGAGATAGTATATGAGGGTCATGCTATATGGTCCATTATCATACGGGTGTGTCACAACCGGAAAACGTACATACATATCTAGAAAGTAATCATCCAAGCTCACTACGATAATCATTAGTAAAATACTTACTCCACTAAAGAAGCGAACTTAGACCCTGATAAGATTGAGATTGATGACAAGCACTTCTAAAATATTCACTCTACGAAAGAGCAAATGATGGTAACCAAGCATCAAATACATACGAGTGCCGCATCTCACACATTCCATAAGTTGACAACCGGCAATCCTCGCATTAGCCATACGTACGAAGAGAGCAATGCAAAAGCAATTTGTAGGAATTTACATTCTTCATCTGCGTGCGAAGCAAAATTAATATTCGCGTGATGATCGAGTCCATCACTTATTTTATACTGCTACGCACTCGACTACGCATGAGTACAACGAGAAATGTTTCTGGTGCTACTGGTTAGAGTGGAAGACAGATGAATTATTACGAGTTGAAATACTCGTCATTTATCTCACACTCACTTATAACAGGGTGCAGAGAGAGGTTATGTCCAACGAGATAGTGATGCCTCGTGTCTATAGTACTATAAATGTGCGAATGATGGGGTTGCTGCACTTTGAGACTGAGAATAATTCTACAATTATTAGTAAGGTTGCAGGTTACGATATGAAACTCATTCCTTAATTTCATCCATTCAAGAGCAATTTTGTACTCGTAGAGAAGAAAATATATGACTAGATAATAACGGCAGGATGTTTGGTTAAGAATGCCAATACTATTTGGTGTATCGCTGCACACATTCTGCAGTTATCAGTATCGGAACTAGTTTCCTCCATTAGCAGCTTTTCCAATGAAAAACTGAAATTTTCCAAGAATTCAATACAAATCTCATCCAGTCTTCACCATTATACATATGCAACAGCAAGAATGCACCACAAGAGATAGCAAAGTATACATATTTTATACAGATTGTTTGCATCCCAAGAAGTATACGCCGTATTGACCATGGGATTACTGGCCTAAATCAACAGCCACTCGTGTGTAAATTCCTCAATCCCTCTCTGTCACACTATCAATACAAAGAGGAACTTGTTCGATAACAAGACAAGAGCGTGCATGGACGGTTTGTTCCGGAACAAGAGAAACAGAAAAGCTATCAGTGCCATTGTCAAAGTAAACGTACATGTCAATGCTTGAAATCTTGGCGCTACATAGACATTGATGAGGTCTAAAACAATACTCAATCCGCTTAAACCTACCATAGTAGGCTGAGGTCAGATAAAACTGTGCACTAGTACGAATTCTTCTTCAATCTGAAACTCGATTTCAAATCTCTTAATTCAGCAAAATACCACATCAGTACGAAGCCATTGTAAAACCAGCCTATACACCCTTAAAACTTGTTTCACCCTGAAACATCTACAAAAGCATGATTGCCAACGAAGTTAACCCCAAATTAAAAGCATAAATTATCAAAGCTACCTCTTTGGAATCCTTGTGGAAAAACAGATTAAAGCCCAGGCCTATCTTTTTTCAACCACAGTCAGTCTAGCATGACTTAAAAGGGGGAAATCGGGAAACGCTATTTCAATCAGAGTATAGAGATGTCTGCGAAAAAGTCCAAAGAGCTGGCGGTATATACATACATAGATATGGCGAAGATTTGGGAAAGCCTCCCCTCGAGCCAGAACGCGTGACTCATCGGCATGAGAGACAGAGAGAGAGAAAGAGACATACGACATAGAGTCAACCCCCCAAGCTCTATCCGTCTAGCCATTGAACTCACTCATCGTGTACGC
Organism: Eretmocerus hayati; assembly: GCA_029851415.1. Classification (NCBI taxonomy): domain Eukaryota; kingdom Metazoa; phylum Arthropoda; class Insecta; order Hymenoptera; family Aphelinidae; genus Eretmocerus; species Eretmocerus hayati. The sequence goes on along the minus strand of CM056741.1, from coordinate 52,277,599 downwards.
AGCGTTCCTACTACACACCTATATAAAGTGCACACACACATGTGAATGATGTCTATCCAAATCCACGCAGAGAGGCCAAAGACCCCTCGGACTGATTCGATATTTCTAATAGAGATAGAAGTGATGGGATGTGTGCCGCTGCATTTTGTGATGCGTTAGAAAATCGGGCATTACCATAATGTACTGGGTCCTGTTTTTCTGAACTAATACCTCATGGTATGAAAGATGTGGCTGGCGTTGGAAATTTCAGGTGCGCCTGTCAGAGAGAGTCCGAGAGCTGCTACTATGGTCTGGTCAGCTGCTATCTTGTGATGCTTTGTTGTGTAGCGCATGCCAGACATTTTTCATGACACGCGGCATGCGGTGTTATCTCACGCTGGCTGTTTTACTATGAGGAAAAAGGTCTTTCTTTGTTTTTTTTCTCCATTTCTTTGGTTTTGGAATCCTGACAGTGCGTGGTCGAGTTCACATGGCTCGACATAGCTTGTTGTTTAACAGGTTGTTTTACCAGAATTTAGATTGTCAGAATCCTACTCTGCTTTCTGGCAGCATTTGAGAACCACAAGGATTATTATATATCGAGAATTCGACTGCTCTTGATGTAAAACTTCAATCCCAGAAACATATTAATTATACAGCTGTCCCATCATCGACTTGATCAACTATCTGCCATGAAACCCAAGTTTAGAGAAGATCTGCTTAACCTCAGTGTCACACGTTCGGCGCCAATGGTACATTCATGATCAATTTAAAAAATGTATATGATTGGAAGTGAAGCTGGAACCATCTACTTCTAGTTTTCCAAGACCCATGAACAATTCAAAAGTTATGCACAAAATTTACTCGTCTTGAATCTGTCATGTTCCAAATGATCTGCAAATATCTCTTGAGATTACACCGTTGACATGTCCAAACAGCTATCAACCACTATATTTTGAACGTACAAAACAATCATACCAACTGTTTACCGTGAACTCGCTCGACTCGATCGCTCTTGCACTGGTTTTTGTAAGTCTGGGCTGCTCCAGTTCTATGAAACTCAATAAGACGCAGAATTGATTCATATCATGGAAACTTCCTTCAACACGAACTTTAACCAAAACATAATTCTTGCATCCATGTTATCAACTCGGAATCAGCTCACAGTTTGAACAAAATTGAGCATGTGCTGTCTCCCAATGAGCTCGTTCACAAAGTGAAGTAAGTGTCCCAAAAAACTGAATTTTTCAAAAATTGTTTCTAAAAGTCTTGTTCAACAATGTCGTCCAAATGACCAGGGAAGATTCCAACAATGAACTTCCAGCAGAGAATCAGTTCCTGTTGCAAATTTTTTACTCAAACTTTGGAAGATTTTGAATTTGTCATCCACAATCTGAAAGATCATGTTAACACAAGCAACTAGTGTGACCCAGTCGCAATAATCGAAACACCAGACCAATGCAAAGAAAATTATACCCCTAGCTGGCGTCCAAAAATCTATAAAACAAACTGTTGCAGCTCAAACTACATCAAAGTGAGCTCCCTCGCCAAAAGAAGAAACGTAAACCCTCACAATATGTACACTATACGCGGAAGCAACCCGGATAAATTACCCACGACAAAAGCCCTCGTTTCAACCATCAGACAAGACCATCACGCAGACCATCATTGCCACCAACGTTCCACACTCAATATCTCCATCGACCATTACAACGAGACGGAGACATTTGCACAACTACCAACCAAACGAAGTACTAGCGCATCGAATTATCGGCCCTTCTGAGCTATATAGGAACCCTATGTATAGGGTTTGTCTGGGTTGAATGTAGATTGGGGTGGCTCGTCAGAGTCTTCTGCTATAACATAGAGTGAGATAGAGAATGAGAATGATGCAAGCTCTTGCACGTTTGCCACACTGCTTATCATCGGGATGGCGGCAGTCAGACTAGGATGTACGACCCCTTAGTTATAGTGAAGAGATCGATATCGTCGCTTCAGAATAACGTTTCTATGGAACTACTTTAGTACGAATATACGCGTCCGCTATCTGCGGAGCTCTTGGTGTCAGTTGAATACCGTCGGATGATAGGGTGGTTGTGAGCCATTGGATTCTATATATATGTATTTGATGGCGGTACCTAATTCATGCTCGTAAAATTCCTCGATCGTGGATTGCAGCAAGCAAGCAACGTATTGTGATGTTATTTTGGCATTTATGGCGTACTGCCGCGCCTTGATTGAATGAAGTGTGACTGAGGGGCTTACATGCGAGAATGAAGACTCTATGTAATACGTATATATTTGCTTGTAGGGTGCAGACCCTTTGCACGGAATTTCGTATTTACGGCCATCCGGAAATTGCGAGGAATCGGTATATGCTTTGCTTTACACAATTGACTGACATTTTTGGGGCAGATTTCTTTACAAATTGCTCGCGTTCTAGATTTTGTTTAATCGCTCGGACCTTGAATCTAGATAAAAGAAAATATTGATTTTGAAGTAACCCGTGGTAGATGAATGGATCGTAAATTTAGCTCGTTTTTTGTTCCGTTTCCTCATATTCATAGATCGATATGTTCACAATTTCCATCAAATTTCTTTTGGGTCTCCATGACAACGGTTCTCTGATACGCTATATGTGTCGTGGTTCAAATCAATTTTGCCAATCTCATAATCATTGAGTGGATTATTCGCAACGCTGTCGCCACTTCATCCCACGTGTCGCTTGATTGGTCATAAATACTGTACCTAATACCATCAATTCGTATACCAATCTCATTAAACGGATCCAAGCCTCGTTTCTATGCATTAATCGTGGAATCTAATTAAATCTCGGCTATATATATACGCATTCATTGCCAAAGTTCTTAACCGTATTGCAAATCCTTGACTCCCACCCTATTACACTGTACATCGGTTTTACGAGCTCACTTTGATCATCTCAGGGTAAGTGAGTTGTCCCATAAACTGACGGTGAAAATTTTTCTCCCTCTTATATTTTGAAAATATTTTGCAAGACTGATCGTAAAATATCTTACGTCTCTCTGATGCCGTCAATGAATTTATGTAAGAAAGAGTATACGGAAACCGTACGAATCGCTCTCATTATTTTTCGCGCGTCCACCCACGATTTGCAGCTCTGAGGAGTTCGATCGGAGGGCTGTCAGGCTATATATGACGCGGTCCTCTTTAAAAAACAGTTTTTGAAACGCTCATCACGATCTGCACATGGGAATATATATATAAAAATAAATGTGTGAGATATATAATATGAAACGCGTGAATATAGCGGTCGTTCCCGCATGCCTGCATGCGAATGCGAATATTTGTCGCTCGTGAAGGAATTCTGTTGCGGTCGATGAAACTTTTTTAGCTCCGTCGTCGCTTTGAGATTTTTCTCCCGTCACGTCACGTCAAGTGTTTTGCCCTTGTGGGGACGCCCTTCGTCATATGTGAAGATTACGACAGGTGTAGCATTTTTTTCTGTTTTGCTTTTGCAGAGATGTTTCTCTCGATGATGTGCATGGGGAATCTGATGAGAGTCCACGGAGATATCGTAACAAGAAGATTCGAGTTCATTATCTGAGGGTACTTATGCACGCTGCATGAATAGAATCTGTATTGGATGATGATTCAGGATCATCAAATTTTTCAAAAATGCGAGCGAGCATTTCCAATTGGCGTGAAGTTCGATTTGTGGAAATCATTGAATTAATGATGTGATAATGGTCCTGAAAATAAATCATCCATCGCTTATATTGCTTGGTTTCTATTATTTAAAATTTTGTATTTCTTTCTCCAGAGGTGGAAAAAATGGGATCTGCTTTTTCATGAGGAGTATATCCCAAAATATTCATACAATGATATCAAAAAATCTGATATTCATAATTCACCATTGGATTATTCCAAAATTCGAAAATGACCATCGAACTTCACACTCACCCCAACATCACAGAATATACAACTGACAATGCAACCAGCGATTTATCTTATTGCCTGTGACATGTTTACACGAACAAAGCATACACACTGAGGGGAAAAAAAGATAAGATGCAGGCGACAGGCTTATCTTTCCGTTATCAATTGAAACGACACGTTGCATGATACGATGCAGTCCTCGAGATATACATGGAAAAGCTTGGAAAAAGGCTGCATCAGCAGCATCAAAGCGAGAGCGTGTGGAAAACAAGCCATGCGCGCTATCTCAAAAGTTTACCGAACAATAATTCATTTGTCAACGCCACTTCCTTTCTCTATGACACATCACAAATCAGTCAGCTCATAATTTCCGTACACCATGATCTAGCACTTATCATATGGCTTAAATAAGTGACATTTGTAGGTTAGCTTCCTTACTTGTGTCTGATGGCGCTAAGACACTCAATCTTTATCTTCACTTTCTGGCAACCTGGCATGATATTACAACACCTGATGATGTAGAATCGTTACCTTCGCTAGAAAAATCCACCCAAATTGTGCAACACTTCTTGAATTGTCATGCAATGGTGATTAAATGTTCTCTTTTGGCATAAAATGTGGAAGAGTGAGCTCTAATTTTTTCATGTGAGACACAAAATCAACTGCAAGTGTTTTGGTAAACTTCATGTCAATAAAGATAATTTTTTTTAAGTGTATTTTTATGCCAATATCCCGTAAACAAGTTTGGAAAAGGCATTACAGCTCTGATGTAGTCAAGCCACGACGTCACGTAAAAATGACCCAAACAAGTTTGGCCATGCGCCTGCGCTGTCCAATTAAGCCTGATTGAGATGCAACTCATTCGGGAGTTCCATGCATGCACATCGTCGCAACAGCGTCTCTGGTTCAGATTCCCTGTCCAGATCGAGGTCCAGATCTCGTCATGGTTATTTATTTTCCGGTATATAGAAGTCGCTTGTATAATGTACATGCTACAGTATCGCGTATCGCGTGACGAGAAAGCATATGCTTGCTCTTCATGGTTATGCTCCGTATCTGTCTGAAGTCATTATTATATGTGTGCGTCGTTGTCTCGGTCTTTGTGTTATATTGTGATGCATCGCGATTGAGATGCACAATTTTTCGTGTCAAGGAGGAGTGACTCCAAAGTTTTTCAAGAGGCATTACATTGTTCGTATATATCGGTATCCTCGAATAATCTCATATGATTGGCGCCATATGGCCGTGAGTGAGACGTCATCATCGAGATTACGAGGAAAGGTATTGTGTCAGGATGAGACCAAACCTGTGTAAAGAAGAGACCAGAAGTCGATTGGTTATGGTTAAGCTCACGCTTTTTGCGTCACGCAAGATATACACAACTCTTTTATTAAAAATTGTTTGAAACTGTTAACACTTCAGGTATAGACCGTTAGCCATTTCGAAATATTAGAAGAAATAATGGTGATTAATCTTGACCCTGTTGTGAACGTAGGACACAATTTTATTCGATGAATCTAAAGATATTTCTACAGAATCAATCTGATTAAACCAACAGTTATAACTGAAATCAATAATTGAAAATTATATTCCTCAAATGCCTAGATGACGGGAATATATTCGTGTACAGCGAAATAAGTATGTCATGTTTTTCTCTTGTTGTGTACCTCATTTATCTAGTCGACATTGAAAAACTTTGGATCCTTTCGATGATTTTGACGTTCTGAAATTTTGATAAACAAATGTCGACTATACCCAACGAGCATTTCAAACAGTCAAGCTCATAACTTATAAAATTAGTGATAGTAACTTTTAAGTCAAGTTAGTTAATTTCGAGTATGAAACAAACTGAAATTCTCTCCACTGCTGGATAGTTAACCCGAGTTGTGAAAGTCATAACATGAGAACAACAATGAATAACCAAGCTAAATCCATCGTCAAGTGTGGAAGTAATGAAGTTTATTGAGGTTCGTCCGATACCTTGACGAGTAATCTTCGAAGATTCCTCGTGTATCTGAAGGTTTCTATGACTTGCGCTTGGTCTAAATTTCTGGATCCGTTGACTTCAGAAAGACCTGGAATAGTTCACATAGGTAAGCCTAGTACCCTGAAGCATCCAATTCTTGAACTTTCATCTTTGTTTGAATTTCACTCCAAGGCAGTTCCAACCCACTATCTCAATCCAAACTCAATCTGTTCCGGGTCTACGATCTTAATCAATTTCACATCACGATCGTAAATAACTTTGAGCAAACTATTATCAAGTCCGCCTATGAAATTCGCATAAAACATATCAAATCATCAAGATCCCGCATCTCGATTATTCAAAAACCACAAGGCTCCCACACCTCAACACATATATAATACATACATCACAAGCTTATATCAAACAACCCGCATGGGCACACCTCTTTTCCCAATCTCCATAGGGACCAGCATATCTTCTAACCTCTAAAATCGTAGCATTAGCATAGCCAAGTAGAATTGGGATCTCGCCCAGTGCCGGCGTAAATTCACCAGACCATCCACTTCACTATCAAAAGTGAGTTTGACTTAGAGCCCCAAAAGCTTGAATGCATCGAAACTCACCACTATGCAAACGACCCGCGTGTGTCCTATCATCTACCCTAACCATGACCCTCTCCACACATCTCAGAACATAAACTCCAAGAAGAGATGCAACGCCTCCCGCAATATAGCACTTTTAGTCTGCAATTCATTCTAATGGGTTTGTAGGGACCGATGGTATATACAGATGAGGATTGAGAATCTCCTTTTTCGCCACTTCATCGCCGTCGTGTCGCGTCGTCTGGTGAGGGAGTGACGCAGTCTCTTCATGCATTTTACCCTTTTGGTCCTTTGTCGTCTATCTTTGTCATCCTTGTGGCTCTGCATCCGATGTCTTTTTCGTACCTCAGCTCTGAATACTTACTATAGTACACTCTCGTGTTGCTTTTTAATTTTGGTGCAGTTTGCAAAATGGGTGTGGATGATCTCGAGGTCTAGCACAAATATGGGGTTTGGAGGAGATGTTACATGACATGTAAATACGTATTTGGCCTCTCTGGTCTCGTTCAAGGGCATCACTCATGCGTTCAGCTTTTAGAACCTTTTAGTTTTACGGTTGTCTGTGCATTAGTGTACGATATACTGATACGCGCGCCTCATCCCACAAAAGTCAAGATTTATCTGTAGAGGAGGGCCTTGTGTCTCTATTTTACTTACATGCTGCTGATGTCTGTTTCGGATTATTTTGCTAGTTTCTGCACCACTGCACAGCCTCAAACCGAACTTTTTCTCAAACTGAAATTTGAGCAGATTCTCAACGGTAATCATGATCCTTGGAACTCAAAACAGTTGATGGTTGTTTTTATTTTCAGAGAATTTATTTGTACTGGACTTTCTCACACCCAAAGGAAATCTTACTTCCAGAACAAAGACTCCTACTTCCTGTAAAAAAGAGCCGACAGGATTCACTTTGATCTATTCATCTTCATCTGAGGCATGGTACCATTCCACAAGTTCATCAAGTTTTTTTTATCAGGACTCAATTGCGGAAGTAGCCTTTCAACTTGATCGAAGAAGTGCATTTTCATTGTCATTCAGACTTTTCCCTGGATTTTTCATCACAGAACATGTGTCGCTTCTCCCGCCAATTTTCCGGCAACAAAAATTTGCACATCCTACTATGTATTGCTCACAAGATTGCCCACCAGGCTCAACACTGGGTATAAAAGCAACATGAAGTATCCATTACGTTGAAACAATGAGATGTGGGTTACGGTATTAAATCATCTTCGCTAATCCAAACGAGCGTCATTGTCCTGATGGGTTATATTGTCAGGCCCTAGGGGCTGGGCGACACACAATACGGGACTCAAATGCAGTTTCAATGCTTCAGGCTGAGGGCTTTGTAACTTTCTCTCCATGGGCCCAGCCGGTTCTCTCGGGTCCTCTGCAATAATATCGCATTTCATATTATAGGTATGAGATACAGGAACGCCTGGCCAATTTTGCTATGCCATCCCATCACATCTCGAGTTGTCTCTACAACAACAACAAAATACACACACACACATACGTCTACAGATACAGCTTACAAATAAATTCATGTATGAGGATAGACCATATCTTTTAGCGTCACGCTGGCTAGCAAAGTCGTCCACACATGACCCCGTCCTTCGACCCCAACATGCAGCAACAGCTTCACGAGAAACTAATCCGCACATGTCTCGCAGCTGTCGCTTCCGGCTGTCTCATCTCATTTTCTATTCCTATATGTATCCCTGTACATATATATGTTAGTTGACTTTGCAATGAGCATGACTGTGTATGTGTATGTGTGACGAGGATGCTATTATAGGATAGGTGTCAAGGAAGAGGGCGTGATGTTGCGAATGCATGAGGAGGGACTGATGTGTGGAGTGGCCTCTTGATTTTTTCGCGGGTGATGGAAGGTCTCCACCAAAAGCCAAAGTGCTGAGATTGTCTGTGAAGAGGATCTTCTCTTCACTCCAGGGACGGAGGGAGATGAGCAGCAGGAGGCAAAGCATGCAACGATGTTTCTGAGGGTTGCGGTGGTTTTGAGAACAACGAGGAAATGGAAACGTAATACTGCTCGCGTGCAATGTTGCGAGAGCTATAGGAAAATCTGAGAAGTGCTCTTTGCCATGGCTGTTGTGGTTTCTTGGCTAATAGTCTATCAGCCAGCTATACGTTCTGTAGCAAAGTAAAGATAACCGAAAAATTCTTTTTGCATTCGATTCCTTAGTTTACGCTGATGATACCCTCATAAGTTTGCGCCCCGAAATAGTGGATACATTTTTGTTATTAACAAATTAATGCAAAAAATATGGTAAAACGATGATAACTCGAGACCTATCGTAGATACAGGAAAATTTTTCAGATGAAAACTGTGCCGTTGAGTACAAGCTACGAGATCATGTACTCCATTGTGTCGCAAATGTTATAGTTTAAGCAATAATCATATTTGTTAATAACAAATAGACATAACTCAGTGTGTTATCCAATATTCGAGGATATTTTTACGGAATCGTGAGAACACATCGATTTGAAAGAAATAAAGATTCTTGATATTTTTACGTAGAATCGTTAGTTTTTCAATTATACATGGTTAAATGTTGCAGTACCTCTGCTCACCAATACTAGTGCGGGCACTGGGGTGGGGTCTGAGTCGAAAATTCGTGTTCCAGAAGGTTTCAAGGTACAATCTCCTGTATTTCGAGGCACTGAATCGATTGCACGAGGTCGCCAGCCCGAAAACCCCAGAGTTCTTTTGTTATTAACAATTTTTAGTGCAAAATTGTGGTTTTTTGCAAAAAACTCGGAAAATATGCATTTTCACGAAAAATTTGTCGAGACCAAAGTTGTAGAGCGCAAAATTTCCTAAGGAAAAAGTTATCACAAATTTCCCGAAAAACCCAAGCCCGGGGCGGAAAATGCGCAAAAGCCGTTCCGCGCGTTCAACATTGGCTTAGATGGGGCAGCCGACGCAGCGCTACTAAACTCGCTGCCAATTTGACAGTTGTCAATTTAAGCCTAGGCAACCAAAAGCATCTTGAGGAGGAAGAAATTCCCTTTAAAATGATGCAGCTTTGCTGCAGAAATGGCGTTTTGAGACACTTATTTCTCTTTCTTTTGAGCCATGCTCGAAGGGCTTCGTTCTTAGCGAGACACGACCTAAATCATTTTAAAGGGAATTTCTTCCTCCTCAAGATGCTTTTGGTTGCCTAGGCTTAAATTGACAACTGTCAAATTGGCAGCGAGTTTAGTAGCGCTGCGTCGGCTGCCCCATCTAAGCCAATGTTGAACGCGCGGAACGGCTTTTGCGCATTTTCCGCCCTGGGCTTGGGTTTTTCGGGAAATTTGTGATAACTTTTTCCTTAGGAAATTTTGCGCTCTACAACTTTGGTCTCTACAAATTTTTCGTGAAAATGCATATTTTCCGAGTTTTTTGCAAAAAACCACAATTTTGCACTAAAAATTGTTAATAACAAAAGAACTCTGGGGTTTTCGGGCTGGCGACCTCGTGCAATCGATTCAGCGCCTCAAAATACAGGAGATTGTACCTTGAAACCTTCTGGAACACGAATTTTCGACTCAGACCCCACCCCAGTGCCCGCACTAGTATTGGTGAGCAGAGGTACTGCAACATTTAACCATGTATAATTGAAAAACTAACGATTCTACGTAAAAATATCAAGAATCTTTATTTCTTTCAAATCGATGTGTTCTCACGATTCCGTAAAAATATCCTCGAATATTGGATAACACACTGAGTTATGTCTATTTGTTATAAACAAATATGATTATTGCTTAAACTATAACATTTGCGACACAATGGAGTACATGATCTCGTAGCTTGTACTCAACGGCACAGTTTTCATCTGAAAAATTTTCCTGTATCTACGATAGGTCTCGAGTTATCATCGTTTTACCATATTTTTTGCATTAATTTGTTAATAACAAAAATGTATCCACTATTTCGGGGCGCAAACTTATGAGGGTATCATCAGCGTAAACTAAGGAATCGAATGCAAAAAGAATTTTTCGGTTATCTTTACTTTGCTACAGAACGTATAGCTGGCTGATAGACTATAAGGATTGGATAAGGAGATGAGAAGGAGGCTCGTTCATCCTCTTTGAACAAGCAATAAACATTTGCAAGCTTGAGTGCACTGATGTAATTCGAGTTGCGAGTCTGAGCTGCAAATCTGTAATGGGAATAGTGTACCGAATAGCTTGTACCAAATGAGCTATTTGATAAGAAGCCAGGGTAGTTTCAATTGATTGATTCATTATTTTGGAGTTTGGCTATTCCTGCATTAATTTTAATTCATTCTTACGAAAGTTCAAAAGCAGTTTAAGTGTAATATCTTCACTCACAAATTTCCTTTTTTTCATCAATTTCATCCTTTTTTTCTAAGAGATAAACATTTTTCTTATACCTGCACTCACTTGTTCATTTCAGCCGCAGTTTTTTTACTTCTATTCCTGACCAGCCTCCTTCTACCTTGCTTTTTTCCATTGTTTTCTTATTTCATCCGGTAATTTTATCCTTAATTTGAAAATTAGACGGCCGTTAGATCGAATGATCTGGAACACCATCAACACAAAGCAAAATATTTCAAGGGTCGAGTCAAGGGTGATCGAAAAAATTTAGAAAATTCACTCCATGAATTCATCAACTCAAGTCATTAACTCACAACCATCGAAGATTGAAGTGAAAGAGCGCCGAGTGTAAATTGCTGATTCTAGCGCAAAATTGTCGAGAACAAAATCACTGAAATGGTGCTCGTTTCGACGCGAAAGGACCCATCAAAATCAGACAGCAATTCACTTCAGCTACATCACAGCAACCCTAAAACAGACGACGGAATAAGATACCGTTCTACCATATACGCTCCAGTACCAGAGTGAAGAGTCGAAAAACGTCGTGACGAAAGCGAGGCGCAGTTCGCGAATTTAAGGATGAGCGAAAAAAAGAAATCAGGAGAGACACGACCAGAGAACGAGCTCGAAACGAGCTTTGACTCACACCAATACTTTCAAACACATCCTTGTGTACCTCAGATGCACAAGACAGACGGCACATTCGCACTCACATTGGCATTTTCGCTCCTTTACAGTGCGACTTGCACACATTTCTCGTATTCTGCTTCTGATCCTCGTCCTCAAGACTTCTTATACTACGACAGTAGAGAGATGCAAGATTGTTGAAGCTTCGTCTCGTGGATGTCCTCGACGTCACGTGAGTTCACGGCCGTTCCACTTTGTAGCTGAAAAAATCCGACTTCTTGGCGTACGTTGTACGGACATTGTAAGTAAAAATATAGGAAGCGCAAAAAAATGTATGCAAAGGTAGATTTCCAGAAGGCGTGGCCATGACAACGAAGAAATTATAGAGTTTCAAATCAACCAAGTAAGCTTCTATAGTGCCGATGGTAACTGTCCAAAAATTTTTGGATCCCGCATTCGCTTTGTTCAAGTAATGCGTATAGAGAAGATGCCCATGTATGGTCCTGTCGAACTTAATAAACACTACACGCGTTAAAAAACTTGGAAGGAATATCGAATTGCCCGAGCGCCTGCTTGAATGCGATTCACGCTGAATACTGATCGGATGTGATGGCGACGACAGCGATCGGGAACTTGAATAGTACTTTTTTTGCCTTCTGCACGATTTCTACGATTATAGGGGTATCCGAGAGGTACGGTGAGTTTCTTATTGATGTACTTACGCTGGGATCAGTAAAATTACAGAATCGATTGCAAAACCACTTTGTTGTACACAGAAAGGAAAAATTGTTTTACTATGGAAAAATCGGTAGGGATCTCAATTGTAATTTGATTCGACGTTGATTGTAATCTTTTACCGATGTTGAAAGGAATTACAGTTGTCTGACGTAAAATTTCAAGATTATCATTGATTAGGAAGCATCTTTAACACCAACGTTTACTGATGTTACAAGGTTTGCATTTAACCAACACTTCCAAGAAGCAGTCGTGTGTGTAAAATACTCCCATCTTACCTTGCAGAAAATTAATCAAGTTCATGCATGGATTAGCGAGTCTCTGCGCTGTGGTGGTTCGACGTTGAGGTGGCTTAGCAAAACTTTCACTTGCATGTTTCACGGTTTGATTGAACAGCGTCGTAGTAATCCATTCATCTTGTTCATTTATATCTGTTCTCTTATGCGATGAAATTTGTTCAAAGTTTACGGTTCATCATAATTTAACCTTCATAAAGCCAAGCCCATAAAGCTCAAAGTATGCTACACGGGTTTTGTTAGAGATAGTTATCGTAGAAAATATGCGATAATTCTGAAGCATACTCATTCAAATTTATTATTGTGGGAAAATGAGCTGTATGATCCTGTGTAAAAGTAGACTTACATCGACTTCAATCTTGAAAAGTAGAAAAAAGATCTCCAAAATCTTTTACAATACTGCAGAATCAGAGATAGAACCCACTAGTGAGACTTTTCAACCATTTCAACTACCTTGGACTCCAAATTCAAGGTTTATATTGTGAAGAACCAACTCTTCTATTGTAAGCTAGCAAGAGATGGAAAAGGTTCAGCTTCCAATAAATGCATTTGCAAATTTTTCGACAGAGGTTAAACGTTTCCTTTGAAATAATTTTCAGCAACACTTGCCTTGTAACATTTCAACCCTGAACAATTCGTTGAATGTAAAGAAATGACAAAATGACAGTACAAAAATCCCATCAATTCCATCTTAAATCGATTATCCTATGTCATTGCTCCTTGTTCGCCCAGAAAATTGAAAAATAAATCCTTACAACAGTATTCGCCTCCTATCCTCGCCTTCTGTTGTCACACAATTCACACCGCAATCTGATAAATTCATTAACCCCCAGTATTCCTTTTCCAGAGAACTTGTCCTGGATATCCACTTTTGCACTCGTTTTCAATCAAGATTCTCACTCATCTCTGACATCAGTATACACAACATAACACCACTACGGTGGTCACATGCGAAAAAAGGGTATTCTGCTCTTTCTGGCTCCCACCATCAGAGAGTCTGATGCCGGAATAAAAAAGAGATCGCTTCTGCACGTTTCGCATAAATCAGACTGGGTCCGACCTGCCTGATGGTGCTTGCTATTATTCGTGATGTTGCCCTTGAAATTGCCGCCCCCGAAAAACGATGCGAAAGTAAAGTATAACGAGGAGCCGGATATTCACCGCAGCATAAAATACAAATCCGCGCATATATATATATACGAAACATCAGTAACGACGACGATGACGACGCGTGTCCACACATTAATTCTGTGTCGTTGCCCGGATGATACTATACTGTGGCTGCAACTCACGAAAAGTAACGCTTTTGATATCCATCCGATGCTGGGATCTGTATTATGGTCTGCTCATCTTGTTCACACGGGGTAGCGATGACGCGGGAATCTGATGACCAAGAAAACGACGATGACGACGACGAAGACGGTGATGATCTCGACGAAAGCGAATGAAAAACGAGCTTGACGATGAAATACCCCTTTCGTGACCGGAAGCCGATCGCTGTCTAAAATGTGTACTTGCGATGTCCATGTTTGCTTAGGATCTTCCTTGGTAGATTCATGTTTTTTAGATCCCAGATTTAGGTGGAGCATCTAATGACTTCTCAATGAGATGCGTGTGATTTTGCCCTTCGTGGAATCTTTCGAGTCTTTTATGGTCATTCGATTCTTACGTAGCCCTTCAGATAAGGAGGCCGTTCATGTTATTCTTTTCTATTTTCGTTTTTCTTCATCCACTTAGAAAACAGATGACAAGGTTTCCATCATATATATTACGGTTCCCATTTCAGATAGCACACGGTATTGAACAAACTCAATGTCAGCACCACTCCTCTACGCTTCTTCACTTAATTAACAGTAAAATGGATGAAAGGCAGCATTAATTACCTCAAATCTTTTGAAGCATTCACCTTGTCTAATTGAACGAATTCATCCCCTAGTATATGAGTGCACAAAACGACAGAAAAATAACTCAGCTCTCTGATTTCAACCCCTCCTCAAATAACAAATTCAACAAAGCTTGTCGAATAAAAAAACCATACTGTCTGTTTTGATGAAGAAATTGAACGTAGCTCTGAATTTGCAGTATTCATTTTTCTGTACTTCACACAGAACAGAGGAGAATTCATGGATAATAATTGATAAAGGAGAACAAACACAGGGTAATACCCTGGAGGTACAAAAGCCAACGAGTCGATGCTTGCCGAGTAATTTTAAAAGCAAACAATGAGAACCTTGGTTTTCTGTCTGTTAATTCGCCAAGAGGTACATATAGTCCCAAACTCCCTCGTGTGTCACACGAGATACGCGAAAAAAAATATGAGTCGCAAAAAAATGGACGGGCGTAATAAAGTAATGTAAACAGAGAGAATGAGAGGGGCCAGGAAGAAAAAGGATCTTGAGAAAAAAAAAGTGGATATCCAGGAGAGGGTGGACCATGGACCGATAGTTTGGCGCATGAAAAGAGACAATCTTTCTCTTATATAACCTCGACTGATCCTAATTCTCTTCAAAAAATGTCAAACCTATACACATATAGCGTTTGATTTTTTTAGTGTCTTGAAAAGGCTGATCTTGGACTACACATTAGGCCATTGACATCTTATTCGGTATTTGAGTTGTTTCTTGAGTTGTTCAGAGTCAGAGTCGACCAAGCCCATATTGTAGATTAAGAGTGACTTCTATATATCTGCACATGCATCTCTCAGGGTACAGCTCAAGGAGTTGTCAAAATTATACCGTCAACTAGAAAATATACAATACAGGTGCCAAGAATATTTGTTAGGTCTTGCACTAAATTGAATGATTTTGGATGAATTCCGAGCGCAGAAAGATAGTTCTCAAAAGTGCATTTATTCACTGTAAGAAGAAATACTTAAAGTCAGTAAAAATCATACTGAATCACAACAAATCCCCTAACCTTGCAATATTAATTTTCAGGCAATTAGACTGATCTTCAGGATTTCTTTCTTCTTACAGTGTTGTTAATCCATTCTGGTTCTAACCAACTCGTCTGTTGTAGTCCATCAAAATTCTTGCCAAAGTCTGCGAATTCAAAAATGTCTCTTACAACCAAAATGCTAAGTCCATCCCAGATCATTACATTTTCAATTATGTTTCAAAAACTCATCTCTCGCTGCAACTTTTACTTGCACAGTCTTGTACAACCAAAGCTCCAATCAAAGTTACTTCGAGCTAGAAGCCTCAGAAGAAACGAGGTATTTTCAAGTGCTACAAAGTGAGAAAGTTGAGATCAGGAAACCCAACCTAGAGCGAATCTACTATTTCCTCTTCAGGTCACTCGTAGTGTTTCACAAGAGAGTCTACAAAGTCCAGTTTACCAGACTTACGAAAACGAGACCATGATAACTTCAAGACTTTGGTGGTTGCAGACTTTGTTCATCAGTTCAGCTCTGCAGTCTCTCCAATATATAAGCAAGATCTTGTATAGAATATGAGATTTGCAAAAGAGCCTTATAGCTGCTTGCTGCAACATAGGAGAAAGAGCCACGCCTTTGGAGTAAAAATACAGTCTCCATCTTAGAGTCCAGTATACAGGGTCTCTGTCTCGTCACTCGTGTCTTTCCTTCTCATACGTGTGGGTGTTTTTGCGCGCGCGTGGGCGAGCGCCACTTTGAACCGTGTAGAAAATACATATTCACTCGTTTCTTACACACAAACACATCCACAAGTTAACTCCTTATACCCTCCTTTCTATTATATGCTTTTTTTACTTGTATCTCTGCAGCAGACTCTTTGGCTTTAACATACACATAGATATTCTTTTGATCCAACAGCAGCGCCACCATATGAAGTAAAAGTGCTTCGTTGTTGTCGAAGGGCTTGCAAATGTACATTGGACCTCTTTTTCTTATTAGCCTTGATATCTGGGAATGATGTACGCGGCCGGAAAGTAATTTATGCTCAAACAGATATATAATGCAATGTATGAGAGAGGACGTTGCATTTTCTCATAAAATGCTTCAGTGCGGCTTTTGTTAAGGTAAACTTATGTATGTCCGCGTACATGGGTTTCATGTAGGATTCGCAGAGATAGGTACATGAAGTTTGTGCTCATTTTCACTTATACATCGCTTTGTGATCCACCTTGAGAGATTAATGGGCGATGTGCTGTGATGTTTATTTGTTTTTGTGCAGTTGTTTATATTTGGCGTCAGATGTGGAAAAAGTTCACTGGGATTGGTGATTCGATTCAGCGGTTTTCTCTGATTACTTTGAGGCATCAGTCATGTTTTGGTGCATGTACCTAAAACAAACACGAGTTTGGTTCTTGTTGGTATTAAAATCTCTAATTGAGATCCAGCATGACGTGTGGATGTTATGATATTAAAAATCGCCATTGAAACTGGACGCAGGCATCACTGTACACTCCTGTTTCTCTCTTCAGTTATAATTGTTCGAATTTCAAACACATAGCCATTATTTGTCGATAATCATGATAAGTCAACATGATTCATTGTTACCCATAGACCTCCACAGATACCATCATAATGTATCTGATTACTCGGGAGAAGGATTGTTTTCTTGTTAAAAAGATATGTTACACCTTTGACGTACAAATACATAACAGTTTTTTCCTTTTCTGAGCATAAATCAATTCCTTATCTACTCTGAAGAATAAGGAAACTGATCAAGCACTGGTCCAGATGTTACCTTTGGTCATATTTATTCCCATTCAACTTTATAAACCATCAACGACATCACATGCAATATATACTTCCCTTCGTCTCTTGTCTTTTTTTATCGCTCTCCATAAAACTCGATCGTATCATTTCACATTCAAGAGACTTGAGCACAACCTCATCCTTTTATCTCCGTCGATTGGATTCTCTATATACTCTACAGAATCTTCTGCAGAAAGATTTCACATGGTTGTCACGTGCTGTACGGAATCCTGAGTCACATCTTCCAGAATCTTCAACCATAGATAACTGAATCAAGTATCCAAATGGGGACGTGTTAACCATTATTTGGAAAATTGGATTCTTTTAAAGAATTTCTTTAAGCATCAATGGATCACTCGATGTAGAGTGTATACTCCAAAGACTCTGGAATTCAAAAATATTGAGGATCATCAACAAAGTTACCAACCTCCTTGAGATCCTCCTCATTTCCATGATCTAACATCCTAAAGCAAAGCTCACATAATTTTAGAGTATTCAAAGAGTATTCAATACTTCATAAAGAGCAACAAACTACCAATGAATGAACACTGTAAGACCACGATTGATAGACACTACTAAAAATCTCATCGATCACGCCCAAAATACGCTTCCAAAAGTTTCCAAAAGAAAGGTAAACTAACCGCAGTCACTAATATGGCGTTTTCTCTGTCACCTAAAGCCCGCTCAAACGAACCGCCCAGCAGGGAAAGCATCAGGAGCATCTTTATATACTACACCTACCTAGTCAACGACAGCTCGATGCCTAATTTTTTCCTCGGTCCCCAGTGGATTACCTATGCGCTTGTGCAGCGTTCATTGTCCAGAAGTTAGATTTACAGTCACCGCAAGAAGAAAAGAAACCCGTTCGACCTATACTGTCGAGCGTAGCCAGTGGTGGTCAAATCTCATGTCCCGTCGATTTTTGCTGCTGTTTTTTTGGAATTTAGCCTCTGCTGGCCCCCCCTGATGCCAGAATATTTCGACCTCCGCATGAGGTGTGCGGTGCCCTTTTAGGGTCCATATATCGATTGATGTTGACGACGTTGATGGAAATGTTCTGTGGTGGGTAGGCTGTGAAGTCCTGTCGTTCAACTTTGTCGTTTATAGTTTCACAACTTTGATGCCAGCTTGGGTGGTTTTCTTCCATTTTTTTTTTATTACATAAGATTTTGTGGTGCATATTTTCAAGCTATTGGAACTGCAAACCTTTGATTTCGGCAAATTCAAAGAATCATCATTCAATCACTTTCGAAACTGTCCTCTTGGGATTCAACTAGACTTGAATGAGTTTTTGAAGGATAATGATTATACGCTATTTTGGTCCAATGGTTGGTTATGAATGTTGCAAGCGTATGCAGCACCCAATTCCGCAATCCGAGCCACATTCGATTCTTAACATTTTGTCATATCTGTATCGTAATATTTCAGAATTAGAACATAATCTTTGGATCAGTTTCCAGTAACTTTTTCGCGAGATCCTTGGACTTTGAGTTTCTTTAAATTTCTCTCTCAGACGGCTCTCAAAACGACGGTCTTGACTTTAAATTCCTCTTAACTGCAGATGAGTGCATTTTAGAACTGTAAGACGAGCATTAGAATGTCGTACAGCAAATTTGGTACACATTGAAATCATGGCCAAAGTTCGTTTTTGATCATGAACATCTTAAAATTCTGCAACACGCTTCCGTCACGATCATGACCTCTTGATCGTTATGTTCATCAAATGTTGTGTTAATACCGATTACATAAATAACATGAAATGTGGGTATCAGCAACTTCATAAAATGAACTCTATCATTGATATTCCATAACACTCCGTCCCCAAAGATCGTTTACTCATATTCAAAATTAGATTCCTGACTCACTCTTCATCGCGTCAAAGTCTCAATGGCATCCATAGGAAATAGGATAAATTACCATGAGGACATCTGCACTTCCTATAGCTATTCTCATCCATCCATTCTAAGTTTTCGTGATGTTAATTCATCAGAATCCTCTCACCCTAACTCAATCCTCTTCCTTCTCGACTTCCATTTCCTCACTGTCAGCTTCTTCGTCTCGTGTCGTCGTCTGGGCTATATATGCTGAGCTGTCCGAGTCTTGAGAAGCAACTCCTCAGACGTGGCCATCGTTTTTCTTCTGTCCTCTTATACGCGCTTCTCCTTAGAGTAGTTGGCCAAGAAAACCGTCTCAGAAACTCTCCTATACATACTCGAGTGCACAAGAGTTGCAGAAGCTAGAAGACACATTCGCATTAGAGCCATGAACTCTCTTTAAGGGTTGAGGTATAGAAGATGTTAAATATAGCTTTGGTGAGGAATAATTCTGAAACCGGTGCGTCAGCTGTGCCGACGATCTCTACTCATCTTCTCTTTTTTGAGACTGAATTCGCGCGTATTCGTTCGAAAAAGTCGCAAAGTAATTTCGATGCTCGAGTACCCGAATCTTCAAAAGTTCTTGAATCTTGGCGCTTCATTCACAAAATCCAGCTCTATTAAGATTCTTATAGATGTGGCTTCATTGACATTGATGCTTGTGAGTTTCCATTGAAGATGTTACAGTAGTTTTCAGGGGAAATGATGGTTTTGTGTGAGCATTGGACGACGAAAGTTGAATTCATTACAGTATTCAATGCTAAGAGGATATGCTCTTCAATGGACCCAGAGTTGGAATTGCTCCTTGTTCTTGCGATAGACAAGCGCTTGAAAAATCTATTGTACAAAGAGATACAAGACAGATAAAAAATGTCTCACAACAACTTCTTGAAAAATATCCAAGCTTTTGTAAAATTGATCATGATCAACCAATTGGATCACAATCATGCAGTCTTCTTACGATTCCTTGAAACCTTTGACTTTGAGTGTAGCCATACTTGCAAATACTGATGGAAATTTTTCCCTTTTCTGTTTCAGGTGAGTGTTAATAATAACTGGCCGTATCTATAACAAACTCGTAACGAGTGCCAAGTTGCTGTACGCGTAAGTCGTTCCATGAGTTCACCACAAAATTTATGACCATAATAGGAAGAATTTTCCAAGTGCGAATGAACTCTCTTCCGGATAATGGATAAAAGCTTATACAGTCTACAACCATCAAGTACCACTCTGTAGTAGTTTTGAATGAAGTCTTGCTCAGACATGGCACATGGCTCCTTGTTAAGTGTTTCGATAAATGAACTCATGTGCGACCAAATGTCTGAAAGCAATGCCTTGTCCACATGACATTGGTTGATGGAATTGAATGAATATCGCGTGACCTATTGATGGTTGATAGATCACGCGATGAATTTCTTCATTCTCACGCTTTATTGATTATCTTGTCTCAATAAGAAGTTATATAACTTGAATGTGATGTGATGTAGTGGTTGCTTTCGATTGGAATTCATATAAGTGCTATACGGCTTTACTCAGACTAGTTTACACAAGTTACCATGGTACCTCAAAATCCAATAGAGAACACTTGAAGAGATTTTAGATATGGGCGGGGGAATTTTTTAAAACAGATTCGACATTAACTTTGATATACTATATATAGTGTAGAATATTGCATTCGTGTTCACATACAATTTGCAATAAGTCAGTCTAATTTTGATGAACCATCTTTCGTTGTTCTTGAAGAATCAATTCCAACTTATTCAATTGTTGAAATAGAATAATCAAATAGGAAAATATGTGGTTCAAGTTTGTCGAAAAATATTCAGGATGATGAAAAACATAAAAAGAGTTGGGAAGTCATCGTTCTTATCCTTGTTGTGCTTCAAGTGATTGTTCATCAAATAATCCCAGTGGCGTTGAGACAATCACATCCTGTTTTTGTTAAGGCTTTTTCCAAGTCTATTTTTAGTTTAAGAGCCTTTGAGAGTGAATTAATGATTTGAACTGTGACCTACGTGTGGAATTAGCATAAAAAACTCTGATCAGTATGTAAGTATGAATCTTTCGTGCTGCTCTGAAGATACGTTGTAGACCATATAAATTAGGATGAAATAATAAACTGAAAAAATAGTTCCAATTCAAAATTGAATTCCATCATTTGTGCAGTCGTATCTACTTTCAAAATTTTACGTTTGTAAGAAGAAAATGGAACTTCAAGCAAGTAGCATTTGAAATTTTCATCCCATCAAACTCATAATTCTGGATGTTCCATTCAAAGTTGAACGTTCTCTCAGCCACTTTACTCAATTGGGTCTCACGAAGAGCTCATTTTGACTTCATTTCTCATATCTACTATGTATATACTCAAGTCTCTTCTACATAGGCCAAGAGCACATCGTTGTCGACTTCCCATTAGCATCTCGACTTGCTTCATTCAGATAAGACATAATACTGGTAGCGATGAGAGGGGAGAGAGTTAACGGGTCTCGTCATTGCTTATCTTGCCAGCAAGGCGTTATATTGAAACGAGCTTCTAATCGTCGACTACAGCCTCTCGCTCTTGTATATTTACATAAACATTTTGCACCAACAAGCTTGTTTCATTGTTGTTTAGCTGATGTGAACTCGTGTTTTTCATGCTAAAGCTGATAACTTGCTAAAATTCTAGCTTGTCATCTATCTTGCTTCTTAAGATAATCAATTATTAATCCGAAAGTGTAAATATGTGAACTTCGCAAATCAGCTTTTGATGATGATAAGCACAAAATACATCTATGCATTGAAGAAATTTGAAGAGTGTATAACGGGATGTAAGTCACGAAAAAGAGGATAAGTTATTTCTTCGATGAGTTGGCTAATAATTCAAAGATTGGCACTGTGATCGATGTCCGATGAATTGAAAGGATTTTTTGACGATTTAGTTTGCCATTGAAACAGAAATGTGACGACTTACTCTCTGCAAAAGGAAAGATGTATACTCAATTCCAGTGTGCTTGAAATATACTACTCTGACGTCGAGAGATTGAATTTTTGTTGGGGAAGAAAGAGGTTAGCTTTTGTGTGCCGAATCGAAGATGTCTCATGCATAAACATTTCATTTGCCAATTCAGAAATGGATTACCGTACGGCCTATCGTATATTGGATATTTGCCAAACTTATCGTGGCTCATATTCTTTATATATTTTCTGGAGATTTCGATTTATCTTCTCTACTCTCCAGTTTCACGACTGACGTATCCAAGTGACCCAGTATAAATCGCAAAAAATACGTTTGGTAATGTGAATTTGATCGGTACACGTCTGACGAGCAGTCAGAAACGTGAGATAATGATGTGATCCTCAATATTAGGTATGAATTCGTGGTCCTGGTTTTCAAAAGAAGAGGTAATAATGAAAACAGTACGGATGAGCTCTAGAAACAAGATTAATATTCCCATCCCATCAAATACTTTGAATTCTAAACTGCAGAAAAAATAGAATGGATGGATTTTCGAAAATCCAAGTTGAGCAACTTTCGACGCTGATCTTATCCGGATTGGTGACATTGATTGAATTTTATTCACGTTGGTTGAATTTTGACCAGCTTGGTTGAAATTATTGATTCATTAGCTGAATCTCAACCATACTGGTTGATTATTCAACCACTGTAATTGAAAATTTTGGTTGAAATTTAATATGAAATGTTGTAGTACTTTTGAGATGTGCAGTTCATGCTGAAAAATCTTGATAGTGTTGAATGATTTTCATCCAATGGAATTTCTAATTTTTCTATCCTAAGCTTAGCCCTGGAACGTCTTATCCAGAATAGCATAACGCGATATCCTCATGAATCACAAGTAAGGTTTATTAATAAAAGATGATATTCTTGAGTGAGTAATTCGCACCTCTTAACGAGCAAAATTAATTTAAAGTTTATTATCTAGATCTCCATCGTGGAAATTGAGGATGTAATTAAAAAAAATATTACGCCGAACATTTGCCAGGATTAAGATGCAACTGAAGTTGATATCTCTTCCTGCTGCTTTCATTATCTCAAATTCGTATAGCGTTGCTCTTATTTTTTTTTCTTTTTTCAAGTGCCAAGGTTATAGTATCGCCCATTGTTGTGTAGGAAGTGTTGATTGATTCATTACCGAGAAGTTCTCATTTTCTCTTCGAATGTGATGTCTTATTTTCAGCGATTGTTCCTCCAGATTCATCAGATAATGCCTTATTTGAAAGTAGACAATTTTTTTAATATCATAATGGATGGATTTTCGCATATCTGATGAGTCCAGTTATTTATTTTCAGAGGATTTGAGTCCAAAAGGTATGACTTTGTACCACACCATCTCCAACAAAACATTTTGTTCACTAATTCTTTTCACGGGTTTCACAAATCGAACGTCTGCGTGATACAATCACATAGACATAATACGTATGTGATACGATTGTCGACCATTAGGAGGTCAAAATCACTTCCTGTATTCTTACGGACAAGAAAAATTATTTCGCATCGAACGCAGTGTAAAGTTATTTGTCAATTAGTTTTCACTCTACTTGAATACAAAACGATTCGAATCAACACTCCAGTTCCCATCTTCGATCAAAATTTATTTCCGAGAATCCCATCAAAATTCGTTCTTACTAGCACTATATATATGCAAACCAAGCACATCTTGAAGCACTATCGCTGTACGCGAAAGCTGCGGCTTTGACTGAGCTTGCGACGATACGCTCGAGCAAATTTCAATGCGGTGCACCTGAACAGCTTTCACGGGAAACCCCTCTTCATCATCATTGCACCATATCCTATATGAGGTATGTACAAGCTTGGATACAAGAAGGGGTTTGTTTCACGTGAACAACTCCCCAAGCTGGCGTATTTTCGTCTCCGTTGCTCATACGATTCAATACATAGATTCTTCTCCAGCTCTATACCAGTTTTAATTATTCAACGTGTCAAGAAGAGAGAGTGAGAAAAGAGGGAGCTTGCAGAGCTTTTTCGCCAAACGCATGATATAACGACGTTGCCTGGAATTATCAAAGCCTGCGTACTCGTTATGTTGTGCTCTGTATTTTTGTTTTCCGTATAAAATTCAAAATGCGAGTGGTGACGAAGAATTTTTTTTCGCTGAGAAATGCATACGAAAAATTCACGCTCTTGCGAAATTTAATTCGTGCTCGAATTCGTGTATGCAGGGTGCATGTAGTATATTTCGTTGCGGATCTGCATGCTGCATGAGAAAGTATAGGATGTCGGAACTGTAGCCGTAATTACGAGCAAATACGCTCGTTTGCCATGGGATTTCATCCTGCAATGGTTGGAAGTGAGCTGAGTTGAACTGTTTAACTACTATTTTCCTTGGAAAATTATATACATATTTTGATAGTGATGAAAATTTTGTCGTCCACCGAACAATTTTTTTAGCGCCTAAACTATTTTTTGTATAATTTTTATTTGAAAACATGAGTTTGGCGAAAGCTTGCGCAAGCACTCCATTATTGTAGAACGATTCTCAGTGTGCACAGGCATTTTCTCGCTTTAAATCTTCCAGAATCTTACTGTGTTTCGTATTTTTCAAAACGCCGAGGTTAAAATCAGAACCACAGAACTCGCTCTTTTCTTTGCTGCTTTCCGCGGAGTAACATTATTCCGACTTGAGCATGAGCTTGCGCAAGCTCAGCCACATCTCAACACGAAATTTTGTATAAATCCAACAAACATACCTCAAATCTTGACTCCTAAATCCTAATAAAAAATACCACAGTAACACTAACAAAAAAAGATTCTTTATATGAATTCGCACTTTCCATCAGATTAAAATTCCACGCGTCAGACATTTAATACGCGTCAAAGCTCGAACATTCGAGTGTTCGGCAAACACGTTCGTTCGTCTACACTTCCCGAATAACGACAAAATGTCGATAACTCGTTCACGCTGAATTGCTCAACGACTTGTCACTGTACGCTGTATACGCTCTCGATCGAGAAATTCTAAAGCTGGAAATGTACGCCCGGCAATATATAATAAAAAATGAATTCGATTCGGGTTGCAAGCTCTCTACTCTAGACTTCACTTCGACCATCAATTATACGAACGCGTCGAGCTGCAAAACGAGCAATTTCGATAAATCTGTCGTCGAAACTTTCATGCTTTAGCCACGATATCGCACACAAATGCTTTCAAAATTCTTGTTCATTCACAGAATTCGTTCCCTGATTTCATGTAGACATCACTTTAGTATTTTAGTGTATGTAGAATGTGACAAAGTCTGTTTACCTTCTTAAAATTTACGTTGCAAGCATGGAGTCATTGCAGGGTAAGCCTAAAGGTGAATGTAGGCTATACTGTAATCATGAGGCTGAAGCTTTGCGCGCGAAATTTGATGGGTGTGCTTACTCATTAGAGCAACGAAATGGTTTGGGATTTGCATTATTGCTGGAAACAATTATTGAGATGCAGCCGTACGGTACATACACATGTGCCCCCGTAATTTCACTTAGGGGTTGTCATGGATGGGTAATGCTCGGATGCAATGTTGGATAGAAAGTCACTAAACCGAGCATCAAGCGATGTTAGTACCGCTTTGAAAGGAGCTTTGAGCTTTCAGTTTGGATTCATTGATGATTTGTGGAGGCTTTACAGGATTTGGTTTGAGAGCTGTTGACTGTGTGCTTGTGTCAGCATTAATTTGTTTTAAAATTTGGTTTTTGATTCTGATAAATTTAGGAATTTAGAAACTATTTTAGATTTTTGGAGTGTTTTGGTTACATTACTTTAATACCAATCTGAGCTTGAAAAATCGAATTCTAAACACTTGAGTTGAGGCGCTTTGGGATCTGACACTAATTTAGAGACGTTATGTTTTGAATAAAAAATGTTATTTTTTTACAGTATCGAGCTATTGTTACCCTAATCCTGGTCGATTTCTGTGTCAAATTGAAAGTAAAATGTGAGTTAACCGTTACTCGAGAAAGACTAATTCTAAATAACATCTTTACAGGTATAAGAAAATTCAAATCAAATAATCTTGTGGTAAATTTCGTGCTATATACACAAATATATTAGAAACAATGGGAGTATAATAATGCAGAAGACGCTAACGCGATGAAAATTGCGGGAAATTCATCTCACAGATTTCAACGTCGACCCGAGCGTCGACCAAAATTTTTCATGGTCAAAATCATAATCGCTGGAGCATCCATCTACCCTACCTCACAATTTTCTTCTTAACTTTTCGACCATCACGCAACATGAGTAGAGCCATAACTTTCAAAAATACCCTTGTCGATCATCTGCGCGTGTCAAGTTCAGAATAAAAGGTCTACTATGGTCCATCGTCCATCTCAACAACACCAAAAAGGTCCTGGAGGCTGTCAGGGGGGTTTAGTTAGAGCTCTCTGCTGTGTGGAAAAACGGCGGTCAATTTTTCTTGGCACACGGTATACCATGCAGAGTTTCTCTGTCTTTCTCTTTTTTCCCCATCCCTTGTGTTTTTTTTTCTTTTTTTTCACTGAAGAAGGACTGCATTGGATGGATGCACGCATTGGCGCTTTGTGATGCGTCGTTGCGTTTTGCACCCAGGTTCTTCAAAAGAAAGACAGAAAATAACAGAAAGAAGCCCGCGCGTCTAGTTGAATCAATAGCAGCGCATGCGCAAAGGTATATACGCTAGCAGCCGGTTTGTTGAAATTGTACAGTGTGTGGAGTAGTGGAGTATTATATATAGAGAGGAGGGAATGATGGTTGAGGTTCTCGGAGGAGGTATACGCACGCTTGCCGCCCTTGCGCGCGAGACGCAGCATCCAGTATTCGCTTGGTCCGCGCTCGACGTGCATCTCTTAAAATAAGCTCTTCCCTTCTTCAGCATACATATATGCCCTTCATTGAACTTTTTTTCCTTTTTGAAGTTGTAATTATGATGTGAATTACAAAAGTGTGTTGTGTTGGTGTGAAATTTTGAATTTCCCGCGCAAAGTGGTGATTGAAAGCTGAGCTTTTTTTAAAAATCTACAACCGAAGACATGACACAGTCTACAAAAAACAGATCGTTACCAACACGCTACCAAACAGTCCCCAACCCTAGTGAAATCCATAAAATAAAATGAGTAAAATGTCTAAAAGTGTGTGTGAGGTGGTGTGTTAATTAAAATTTGTACAAGAAATCAGCAGCCGGTGTTAAAAAAAAAAAAAAAACCAACAACAACATCCCTGATCAAAGATGGACCGGTTGTTTCGTTGGAGGGTGCTGCATCACAAACCGATGGACGATGTAAGTCTCGAGAACCGGCATATAGAATCATTACCGGAAATCCCTGCGCGCGTTTCCTGCCCTTTTTTTGCGCCAAACTCTATACAACCATCCGGATACTATAACACTTACCATGCGCCTAAATAGAGAAAACCACATGGGGGTTATAATAATAGTCTATTGCGCCTCATAGAATACCACTAATACTACGAAATTGCTGCTGACTATATACATATATGGTGGCATTATACCAGATATTCAATTATCGCGTGGATGCAGAATGGGAAATTGAGTTGCGTATTATAACACTTGACTGTACAGAATCTACTCTGATATATCTGGCTTATAAAAGGGCGTCCTCGCGAATGAATGTGCGGCTCGTTACCTCCTCGTCGTTCTCGTCGTCGTCGTCGTCGTCATTCTTAGCAGCCCTTTGCAACTTTATTTTACGAGGGGGACTTTTCACTTTTCAAAAGCCTCTCTGACTGCACCATCAAGACTTTTACGAAATAGTATAAGCTCATCACAGCGTAAAAAAGTAAATTTGCAACGTCACTGTACTTGTAATCTTCCCAGACTCTTACATTATAATTTTAATTAAAAAATCCTAAATGAGTAGAGCGAAATTTTTATCGGGTAGATAATATTAGACAAGCTTCTTCCTGCTTTTTTTATATCCGTTTTTATGTTCGAATTGTTATGTGCGTGCGGTTTTGTGGGTTATCATAGATGCGCGTATAGTCCGATCTTATTATGAGATTTAATGTGTTCACGATGCTCGTATAAAATGATATCAGATTCAATGGACCGTAGTGGCGTCGAAGACTGTCACCATGTATTCTATGCTATAATAGTTTATGCGAGCTTCCGTAATCTTTATTCATCGGCCATCTCACGCGATTAACGCGTCTCACGAACGATTTCGTTCCACATAGTTTGAAATGGATGGACGTGGCAGTGACTAGATTTAATGTCCGCTGACTCGACTGTTAATCATTCGATACGGCCGGAAGGAAGACATGTCCAGACAGAAAAATTGAGCCATTTTTCTCGGTTTCGATTATCATACAAATGATAAAAGACTGATACATTTTGACAAATTTAGCAAGAATATATCCCAGATTGATTTTTTAGTTCTTTTTTATCTTGTTTACGTGGTTTTTCCTTGATTTTTCAATAAAATTCTATGAAAATCACTGCTTGTTATAAAAAAAAATGGATAATTTACTTGGCTACAGACAACTCGCAAACGAATCTTTGTTCCCCGACAAATCCAACCAAAAACATTACAATCCATTTCTCGGTAAATCCTCACTTTCCGCTGCCAATTCACACATTTGCCTCGAAATAGTCACTTGAAGCATCAATTTGTATTCAAAACCGCGACGCTGTATTTACTTTCCGCGAGCAGCCGGCGAGTCTCTCTGGCCGAGTCTACATAGGCGCGCTCACTCGGGGCGGGCGCGCTCTCTCCGCTTGCACTCTCCACCCAAACACCGGAGTACTCGCCGGAGTAGGTACCGAAAATGAGATTTGAAAATCTTTTGACGAGTGTTCCCTCTCAATCGAAGTATTGGCACGGGTTTGTGAGATGAAAAACACCCAGTCTATTGCGTAAGTCGACCAAAAAATTGGTTTGCATCGAATAGAGATCGAATAATGAGAGGCGTAGTTGTGTCTCGTATAAGCATCCCCCAACTTTTCATCAGGTCTCCAACTTGCAAACCATTCAGCAGTATTCAGCATCATCTTGGTTATACATTGGTACTTATTCCAAAAGCTGAATAATGAATTGAAGTGTATGAAATTCTGATTAAGAACGCCCAAGATTTCCCAAATTTGCGGAGGAGTGACTCTTGTAACACAAATTTGATCTTTGGTATACATGGAATAGCTTGATTCTTCTTCACCAGAATTCCGCACAGCTTTGCTTATTTCACAGTTTCTGGTGAAGGTCTCAATGCAAAACTGAAATAATGTTGAATATTGTTGAATAAGCCGCGAGTTAGGAACCTGATAAGTTGGGGGTGGTAATATTAGGCACATAGATCGACATCAAAGTCTTTCGTTTTCGATCTCTATCCGATGCAAATCAATTTTTTAGTCGATTTACGCGATAAACTGGCCGTTTTTTATCTCACAAATCCGATCTGATACTCCAATTTAGAGGGAACACTCGTCGAAAGATTTTCAAATTCCATTTTCGGTACCTATACTCCGGTGTTTGGTTGGAGAGTGCGAGCGGAGAGAGCGCGCGCGCCTCGAGTGAGCGCGTCTATGTAGACTCGGCCTCTGTCATTGACTTTTACTCGGAAGCTTTTTTTTGCCCTCGTGTACATACATATACCTACATACTCTCTTCTTCACATCCTCTCCTTTCCTAGACCTCGCGCGCGAGTAAACACACTTCACGCACCTCTCAAAAGTTTTGCAAAAATTTCTGAATCCATCCTCCGCCTCCTTGAGCTTTATGCTCGTGGACGGGATAAATTGCCGCTCGAAACATGAAAGATATCGTTTTCATAATCGCATAGAGCAAGCCTACCGTGTAGGTACCCATCATTTTTTTGTGTATAAAATACGTACAAACATTCAACCTTCGGGCGTCATATTTTAAACATTAGCGCAAAACACTTGCAAAGTGCTTACGTAAAGTTTTCGACGTCAAATCTCCCCCAAGCGCGAAAAAAGCGATCAAAGTCGCTTTTTTTATTCCGCTGGAGGGTTAGCGATACGCAAATCTGCTTGCCTTTAAAAAAAAACTTCAAAACTTCTGATGTAGATGTATAGAAAGGTGACGGTTGAGCAAACTCGTGTTTCAGATCTCGCTAAAATTGCACCCAAAGCGCCACTTACAGTTTCGAGCAATATGGAAAATTCATGAGTAGAGATATATAGTAACTAAAATCGCAACAGTACCTGCAAAACGTCAAGAGACCTTCGAGAAATGTTACCAGTGTCATACTCGTCTATCTATAGTGTACTAAACTCTGTCAGAGTAAATGTGCAGTAACATATCTTATTCAAGTGTCGCCGTTTCGTGGCAATGACCAGAGGGAGTGAGATTCTCTTGAGACCATTGTACTGCAATACCGAAAGACCGGCGTTTAGTTTATTGGCACTGGACACTAGCCCAAAGTGCGCCCATCACTTTTATGCATTTGTCACTTTCGCCCCACTCGACCAGGTAGTACCTTTTTTTTACCAAACCCAAACACGGTTGTATTTTATACTCAGTCTACTACTAATAGTCTCACTTTAGTTGTACACAAATCAAAGGTGTAATGACGATTTCAGGGAATATGTTTCTTGCAAAATCGGTTCTGGGAACGTTCATGGGATTTAGAATTGTTTCCGGGAATTATTTGACCCTTTTGATGTCCATTTACACATTTATTCTTGGCTACATTGTATTGATAAATTTATTTGCAATAATTCACAGGAGTCATTAAAGTTTTTCAGGGTTTTCAATGATTTTTTGAGGAACTTCAGGTTTTTCTTTGAATTTCTTTCATTTCATTGAAACATCTCGGTCTTCATGAAACACTAACCCATCAATTGAGGCAATAACGATTCCATATTATAATGATCTAACTGATTCAACCACCTATCAATTATTCAATTCAAAACTTAAAAATTAACTATCTTTGTTCGAACGCATATCTGGGACAACAAGCTTCTAGAAGCATAGATAGCTTTTTTGCACAGACCAAAAAAGTGACAGGCACGATGAAAACAGATTCCAGACTTCTTGAACAATTCACCATCTTTTCTGATCGCTCATAACTTTTTTACTCTCAAACTGCCCGCGCCCAGTTACTATCACGTTTCATTATCAATTTGCGTCCACCCAGTAAAACTTGATTTAAACCATTCCCCGTTATACCCAAGAAAAATCACCGCGACTAAACTTACTCTTCCAACTCATCCTTAGCCCACCTTATCCGACACTATCCACCAATACACCCACCAGCTGCAAGCTCTATCCGAGAGTATAATATATAATCCGCATCGCCGAGCTGTAAAATTGCTCCAGTTTCCAGTGAACGCGTGAAAAAAGTTAAAATGGACGTGCTTGCTCCACAAGTCAGTCACGAGGGATCGCCAACGCTTTACTCACTCACTCACTTCGCTTCCGCGCAAGAAATAAAAATAAGCAAGAGAAGAAAAAAAAGATACACTAAGCGACACAAGGATAGAAAGAGAGAGCTTGCAAGCTCGAAGCAAGTAAAAAGCTTGAGTATAAAGCTTCGAGCAGAGAAGGAAGCTGCTACGACGGGAACAAATATACGCTATCCGTGTGACGTGAGAAAAACGAGTACGACGTAGCTAACTTGCGAGCTTGCGAGCTTGCGACGTACTACTAGCCTTTTTCTAAAGCTCTAGAGGTATATGAAAAATTCAACGTGGACGCGCGAATATCGGTTCACTGGACAAGCTTTGGCATAATACTGTGGTACATGAGCTTGCAAGCTCTCTCTCTCTTCGTGGGTAAGAAATTAGGTGCAAAGAAAGCTCTAAAGCTCTTCTCTTGGGCTAATTTAGAGTTTCAGGCGCGTGAAAAAGTGAGCAAAAGGTAGAATATATGCGCGACAGACGGGGGCAATGGCTGCTGAACAGTGACGGAAGAAAAAAAAAAAGAAGGTAGAAGGGGCTGAAGCTTCCGAGCTTGCGAGTTTGCTCATATTGCGCGAACGTGGAGATTCAATTAGAGACCGAAACAGGCATTTTGGACGATGGGGCGCGAGCGACCATCTCGGAAATAGAGCATCCGGATTTTCGAGCTGGCTATTTTTGTCACCCCCATGTACTCATATACGTGCATGTATGTATGTTTGTATAGGTTATATACCTTCTGCTACTAATACCTCTGGGCACTGTATACATGAAACATTTCGGTCGTGTTAACCTTTTATACCTTCGGATTCAGTCTAAAGCTTCGTAACTGGCTGGCTGGTAGACAGAGCTTTGGCTCTCGTTAATGAGCGATAGGGATTGTCTCTTGGGAAAACGTGGTCAGACGATGTTAAAGCAATGCTATACGCTTCAGTCCACACTAAGTTTGAAAAGCTCCTGCAAGCTCTGCGGAATTACGGTAGAAGCTGATGTGGCAGAATTTTACGAATGACCAGCTTTAAATTCTTTTTTTACACTTGAAAAAGTGATTTTGTAGCTGCGAAAGCTCAGAGCTTGCAGAAACTTTCGCCAGTAACTCAATCTCAGAGTTTTGTACAAAATGAAACATACTCACGAGATAGATGACGAGAGTGTGACAGAGTGCTTTGGAAAGAATTTTGGACGAGAAAGTTACGCTGCGGGTTCTCTGCATGCATGCATCTAGTCCCGAATCGTGAATCAGCATAGGGCGTCAAAATTTGACTTCTGGCTCGAGGCCTTCTAGACGCGACGATGATGACGACGACGACAATGGAAAATGAGATTCTACTTTCTCGTGTTCCGTCTCGCCACATGTAGGTCTACAGACACCGTGAAAGCTCTCTTTTACATCAGAGACCAACACCGTGCAAACGTATCCAGATCACATCAAATAGACAACCAGATCTCGAGTTGTGTTCTTGATGGAAGAGTCTATTATCTATCTCGAATCTACTTAATTGTCATCTCGTTTTCTTCGTAATCGTGATCTATACTATACGTATTTTTACTCCATTTACATACACATAAATCAGCCCAGATAGGATTTATTTATTGTATTCTCAGTAGGATACATGTATTAGTAACAATGAGAAGTGGATGGTGAGTTTGGTTGCATTGGAAGACCAAAGCTTGGGTATATGCAACTTGATGGTTTCTCTGGTGTGATACAGTGCGTTGAGGTCTACCAACACGGATGCGATTTATCAGTAATTGAAATCGGAAGCTGTGGCTATACCGCTTTGTGTTTCCTACTCCACTTTGTAATTATTGTGAGACGTGCCATAAATGAGTTACGAGTATATACAGTGCATCAGAAGCAACAAATTCAGTTTTGATATAGAGTTTTATGCGCAGGGTGGCATATAACTTTGATGACTTATTGATCGATTTTTGAAATAGATTCTTTTGTTTAACGAGTAATTGCATGTTTTATGCAACGTTGATTAAATATCCTTGTGTAATGTGATTGATTGTATTTAATCAGGGCGTAGGGTACGTTTTTTTATAATTACTTGGAACACGATCGGGGTCGCTTTTTTCTGCAAGCTCACGTGTATGACAAAATTGGGGATGAAAATGAAAATTCAATTTCTACTCCAATGGCTTGGGTCAGAGAGTTATTGCAGTTGTGATTGGAGAAATTTCATGAATGAGTGAACTATGCTTTGAACATAACTTTCTATAGCAAAAAAATTATTAAACAGCCGGTAAAGTATGCAAGCTCAAATTCCACAGCAGTTAAAGAGCTTTCAGCATCAGAAGCTCAAACCACTACTACTATGATGCAGTATTCAAATCTATGTGCTTATTATTGGAGCTTGAAAAATGTGTCTTCACAGATACTCTTTTCAAGCTCCAATATAATCAGGCGGTGCATTTATTATTAGAATAAAAGCTCTCCTGTCCACGATTACAGGCAATACTCGTGCAATAATACACCTCCTCGCCATCGAGTTTTACGTCGTCGCTTGATTAAACGTCCATAGAAAGCTAGTCTAGTCTACATAGTAAGAGGAAAGAGAATAGTGAAAAGTAACAGCAGAAGCTCGCGCGCGCCAACATTATTCATGGGTAATGGCTCAGAAGCCGGAAGCTTTTTCTCTGATGTGGCGCCCATGCAGTCGCTAACTCTGTAGATCTCGTCTCTTACACTTTTCGTGAGCCATCATTCAGTCAGTTGGTCTGCAAGCTCTGAAATCGGTCCATAGGATAGAGTTTGAAATTTTATGTGTCTTTTTGTCAAGTTTAGTTTTCAGTTTTGGATAAACGCAGCGTGAAAATTTGAACTTTGTGAGGAGATTATGCTGTTATGGGCAGAATTGCATCGAGGCTATTATGTAGTTGTGGTATGGGATAGAGTTTGAAAGCTTTGTGATGAAAGCTCTTTGAAGCTCTAATCTGTCCGATTTTGTTGATGTTCTGTGTGTGATTGTTGGTCCCATTAGTTAACATATTCATTGGACATATCCATTTATATCATGGTTCAATTCACTGAATAGAGCTTGCAAGCTCAATTCAGAATATCGATATTCCACACAGCTCTAAATACAAAACTTCTGCTTGTTCATCATCCGAATTATGAAATAAGTTATTGCCATACATCCCAAAATAACAAATCGATATTGTTGAACATGGAAAATGACCACCTCGATTGGGTTAATAACTCACGAAGAACATCGAAAACCTAATCTAACGTTTCTCTTCCATTTTCTTCTTTCAGAGCCTAAACAATGTGAGCTCGGCGACACTGAGGCCGTACAATCCAGACATCAACACGCCTCGAATCGATAGCTATAGAATTTCTATGGCAAACCTCGAGGGTAAGTAAACATTATTCGACCATTAGCGCCCTCTATTTATTCAGTAATCCTTAGCATCCCTCAGAAGACCCCTCATTATTTCGTTCTTGCTTTCCAAACCTCCCCAGAAGTTATCTCAAAGCTTTTCGCTCTACTTCCCTTGATACGATGCAAGATATTTATCCATTTTCAAAGCTCGACTTGCGCGCAAGGAGTGCACGCCCTCTGATAAAAAGCTTTTTCAATTTATCTTTTTCTTGGATAGCTCTCTGGATACATCGTCGTACCCATATAAGTTTAGTATGCACGTAGTGTATAGCCTGACCTAGTTTCGACATAAGATATATCCAACAACAACCCTCTGATGCGGTTGTACGAGCAAACTTCCGGTTGACTTGGTCTATATTCATACATGTGTAGTGGGTTCAGCAAAGCGGAATACGGAACACGGAACACTTTATAGATACTGACGCAGAATTCCATATCATAAATGTTAGTTGGTCGCGAAAAGCGCGAGACGATTTTCCCTGTAAAGCTCTGGCCTCACCTATATTATTATGTAGTCTTTTTTTGCCCCAACGACGATGTTGCGACACGCCCCTGTTTGTTTTCGTTTCAAGGCATTATGTATACATACGTGTGATATGGGTGCGGAAAGCTTTTGACCCATTTTTCTCGGGTTGTTTTCTTATCGCGTGACTGTCTATGCTTAAATATGTGTCATTGATCGATTTGACATACTTACGCTTTTTTGCTTTTGATCCTTTTTGAAATTTTTGTGTACCTTTCATTAGGGTGATTTGAGTCTGCTTTGTTCTTTGATGAGTATTTTTCAAACTAAATTTTTTCGTTTGATGTTCTGATGCCAGAGCTTGCAATCAAATTCAAATTTGTATGCTCATTCTTTTCATTGTGTGAGAATACAAAAGAACGTTGAAAATCAGTCACTTCATCCGCTTTCAACAATATAGTTTTTCACGATTTCAAGATTTTATTGTGAAAGTCAATGTTTCCTTTTGTCCATGTCAAAACTTTTAAACAGAAGTTGTGATTCTGTTGAATGAAATCCTAATTTTACTTGTCGTCCTTGCCATGTGTAACAAACGGCAATCCATTTTTCCACCCCATTGTCGTATCATTATCTCTCAGCAGTGCTTGCTCGATGGCTCGACGTATCAACGTGAAAATAAGTAAGGGTCGTCCATCCGGTGACAGATAATTTTGTCTCTCCCCATACGTGTGAAGGGAATATATGAAATTCTCGCATACTCAATAATCTTATCGTCAAGTTCATCATATCCCAGCAGACGAAAATTCCCCATATCGATCATCCAATACCTCAACAGCCTACAAAATTCAAATTCATCGCCTAATCTCATCCACATTCAACACTTCATAAAAATAAATTATCACTCTATATATACAACTCTTTTTCACACTGAAAATCAAAAGTATTGCGACAATCTCACTTTACCGTTACAAACACCGTACGCAGATAATTTTTCAGATAACCTTTTCAACATCCCTGCCAAAAATCGTATCTCTACACCAGAACATCACCGCATGCAATGTATTATACAAAGTGAGTTTCGTACGCGATTAAACTTTACAAGCTGTCTGCTCTTTGGAAACTGATGCTCGAACCAACAAAAAAAAGCCCGACACATACTGTGTATAGGTACGTACCTATATATTGAGTACAGCTTGCAGAGCAAAAGCAGAGCATCGAAGAGAAGAGTAACTCGCAAAATCTCGTCAACGATCGCGTGGCTTATCTCGCGTTTGCGCGTATTATATACATATACTGTATAGAATGGAGGGGGATAAGGGTCTCTTTTTCTGAAAATTCCCTCGCGGCTTTTGGGCTATCGTTGGATTTACGCTTGACTCAATATACTATATGCCCCGTTATATTGTTCGCGCGTTGAAAAAGATATATAGAGTTGGTGCTACGTGATGCTGAGCTTTTTTCCAAGTTGGCTGCCACGTTGGATTTTATCGGGTATACACACAAGAGTGAAGACGTGGAGGTGTGTAGTGGTATTAAAAGTTCAATGCGTGACCTTTTTATACTTGTGCTTATTGGTTTTTGCACTCTTTTGGATGCGGTATTTTGAGCTATAATCTTATATTGTGGGAAAGGAAAGCTTTTGGGAAAGCTTTCAGGCGATAGAAAGAGTATGAGATTGTTTCGGTATTATTTTGACGCAAAACAGACAAACTCATCGATTATCAATGATTTTTATAATGTGAAAATGCATACGTATTGTTCGCAAAATTTCATCAACGATTAATGAAAATTTTCATCCATAAGTATACCTTTTTTCTTTGAAAACAGAAATGAATCGTGATATTGACACAAATGAAAGACAAAAATTCTTAGCTCGACTCCATTTGCCTCTACGTTTTTCTCATCTCAATCCCAATTATTCAAGCAAGTACACTTACAGTGAATGTAATGAGCTCGGTGTGAAACTAGAACTTATCGATTTGTGAAACATCAAACTTGCAATTTTGAATGATGAATGACTGTAGTGTATGCACAATTGAATTTATCTTGCCGGTATTCTACGAGAAACGTAATTCGATTTGAAGTTGGACCAATTTCCCGCGCATAGCCATCAAAGCTCGTTTAGCCAAACTTGGCCCGGCAGCGCGCGCAGTTCAAACAGCCTTATTGCTCAACTTCTCGAACGCTTTCGAACTTGCTTTGAATTTCATATCTCTATATCTACCACGCCTAACATCAATCAAACTTTTAATATATTTTATATGCTATACGGCAACAGCAATATTCAATTACTATCGTTCATCAATTACTATCTTTGATCGTATTATGTTTTGCAATTAAATTTTCACAACCCATTCAGAGCTGTGAGGATTTTCAACTATTTGTAAACTAAAAGTGCTAATTATTGATCATAGACGATTAAGATCATGAGAATGCGCACAAAACGCTAGAATTTTAAGAAAGCATCTTTTTTATTTTACTAATCAATCTTTCATCAATCCTGAAAAATCTTTTGACATTCGATATCTAAAAATGTGTACAAGCCTTCAGTTTGTGTTCCATATCCATTAATAATTGCTCGAGAGCTATTGAGTATCGACACGTATAGCTCAAATTAAGCTTGTAATACATTGCGTCATGCACGCACAAGAATAATGATTCGATCCCCTTGGGAGATTTAATGCATGCATGGTAGCAATACTATATCGTCATGATCGGCATATTACCTTTCTCACCTGACTAATAATGTATTTTCATATTTCACGTTATAAATAATTTTAGACCTGAGTCCATTTCATGTAGTCTTCCTATATGCTTTAGTCGAAAAAGTATTGTATTCTAGTCTTTTAGCATGTGTGCAACATATCATTTCTTGGGACTCATCTCTTCACTCAAGTTCCTCGTTCTGTAGGAAATGATTCTGTCCTCTCGTCTCATTATAACGATAATTAAAACTAAAATATTAATTGAGAGTAGAGATCCCAAGCATATCATGCAGATGCAACGACCCCTAACGTACCTACAATGTCCCTTGTTCTCTTTGTTCTTTCTAATTGTCGCTTAGACATCTGCAGAGCAGTTTCACATTCTACTTCTCTTCCTCATTTCATAAATTATAACATCTACATTTAGAATTCTGATTCCTCATCAACCATACCTTACGTCCAAATTCTAGCAAAGTGCATGCAATATCACAAAGTGCAAGTACATCCCATTTGCATCAAAATCTTCACATTGAATTTTCTCCGACTCTACATGCACACCATCCAATTACTAAATACGGCTGTCCGATTCTCGCTAACCGTTCATCTATACACCTTTCAATTATTTTAATGGAATTTTCACTCTCAACCTATCGGATGCAGCAGCATCAAATCCCATTGAATGAATGCAATTTTCATTTCACGCGTCAATTGCAGGCTAAATATTATCCACAACGCTGTTGAAATTGAAAATACCAGCGAAAGCTCTCTCTCCAAATGCATATAGTGTTTAGTTGGTAGAAAATCGATTACTAGAACCAATGCTAAAAGATTTAAAAGAGAGACACGAGCAATAATCGCTTCTTACCTATTATATCGACACATCCTCGTTATCGCCTGTGACTTTCATCTATTACCCATTTTGGAAAATTCTATTTGGAGTTGGAAATCTTGCGGCATTCATAAATTGGTAGTTTCCTATCACACTCTAAGATCTCTTGTAAAATCTTTTGATGTTGTCCCGTCTATTATTATATCGGCATACCTCAATTATCGAAATGAACATTCACATACTCATCATAATGACCCAAAGATGGACTTGGCTTTCCTTTCGGTCATCTCGAATGGGCTTAAGTAAACTCTGCTGGAGGTATTCGTATGGGCGGATCAAAGATATTAAAACTACGAAACGTGACGTCTGGAATTCCAATATCGAGAAGCCACCTTGTAATTATACGTTTTCCCTTGTTTCTTCCTTTCTTCGATCGTGCGATGAGAGGGACAAACTTTTTCCCTCTCATGATTTGAAAAATTTTTCCAACCCTCCTTACAACACACGGCACCGTACTAATAACGTAAACACTTGAAAACTTTCTTCCTTTCTCGGCGTGTGTCTGGAAAACTTTTACCCATTTGGTGTGCGTATACCAATTATAGAGACCGTGAGCATAGCAGCTACTGTTTCTCCTCATTTTCCCTCTTTTGATGCGGCGGTGGCGCACCCTCCGAACCTTCAATCTTTAGAGACTATGCAATAAGTATAGAGTAGAGAACAGGCTCATTAGAGTAAACTTGAACAGAAGGCGTACACGTAGAGAAAATCGGGAAACTGACGAAAATTATACCTGTAATCATACTTGAAGCGCACCAGACGCCTGATAACTATTACTTATACTCACTCTTTATCCCGCAAACTTTGCATTCGAATCATTGTGTACATGTACTTAGGTATGAAATGAGTGTACCCATCGTGACCCCCCCCCCCCCCGTTTCCATTCCTCATTAGCAGAAAAATCACATTACGAATGATTATAAGTGAATTTGCTGCCTTTATCGGTCAGCAAGTTCACCGACGTCCGGCAAGGTTTTCGCGAAGAACAAATTTTTCCTGCACTCGACGCGTAATATACTATTTCGAACGAATAAATCTCCGTGCTGAGGATTATGCGGAATAAATAAAATTGCTAGTGAAAAAAATCTAGATACTTTTTTTGTAAATTTTTCTTGTATTTTGCTATCGCATGAGATCAAAAAATTGAAACTGACCGTTCAAGGGATCATTTCAAAAAGTTCGTTGGGGGACTTAAAAAATCTCGGTGATCAACTATTTTCGAGTTTCATATTTTTTATTATCGTGAACTTGCAAAATCGTGATTTTTCAATCAATAAGTTATAGATACTATGCGAAATTGTGACATAATACGCACTGAAATTCGAAATATGGAACTTGAGTTTACTACCCGATGTGGTCCCTCCAATCTGAACCTTGTCACTATACAGAAGACCAGAGCTCGTTCCGATGGGTAATTCAAAAGCAGAAACTGTTGTGACTATACTCTGATAAGCTTCATGTTCCTATACTATGACTATGGCTGAAAGGATTGCTCGACCTCATTACTGAAGTTATATTGCTACAGTTGGTCGTATATCAAGATCCACGAGACCTGCTCATTTCCCTGTTATATCCGGAAATTGGTAGAGTTTCCGCGTCGTCGACGCCCCAGTTATTGCTACACCCGACCTAATTATGACAATGCACTTTATCCATATACTTGTGTACCACTTCCGTTTCTGTCATATCATGTATATCGTACGCAATGCGTTATTATGATCAGCTATTTTACTCTCGCCTCAAATTCACTGAACTCATAATAAAATTGACTCAAAATCGCAAATTTCTATAGTAATATATGCATTTAGTTCGTGATGGCGCAGAACTTTAAAAAAATTGATTGGTACGCAAGATTCGATACTATATTGCTTATTATGCAAAATTTAGCTACAGTTGCATGTCGGATAAAGTATATAGTGCCGCCTGTGGCACGCGTTTGCCTTCAGTTTTGTCTCGTATAATGTTATATGTGCCAGGTACAAAAAGTATGAATCGTTGCCGTAAGCGTTCGATCGTGCATACTCGACTATACAGAATTGCTCAATTTCAATCCGGTACCTTACTCTGATTGTATATGCCGATTTTCATCGCTAAACAAGTTTGGCTTGTCCATTATATATACCTCTCAAAATCACCTTCTCTGTGCATTTGATTTTAGTTTAGACTGATTTGTACGCGTGAGTGTGTGTGTGCTGTCACGTTTACTATGTCTTTCTGACTTTTGAGTTTGGATGCAAGTGCCACCACGTGGCCTGATATTTAGATTGACGTTATTAATTATTATTAGAGACGCATATTTGTATTTGTGGCTTTATATATATTTGAGCAACTCATTAAATATCTCACATTGAATTAGATTCCATAAATGATTTTTAAATCGAACCTTTATGTAGAGCATGTCTTGATCAAGGTAATTCGTAACCTGCATCGTTAGAATTCGCATAGAACAACATCGATTTTATTCAATATTAATAAAATGAAACTGCATTTCGAACTTCATAGATCCACGTGATTCTAAAACTGGACGACATTAAGTGATTTAGTACAGTATAATAATATAATTGAAACTTGAACCGACTAGCGAAGTTCCAAATAAAATTCAATTAGAGTAGGTTAAAATTTTTTTTTATTTTCTATTTTTTTCATAATTTTTAGAGAAAAATTTCGAAAAAAATCAATTTTCCGTTTCTGCATCAAAAAAAATTCTATCTCAAATCCCCATGAATTATTGACCAACCAAATATATCACAAATGAGTATCCTCCGATTTTAATGAAAATCTCACTATCAAGCATTGAACTGGAACACCCGAAGTAATAACGAGTATGCAGCATGCGCATCCAATCGTTGCTCGCACGTGCGCAAAAAAAAATCTGACGTTTGAGAGACAAGATAAAGGTTCCGTTGAACGAGTTGATGATGCGTTTTTCCTAAGGCTCACTCTCACACTCGATCGCATTCATCAGCACGTGCAGAAAGTGAACCATCGACGCGTCTAAGTAGCTAACCTACCTCTATATCTATGTATAACTAGTGGCATCCCGTGTATACAGAACTTAGATAGGCTTACAAAGAGATCGTGACGACAGTGGCCTGCCTTCTCTTGATGGCGCCTTATAAGCAGTTCGTGGGAAAGTTGCGATAATTTTACGCCAATATCGCTCTGCAGTACATGCAAATACTTAACAATAACCTTTCGGTATCATCGGGTAGCGTTTGATCCGCGTCTAATTTATATATGAGCGAGGGTACACTTTCATCTCAGAAAACAATAGCGAATCACAGAATCAGTCATGACTTGAATTATTTCTACTTTGATTAAGACGAAATTTGCCCATTTTCAGCAGAATCAGCGATAATTCTGTTTTTACCCAGCTATCTTCCTCCTGGATAAATTCACAATATAAATATTTCATAAGTATCTATTTTGAACTATCATTTAGATGAATAAAAATTTCTATCAATAAAGGTTGGATTTCTACTCTCAGTAAGTAAAATTCATTCTGATAGTTTTTTAGCGGCTTGGGGCACTTCAACGACACCGGAAATGCAAAATCGAAGTATACATCAATATTCGAATATACATCGATGA
Source organism: Eretmocerus hayati (assembly GCA_029851415.1). Lineage (NCBI taxonomy): Eukaryota > Metazoa > Arthropoda > Insecta > Hymenoptera > Aphelinidae > Eretmocerus > Eretmocerus hayati. The sequence continues at coordinate 52,235,189 of CM056741.1, read as the reverse complement.
TATCCACCACAATCGTCGCGTCGTCGATCAACGAAGTACGAGTTTATTTCGACCGTGTGATATCAGAAAGAAAAACCCTATACAGATACAGGAATAAAAAGTACGGTAGCAAAAAATGGAAGTGAATGAAAAGAAAATCAATCGGAAATATCAATTTGAAAACCTCATCGAGGAATATAGTCCTTCGAGCTGTAAATACTCTCGCATATTGAATTTTTATTCGAACTCCGTAGTTTGAAAAAAAAGGGAAGAAAAAAAGGAATCAATCGTATTTCCCGGAGATGGTTCCACTTCAACGTTTACCAGATAATATCCTGACCATTCTGCACGACCGATGCCAGCCAGCTATACCTTCATTGTAAAATAGTGAAAAACAGACATGCTCCAACAAACTCGTGTATGAAACGAATCGATTTTAGAAACAAAGAAACCGGATTCTGTAGTCCATTTCACGGTAAAAAGCGTGATACAGTACCGTTCGATTATTTCAGCACAATTCTAAAATGTCATTTACACTCGTTCATGTATATCAAATATTTAAAAAAAAAAATGCAAAAACAATATCGGCACAATTAAGAATCAAACACCAATTTTCACAGTGTGTTCACCTTTTCAGTAAAGCTCCACAAATTGTGCCGCAAAATACAATTGCTCCTTCTACACTTTTGCCGGACCTTTTTTATGTTCTCGCGTAAATAACGTAGCCTCTTACGAAAATCGAAAGAGTCATTGAACGTCGAGTACATATAGCCAGTCAGTCCACTTACATGCAGAGCCGATCGTAAAACGTGAGCCGCAGCATCTTTTCTAGTGTCTTTTCTCGTCTCGAGGGCGGACGTATATTATACTTCCTGGAGCACCAATGTACAATCCCACTCAAGATCTCGTACCCATACGTATTTGTATCAAACTCCTTGCAGTTGTCGCTTACAGTAAGTACTGCAACGCTAAAGTGGAACATAGCGATAAATTTAAGAAGTAGAGCTTTTCGCACTTGAAATCGTATTATCTTCAGTTTTGAAGATTATTATTATTATTATTATTATTATTATTGTTGTTTTTTTTTTTTTTTTTTTTTTTTGAAAGGTGATCATTTTATCGGGTGACCAGGCAGAAACTGGAGTGACCGTATGAGAAACTTCTCGCAACAACATAAATTCTGTCCTCGATGATTATAGTAATTTCCATCCAAACTCCCACTCACAGATTTACGACATTACTATACGTGTAAAATCGCGAATAAAATTCCAATAGTTGTTGTGTCATGTTACAGAAGCAATATAGGTAGTGTGCCACAACCCTATTACACACTTTTTCTTCCGTTATAAAATACGTACGTTTCCGTTGAACTATCGTTTTTTTAACTCAAGGACAATCGAGAACGAATGTGATTTGGTAATTTCACAAAGCATCGAGTGATATTTGAAATTCAAATTTCTATCGAATAATTTTAACCGCTGCAACTGAATATCCGATGTAGTATACTCGTTTGATGTTCGATATAGGAATATTGTAAAGTGAGTTTGAAGTTTGAACTTTGAAAGCTCAAGTGCATGCATCAATATAATTTTGCACAAAGGCTAACTTTTGTTGTGATGGTTCAATAGATATACCATGCAGCGATTTTGTATATGTAGTTGGATATAAAATTGATGGATGGATATAGGAAAAGTCGATTGAATTTGCGATAAGCGTGGAAAGATCGTTGTATTGCTCGTTTGATAAATTAATATGCGTTTGATGAATGATCGAGGGAAGCTGCATAATAATGGGTTGTCTATGGTTGAATATTTAGTAGATAAAAGTAAATTTTGCAAGTTGCGTTTCGAAATATTGAAGTGAAGGAAACTTTTTTGAAAGCTCTAGATCGGAAATTTCAAAATTCCATCGAAATTTATAACCTCATTCAATGATCACTTTTTTTTTACAAAGTGGATCAAAACTCAAAGTAGATTTAGATCTGAATTGAAAATGTTATTCGTTAATCAGCATCCAAATGAATTTTTAAAATTATCGTTCTTAACTGACCTTGACATAAAAATCAAATATCAATAAGCATTACAAGCCGAGAATAACGGACTACATTATCGTGATATTGAGAAGAACGCGAAGATTTCGTGCGATAAATTACATTGGTTGGCGTGGGTGGTGTATTCGACGTTGCATTTCTCGCGTGTTCTGAGGCTAGCGGGGCAAATTGAGTAATCGGACTGTAAGTTTCGAGCTTGAGCTTAATTTTTCGAACTATATAGTGTCTAATATGCATCTGGTGAAAATCATGTTGATATCAGAGTGATGCATGGTCACTATCATACTCTATCTGATACCTCATTATGTCGGTATCTTGAAGACACATTGAGAACAATCAAGGGTACCGTCTGGATTCGTTGCTTCATTTTCAACTTTGTTCAGTGATGGTTTTTTTTTTCATTGAGCAATTTAATGTAGCGTTGATGCTGTACAGTGTCAGCGACGAGTTCCTTGTTTAAATTATTGTATGTACATCGAGTGTATCATTGCAGCTCAATAATATTTTATGATTTTCGACTTGTCACATAACAAGGCGCATCCTTTGAAATGAAAGGATTCACATCCATCAATAAAATAATTAAAAAAAAATAATTTTAAAAATTCGCTTTTATGAACATAATAGCAACGCAAAATGTGAAAATAATCTTGAATCTCCTTTCTGCATCTGTAGCATAAATGTTGGCTAAGTTTACTGACTTACATGCTCCAAGATATTCATGATTTTAGGAATAAATATGATGCAAGCGTGGGTTATCAACTGGATTCATCAATAGTCTTCATGATGTAACCCACGCTTTTATCATATTTATTCCTAAAATCATGAATATCTTGGAGCATGTAAGTCAGTAAACTTAGCCAACATCTATGCTACAAATGCAGAAAGGAGATTCAAGATTATTTTCACATTTTGCGTTGCTATTATGTTCATAAAAGCGAATTTTTAAAATTTTTTTTTTTAATTATTTTATTTTCATATTTTTAGTTCATATCTAATCATTTAAAATGGACCATGATTCCAAAAATTTAATATCAGGCAAAAGCTTTGGATAATCTTTGAAATTTCTCTGGCTGATTATAATGAAAAGATGTGTTCATTCCTGCATAAGTATTGGGATAAGAAGGGATGTAGAGTACAAATGGATCAGTAAGAAGTAGAGCGATCAGCCATGGTTGATCCCAAATTATGCTTCTTGTCATGTACAGCAAACCGGTAACTTTGTAATGAATGCCAAGTTATTGGCAAATCAAATTCAGGAGGCTGTATATAGCTTATTGATAACATCAGTATATCTCTATCAATTAATATTCCATAATATTTTACAAGTCAGAGCTCAATCATGAACAGGGATATCTGCTAATTCTAATCAGTCGAGCGATGCTTCATACTTGTAAGAAACTGAATAATCCTTGAGCCCTCTATGCCTGCTGATACCGCACTAATACTTTGGTATTAGTGTTGCAGAATTGTAAACATCTACACAGAAAGCATTGGAGTGGTGGAATTTAGTTGAAAATGACTGCTAAATTTTTGTAATGGATGTGTCAATGGTAAAAATCATCCTCAGGAGTGTAAACGAACCAGCACTTGATACGCATGGAACTATTGCAACTGTTCACAACATAAATGGTCTATTCGATCACTAATCTGGAGTTCTGAACAATGGCATACTTAATTAACATTTAGGAGAGAGATTGACGTCAGTTACTAATCAAGTGACACACAGTGTCCCATGAAATACAATTCATCACTCTGTTACTGCTTGATCAAAACTGTGACTTGATTTCTCCACCGTATGCAAAACTTGATTGCGTACTAGAAAATTTAGCTCCTCACAGCTATATGACAAAATATAGAACCATCAATCACCTGTCAGTAATTCTACTGGTCTGAACATTTGTTTCTAATACTCTTCTCAATTGCTTTGACACTGTTCACAAATTTATCTACAAATTGATGAAGATGAGATTCATCGCAGGATAGATCAAGAACTGAAACACATTAATGAAATCACTTCATAACACAAAATATCTGCACTGAGCTGCAATCTGCAACAGCATCACATAACGCGGTTGAAGAATCGTAGAGGTTATGGGTATGTAATTTTCGCAGGCCGGCGGGCGAGAGCATTGCTTTATGGCCCTTTATACCGTAATCACGGTAATCACTGATGATCATTTATTGAAGTACTATTCTACTATTACGTACTCATCATGCGCAAATTAGAGAGATAGCGAGGATCTCTCAGCATCTCCGGCTGATCGGCTGATGTGCTATATATGTGCTCTGCTCACAGCTGTGAGTTGTGACACCTCATAGATTCTTTCTTGTTCTCTACATGCTCTCCCCTTGATCCTGCGCACAAAGCCGCGTTTGCGTTTACACAATGTTAAATCGCGCATCAGAGCATTCAGAGCCTCGACACCAACACAACTATACCAAAGTGTGTCAATGACACGCCTCACACAAAGTTCCCCGACAGAAATCTTGTCTCCGCGCGCCCGAGTGCAATAAAAGCGAATAAAAAATCATCTCATAAATGATGGAAGCTTTGAACGTAACACTATCCCTGGTGGTTAACGTGAAAAATACTTGCCATAGATTCGCCTTATTTAACACCTTGTAAAACGGCATTTTAAACGAGTAAAAATTATCATCCCTAACTTTATTATAACGAACTCGATCACCACCAATCAGAATTATACCAATGGCTCTATCGATCAGAGCAGCTTTTGCTTCTTTGCACCCCCTCTTAATGAAAAATAAGGTATCGTTCCTCATGCTTGCCTTATGTCACCCTCACACCCTTTTCTCTGTTTTAAGAACACTATCTCTGGAATATATATAAGGTAAGTGTACCCAACTTGCCTCTGTACCCAACTTGCCCCCATATGCCGATCTCAGGAATGGGCGCTCGTTGACCTTCCCGCAATTTTTTTTTACGTTTGTTATGTTAAAATATGAAAAAATACGTAGTTTTCAACGACCCCGGATCATTTCTGCGTTCTCCAGAAAATATAAAGTGAGTTTTCCATTTTTCGTGTTTGCACGGCTAAGAAATCACCGAGGAAATCACGTTCACTAAAACCGGTGCCAATTTATTTGTATTCAACCAATCTTGACGTATCTTAGCGCATTCGATTCCTATTCTCAAGACCTTCAAAATCCGCTCTTCAGGGTTGCAGAACTCTGATATTGAGCGATTTTATGTACAAAACACGAAGATGGTTTGAGAATCAAGAAGGCCGACATCGGAGTGTACCCAACATGCCCCCATATGGTTATCTCGGAAAGGCGTGCAGTATGGCTTTTTTTACCACTCAGAACGTGTTTATCACGTCAAAATAGGTCGGAAACGATGTCTTGGGCCAGCTCAAAGCTACAAATGTCGCTGCACGGTGATCAAAACGGATCAAAGCGATTTTATTCACTTCATCGCCGATTTACATTGTTTTAAATGATGGGGACAAGTTGGGTACACACTTTTGTAAACTCTCAAAAATCACCTTTTGGGAGAATTCAAACAGTTCGGCTCCACTTCATCCAAATTGGACGTATCTTAGCTCATTTTAAAGGTCTTGAGACAAGCTTCAAAATGAGTTAAAGTACGTTGGAAAATATTGAGATTAGCCAGAATTATTAACAAAATGGCTTAATGGGGGCAAGTTGGGTACACTGACCTTATATATTATAACGGTTGTCGTCGCGCCGCGAGCAAAACGAACCACGTTTCTCGTTATAACGACAATGGAAACCGCAATTAATATTGCGTGCGGCAGAAAAGTGTTGTCTCTAAGATAACTGTACTGTATAGGTATACCATAGGATGAGCTTGAGCTTGAGCTTGCGAGTCGACAAACGAACGTCATTAATGGCTATACACACTCGCGTATACCAGTGTACCGAGTCGATCGGGGGTAGCTTGAATTCAAAGAAAAAGTTCCTGTTAGAAATTCAGTGTCTGTGTCGCAAGCTCGATCAAGAGCTTTCCAGTAGTTGTTCGCATTTGCTTTCCGCTATCCCTTGACACGTCTCTCAATCATTTCAATATATTCTGATTGTAAATTCCGATCGTCTCTTTCGGAGCTTTTTCTTATTTCTTAGCGAGCCCTTGATTAAATTCTATGGAGAACTATCGAAATAGGAAAGCTAAAATCATTCGATTTTGATGGGAATTGATATGTAACATTACAAGTTGAGTTTAAAATTCAACTCTTTCGAGTGTTGAGTGGGCTTGCAGGACTTGTCATTTTTTATTCGTGTGAAAAAAATTATTTCGTCTTTAGTTATTGCCTCTTGGGTACAAAAAATTCACCACCATATAGCGAAAGAATAACAACTTCAAAATCGTCGATGATGAGAATGAATATTTTCATTTCAATATCTCCCGTCGTGATGCGCGTTCAAGTCAACCACGAATATGTGAATCGATGGAAAATATAATATTTTGACATTTTGTACATGCAATATTGAGGGTTATTGGACGAATGCGTGGGATGCGTGGCAATCAAGAATAAATGAAGAATAAAAATAGAAGAATAAAAAAGGAAATTGGAGGGAATCGGTATATTGTTTCTGACAAGCGTTGTTGCTTCGATTTTGCAAAAATAGATAGATACACACGAGTTGAATAATGAAATGGTGCAAGCTTGAGCTTTGGCACATGGAATTGCGTGAACATATAGCCAGCATAGGAATCGAGTTTCTTTGATCAGTGACACGTAGCAGCAGCAGCAGCAAATTATTTTTTCTAGAAATTTAACGAGATTTTCATTTGGGTTTCTCCGAAATTTTGTCACTTGTACGCGCATCTCATTCCATGCATCGCTCATCACAAAGTTTTATTTCTGACTTCTTACACATGCCTACCTATACGACGAGCAACGAGTTTGAAAAAAAGTGCAAAAAACACGAGGATCAGGTTCAAAGCACACATGTGTTGATGCATAATTTCAACCTAGGATATGTATACTTGCGTGTATGCAAGGATTAGAGCTCCTCTGCCTGAACAAGTATATCACAACCTATATTACTCGGACATCAGTTGCAAAAAGCGTGTAAGTAGAAAAAGAAACGCTACCCTCGCACGCGTATCGAACTTATTAGTCTTGTGGTCATGATTATATATACAGCCTCTTCTATGTGAAACGCGACACGCGTATCTCGCACTGCAAATAAGTCAGTATACATACTCGTATGCCATTATTTACACACAATTTAGTTCAGGTATACCTTTGGAATGCATCTAGTGTATGTACATCACGCAAACCTTACGCTTGTAAACTTGCTATGATATACACACAGATGTGATGTGTATAATTCTGTCTCTGGTCTATTGCCATCCAATGTGCAAGTTCAGAGAAGACTGAATATACAAGAAGAGGATCAGAATAAGAAAGGGTTCGGTTGACTTTGTGCAGTCATTGACATCGTTCATGTTGCACCGGGTATTAGCTCTCCCTGGGTAATATTCTTCTCCATTTCGTTCCATGTAAACTATGTACATACATTGATCCAGAATAAGCCGCATGTTTCACAGATTCAATCTCACCTGCATAGATGCAAATATTGGCAGAATCTCGTGTTCCCAAGACGATTTTGATGCAGCTATCTTATTGCACACGCTCGAACATCTATTGCGTTATTCGATTGGATGCATATGGTTATAAAATGCACTCTTATAATACACATTGCACGCATGAGGTCCATCGGAACGGTAAAGGAACGCAGATTTTGATCTCGCGATAAAAGTTGAACGAATTGGCAATATCTTTTCATTTTTGTATTTTACACACCGATAATGTAACTCTCTTCGCCACTCGACAGCAAACTTGTTCATTTTTCTACTCTTCGATCTGACCAAATCGAATCTACCATTCCCAATTGACTTACTCAATTTTTTTCCATCAAATGAGTGCACTCAACTTATTGCTTCGCCTCTTCATCCTTTTTGTCCGATAAAAGGCATTTATCGACTTGAAAATTTCCATAAAGAATCTCGCTGTACGACGCTTATTCTACGAGAGTTTTTCATTCCTCTTGAAGCACCCGAATCACTCATTTTTCATTAAAATAATTTTTTCACTGAATTTTCAATAGGCGATGCTCATCGAAATTAAGCTTCATCTGTTCATCAGTTGGATAATTTGCTTATTGAACACTTTCCTTCTTGAGCTTTGATGCAAATCAAGTGATTTCTGCACGCATAATTTGATGATCAAACTCTCTTTAAGAAAGTAAAAATATCTTATAGCTCGAGGTCATAATGGCGATTTGCTCTCTTTCTCAAATTTTGCAAATAATTTCTCCATCTAGCTCAATGGAATGCAGAACGAATTGAAACGAGATGAAAGTGTGTATAATCTTGCGAGCAACGCAGATGATTATTCAGAACGTATATGCATAGGTAGGTAAAATCAGTCTCGCGGACAATGTGAAAGTCAAGATTGGAAGAAAGAAAAAAAAAACGAAGAAATGTAGGTGAGACTCGGCGGGTGGTTGCTCAAACGGCGCGCTTTTATGTGCCTCGTCACGAATCTTCACACACGTCTATGTATGTATAACCAACGGGCGCTGATAGAGATCCTGGGTCGATCGAAACTTTTAATGAACAATGTAATTGATCAAATGACAAGAAATGTAAGAATAACAAGATTGGAGCAAAACCTATGAGACTATGAATAACCAAAATAATACATTTTGATACAAGAATGCGTAAAATAGGTTTTATACTTCGTGTATTGAACTATATACTTTTTGATAAGTTGGTGAATCGTTGAACTGTGCGCAGCGAGGTGCGCAGATTATAGTTTCACGCACACTTCATCAAAAATAGTTTCTTTTACATTTTGAAAAGAGATTTATATAAAAAATTATCCTTCAAGGCTGAGATTGTGGATAGAAAGTCCTCCATAGAACCCTTTTTTTCATCGTTAGCATAAAACTCATATGAAGGAAAGTGAGACTCTACAGGAGACCGTCGTTACACCTGAGTCTGCGCAAGATATCAAAGTATGTGCTCGGATGGCAGGTGCGCGCGCATCAAAGAAGATCGGAAGCGCAAGAAGAAGATTGATACACGCTCGATTAGCGGAAAGCAACTCTATCATCGGCAATATATAACCTTACACACCGATCGCTTCATGTTACAGACATCATCAGCCGTTGATTCGATTTATCGATTACTCTATGTTATTCTAGACATCGATCACTTCACCATACTATCATCCGCAACTCGATCCTGTAAATTTCGTTACATTCTTCTATATACTTGCATAGTGCTATAAGCAGATATGATGTAAGATATCCAATAATCTCTTGTTTAGAAAGAAATAAAAATGCACCGCACGTTGGTGTAATCATCAAAAATTCTCTGTATATGCATACCTACAATGATACAGGCGTCCCTTGGTAACCGCGGTTTTTTCCTTGCTATCCTAATGCTTTTCCAAAAAGTTCAGAACATCAATAGACTCGTGCTACTTCTTGATCACTCTTTGGTCACCATATTACCAAATACTAATTCGCAGGAGAGTAAAACCAAAAATTTGGAAACATTGTCGATGAAATAATCAATATTCTGCACTGCTTATGATCTTTTGTTTAGATCTCACACCCAAAAATACCGAAATTCTTGTTTACATGCATGGATCGTAATTGACAAAATTTGAGAGTGAAAGTGAAAAAGTGTCGGAAAAGAGGGAAGGAAGATCGCCACCGAAAGAAACTTCTATTAAAAGACAAAGAAAATTGACTACTTTGGAAAAAGAACTCAAAATTTCTGATCAACTTGAGCCAGGCACGAGAATGCAGAAGTGGTACGCAAATACCGAGTCGATCAATCAACAAAAAGAAATATTCGTGACAGTGGGACACGATCACAGATAACTGATTTTTATGAGAGGAAATGATTTTGTCGTGTTGTACAGTAGTTTTTCCATAGTGTTGAGATCAAGGAAATTGGGCCTTAAAAATTGCCGAAGGTGAATTTTTGAATTTTTAACTGTGAGTATCCCATTTCAGATAGGAGTCCGCGGATGTTGGAACTGATCCCCCCTTTTCCCATAAGCCCATAATGCTTTGGTAACCGCGGTTTTGGTAACCGCGGTACCTCTCCGGAACATATCCCTCGCGGTTACCGAGGGACGTCTGTACCTCAAAGGTGTTGAACGCAATGAGCAAGACAAAGCAGGAGAGATAAAGTTGAAAAATCGGTGAAGAAATAAGAGATGTACATGAGAGCATCTAGAGTAAAGAAAACGACGTCCATACTCGTGACACACCATCGCGTACTACATATTACTATTGTAGTAAATGCTCGAGTAAATGTAGTGGGAGTGAGTTATCTATATATAGTATGGGGCCTTGCCGGGCATAGGCCACGGGCGTGTCGTGTTGTGATAAGTATAGAAGCTTCGATGCCTATGCTGTAAGGGTTAACGAACCTTTGGGGTCCCAGAGTCGCGGCTCGAGTAAGAGAGAGAAAGAAGCTATTACAATAACAATTGTGCCATGCCGCCGCGCCGCCGTTGCCCGTGAGAATTTAAACGACGAGACTATGTACATATGTTGAATTCGATTTGTATACGTTTATGTGTAGTAACACGGATGTGATAAGTATGTGTGTGTGTGTGTCTTTTTGTTGTTTTGATCTTGCATCAACTCTTTTGAACTATATTACACAGAGTGCAATGTCGACGGATATGTTAAGTATATGAGTGATTCCGCCGAAAGTGGAATTTTCCGTGCTCCAAGTTCCCCCGAGTTTCTACGACTTGGAATGGACTTTACAACTATTTTCTAGAGTGTAATCTAATAGTGTTTAACTTAGTTGATAGTTTTTGAGACGATCCTAACGTTCCCGTATTTTTTAGTGCTTCATAGATTCATAAAGGGCCGAAATGGCAATTCCGTCACCTGTAGACAACCCACTTTCGACTCTTACATTCACTGCACGCATATTCAGAGTCGAAAATCCTCATGTGTAGCTATGCACTTCAATTCGTAATACTTCAAACAACGTAATCCATCAATTAGCGAATCCAAATCAAACCCTCAGCTCGCGCACGGCCATCCGACATTTTGAAGACGGGTTTGCACCAAAACTGCACGCACAGCACTAATTAGGTCGGCAAAGTCCCCGATCGTCTATTGAGCCTTTCTAACCAATGAGGTTGATTTTCAAATACTCAAATACATCCAATCCATGTGCAACAGTAGCCGAAAACTTGAATCCGCACCCAGGCGCACTACATAGACGTGTTTTCAAAGTGGCGTACAAAATTGTTTGTCCTTTCCGTCCCCATGTTGTGCTCCTCGCTGTCGAGTTGTACGACGCTATAAAACACGTTTTCTTCAAGTTTCTGGTTGCATTAGAGCAAATCTATGCGGAAAAGTGTCTACGATTAGTTGGCGAGCCGTAGTGATAATTTTAGAGGCGAAATGTCCTTTCCGACCCCTTAATCTTGGACATAGCTCTGTCCGACTTCAATTTCGAGATACGTAGCTCTAGATACTCTTCTTTCATACCGAAATAAGTGGAAAAAAAAGTGCTATGAGCCACAAATTTTATCTGGGTCTGAAATAATTTTTTGACCCAAATTCCTGCATGCGATGATTTTGGCCCCAAAAAAATCACATCTCGGCGGAATCACCCATATAGGCACGTGATCCACTGTTGTTGCAATAGTAGCCGGGCTTGCAGAGCGCGAACTTTGACTCTCGTTGCTGCAACGATTCGATGGGTGTCTATGACAATTCACACGTTCGCTGCGGCGGGACCCACCGGTGGGTCCCGCGATTTTTCATTTTCCCATCTCATTCAATCCGTCATGACTCAAAAAATATACCCAGAGGGAGCTTCCCAAGGTGATTTACTCTGTCTAGGGCTCAAACAAAGAACCAAAAAAAGTTTGCTCCGATCCAAGCATTTTTACCAAAATAACGAGGTCTAGTTGATAAGAGAAATAAAATCACGAAAAATCGGCTTCGCAGCGAACGTGTTAAAGCGCTCTGTAACTAACTCGTCAATTGAATATTACGCTTGGTTAAATACTGGAAATATTTCAACGCCCAAAATTCGATCATATTTTTCATCATTCAGTCTCCCCTTTTGTAAGATCAATTCAATTGTGAAATCATACCGGCTGTTTATTTCGTTTGGCTATCTCATTACATTTTTAGAGCGTGGAGAACAATTTTTCCATACTCGTTTTGATACTGTCGTAGAATAAAGTCTAATCATGAAATGCTCAAATAATGAATGCTCAATTTGAACATTTGAATGTTGAACAGACCATGGACAATGCCGTGCACACGAAATCATGAAGTAATATTCTTAGCCTCCAGATTGATATAATTAGAGTATTTTAAAGGAAATTAGACCAGCCACGTGATCATCATTGTCATTACAAGTTTTGGAAAAGACGCGTTTCCGCAACAAAATTCATAAATCTTCTTTTTGCTCATTATTTACTTCTCATTGAATTTCTTAAAAATATTTATCATCGCATCATTTATATATCTTTCGCGATAGACATAATTATTTTCAGAGTACAGCAGACAGACTCAATTAAAATTTATAATAATAAAATATGAGTATTTAAAGGTCATAATGATAAACAAGCGTATCCGCATCATTCCAGTCGTGAATTAACTCCTTCGACTGTTACATTTGATTCAGTTGCTTTTATGAGAACAGTTCGAATGATTTTTTTTTTTTTTTTTTTTTTTTTTTGATACAGCAAAACCTTCTACATATGTGTCGTTTGATTCAATATTCACCAATTCCAGCGATGCTCGTCGCTTTTTCATCGGTCAGTCATTTAGTATTTTATCGGCGCTATCAGCTACTTACATAATATAATTATAAGGCTTAAAGGGGGCAAAGTTGGGTACACTCACCGTACATAGAAAAAAAGTTTAGAGATTTCGTTGATAATGTTATGAATGGCTTTGATTAATATACGGCAAGGATGAAAAAGTAAAAGAAAATCATAATAAAGCTTCCAATGAGAGTAAATCTGATCATCATCGTACAAATGCTTCATTCGCACAGGATTCAACCAATCGTGTTCTTCAACGAAATCTGTCTCGCCATCGTCAAAGCCTTTTTTTATAACATGGAACGATTAAATTTTTCCTAAAACACATTGAAAAAACTGCTTCTTCCCTCTTAAAACCATGAAGTAACAGATCTTCTCGTTCCTCAAAATTATCAAATTCATGTATCCTCACTACATACACACACACACACACACACACACACACACACACACACACACACACACACACACACACACACACACAACTTACGCAACTTTCAATCGCCAACTGTGTACAACTAACATAACATATTACCAACATAACGCATCCAAATGAATAAAAAAAATCTGATCACGTTGGCAAAAGTGCACTCAAGTTTTTCGCCATGAACGCGCCACCCACCGGCATCGCGAAATCGCAATCACACAGACACGGTAAGTTTAAATTCATCGTACTTATCATATCAGTAATACTCGCGACCCTCACTTTTCATACTCATGCGCATAGAGTCGTGGAATAATACATACAAACACGTGTATAAACGTCGTTGAATGTGGTGGAGGAAACGAAACTAAATGAAACAGAGTACAAGAAGTCGTTTACCGATGCTCGCGCGAGCGCTTTTCAACGCCTCGTCGTGTACATACACTTACACTGAAGCTTTTAGTCCCAGTAGTCAATCGTACATCGTCGAGTGAACAAGTCGAACGGGTTCTCTGATTTTCGATATATGTACGATTATATACGAGTACTTACTGAGTTATCCGGTATTATTTATTGTGATTCGTACTTGCTGTATAAGCTACGATTATAGTACCTGCGCATACTACAAATCCGGTTTACGCAATAATCAAGTTGCGTACATCCGTCAATAACAAATTTTCTGTTATGTTTTTGTGATTTTATCAGCCTGCAGTGTCTAATACTAAGATTCAAAGTGAAAATGTGCAACAAAAAATGCGTCTTTTTGCAAAAATTTTTGAATTTCGCGCGCCATTGCTGATTGATGATGTGCTAGACCAAAAGTGAGGTAGATCGACATATTACCAGTGAACTTATGATAAAAGAATTTTATAGTGGCTGCTTCAATGTGTGTGTGTGTGTGCGTGTACAGTGGATACCAAAATAATTTTAATTGACAACTATGAGTGAAATTGACGAATATCTTTTATGAAAAGAACCTGATGAATCGTTGACGATTCACGGTGCGACATATACTGAACGTCAAATAATCAACGAACATGCGTCGACCATCAGACACGATGATGATCAGCCAACTTGGAAGTTGCAATAGCATACTCGAATATTTCACGGTTCAAGGTATATATTTTATATCCTCAACGAATAAGCTTTCGATCGCCAATTATTCTCGTTATTTTTCCCATTTCTTCCACTCCTTATTCGGTACTTGAAATTTTTTCCAATTATTCGAGCTTCTTCCGCATTACTTCTATACGCCCTTTGCACAATATCATAATTATATCTGCTCATTATATTAGTTTTCAAGCCTAAAAAAGGTGTAAGGCTCGTAGGAGGAATTTTTTTTCACATATCTGCCAATCTCTCGTCTTTAATTTACTTGCCAAACATAATAAATCTCAATAAATCTCATCCATCATTCGTTTACACACGTGTGTACCAAGCCAATTTTTAGATAATATACAACAAACTCATTCAACATCTGTTCAAACATTTATTTAGCATCATTCACGCAGTTCCATCACATAAAACTCGTCAAATTTTTGTTATCTACCCACACTTTCATTTGACAATTTCAGCTCGTTCATCACACCGCAGGTCGAAGTAAATCGCTTTCGAGCAATATCTACCAAAATCTTTAGTAGTAAAACTATACCTCCTAATGCATATTATACAGAAAGTAATAACACACTAGTGCATGTCACACAGGTATGCGACGGGTCATTAAAAGTATGACGACGTGAGTCAAAAGCGACACACTCGCCGCATATTCACCGCCTAATGATTCCATCAGCTATATCCGATCGATGAATTAGTAAATTATGACCCGTCCCCCTTTATACAATGGCACTCATTAAGCAACCGAAACATCCTTACTGTCCCGTCAAAATTGACTTATTTTACTCTCTCCTATGCACAGGATTACCACAAGTCAAAGCAAAATCTCTGTTGTTGTTCATCCACGCGTACCAACTATATGATATCCCATAGAACAATCGTTTTAGTCATCGAAGCATACACCTAACCTATACATCTAATAATCATAAGTAAAACCTAGTTCGAAATATACCCTGCGGGCAAAACTAAATTCTAATGATGTATATCCAACGTGGATAACAACGAAAATGCATCAGTCAGTGAAAGCTGCGTTCAAGCGGTGAAAACGCGGGCCTTTTTGTATATTATAGAAGCATCGCTTTG
Source organism: Eretmocerus hayati (assembly GCA_029851415.1). Taxonomy (NCBI): domain Eukaryota; kingdom Metazoa; phylum Arthropoda; class Insecta; order Hymenoptera; family Aphelinidae; genus Eretmocerus; species Eretmocerus hayati. Next base: position 52,219,717 of record CM056741.1, on the reverse strand, counting down.
AGGACCCCTAAGGAATTTTACAAAAAAGTGCGTCAGCATTAAAATTCCATTGCATAGATATCCAACTCGTTAGAACTGCTCTGAATTCTGATGTTGAAATACCTCCACTACTGTGTGTGTACAACTACTGTAAATCTTCATCGTCGACGACATCTATTGTGCGGTGAAGTCTAGAGGTTTCCGTATACATTCATCACAAGCTGATCCCTTGCCACCTTACTTTAGATACCACGTATTCCTCAAAACATTATTAATTACGTGTAGAAACTCTTTCGTCCACCCGCAAAAATTCCCCATAAGTATATAAAGGATAACGCGGATAGAATAGATATTCTTGTCACGCGCCTCTCATAACCATTAGAATATCTCTCGTCATATTCTACATTCTGAATCTTTGAGAAAGGTGTCGTTGGGTTATACCCACCTTTCACCCTGTACGTGTCCCAAGGGCCTTATTTCTCCAACGGTATACAAAGAGTATACCATGACCCGACTTTGACATTTTTGATGTTCTGAACCGATGTTCAGGATGCTGAGATGCTTATGGGAACTCTTTGAAGGTATATCCCATAAGACAGGATAAGAACGATGTTATGAAGTGGACCATCACGACAAATAGAGTCACTGTACTTCCGCGTCACGTATTATTATAACTATCTCTGTCCTGATGATGTCCCGCTTACCTTGCAGATATTCATCCTTTGCCGAAGGACCTACTTTTTTTTTCTTTACTCGGAAACGTGTCCAAGGAGATCTTTAGCTGAACCGACAGTGTGACGAATGAAGTATACATTAGTGTCTTTTGGTTATGATGATGATCGTTGAGTTGTGTGTTCTGAGAAAGTTCCAAGATAGATGAGTTTGAAGATAATATTGTACCTCTTGACTATCTCATTTTTTGTGTGTTTTAAGAGGAAAAAATTATGAAAATATGATGCAATGTATTCATTGTCATACCAATGAGCTTGGAAGGAAAATTTTCATTACAGCTTGTTTTGCAATTACTCTTTATAGTCCCCATCATGAAGCTAAATCATTTTGTTCAGATTCTTCGAATCGGTCAAAGAAATTCTTACGATAAGAAATTATAGTCATGAACGCTGTAGAGGAAATTTTGCAGAAGCGCCGATTAAAAGTGCCACAAATTTGTTATTTTAGAAAAATTCAAGTCAAGTCTTGTAATTTTGTCGAATTGCCATCAACTGTTGTTCAATTCCAAAACTTTTGGCCGAGAATTCGATCCACAACGATGAAACGAAAAAAAAAACTGTGTTATCCAAAAATTTCTGAGAGAATGGCATGCTGTGACAATTTCGGTGATCGTAAAAATTATCTAATCATCCCCAAATTCATCGCGAGGAATTCAAAAGATCTGTATACGATTTGAACCGGCTATTTTTATATCATTTGTCTAACTCTTGTCATGCAATGAAAATATCTCATCAAAAATCTAAAACATTTTGAGTTAATCATGTGAATCTGAGAATGTATCCGTCAAATCTACTCCAAACCAATGTTACTGATAAATTTGAAAAATTTTTGTCGAATCAAGCTTTCAAGATTCAACTAATACTGATGCTAACTGTCAGTTTGATTAAAATTCAGTTTCAAGCATATATGTACCTACAATAAAAGCATGAGCTTTGAAACTTTCATAAAGCTCGAAACGGAGTAATTGTTTACTACCTAAATGGGTTTTACACCTGATCCAGAATTTCTATTCATTTTTTTTGCAATACTAACAGAATTAGAGTTGGTGTCATAATAAACACATATCACAAACTTTCATACAGAATTTTCCATGATTTTTGCTACTTTTTTTCACACCTTCCAACGGTTCCTACTCGACGATCTATTTCTATTGTCATCTATATTTTTATTGACACAGAAAAATAAATTGTGACCAGCAAAACCTACTGAGCTTGCAAAAAAAGAAATTTTCCAACAGTGAAGTATTTTGCTCTCAACATAATTCCACTTCATCATCGCAAATTTACACCTCAAAGCAACTACCTAGGTATATACCAAAGCAAAACTTTCATCATACACAAAGGGGCAGCGCAAAATGTGCATCTCGCTACTCGAATAATAACCGCGAAATGCAGTGTTAGCGCAACTAAACTTCGTTGTCTGCATCGAAATAAAGTTTGCATTGCTCAGCGTGTTTCCGATATTCTCAACTTGCAACTTGTTCCCCTACATTTTGTCGCAACTCCATAATTATTTATAGTGTATAAAGGAAAAGATATACCTTTTGCACACCACAACGTACAAACGTAAAACGTAGTATAGGTATCTATATACCCGCGAGGTCAGCGAGTTTTGGAAACTCGATTCCGCGTCTGCACGTTTCAGCTTTTCTCGTTTTCTGCGGCTATCGGACGACCACAATTTCCCCCATACTTCCATATGCATGTATGTATACATACATACTCCAAAGTTACGTTAAGATACACGTGATCGGATGCCGTATAGCGGCGTTCTCCCCATCATAGATAACTAATACCAAAGCAAAGCTAAACAGTTGAAATCGAGTACATACAGTCAAGCAGAATATAACACCTGGGCCACCAGAGAACTGCACCTTATATCAGCACACAGAGAGATATCAAATAGATAGATAGATAGTGCAGGGAGCAAACCATGGAATATACGATTGCAATTTAGCTCACGATGAATTTGCAGGAAAAGCGCGCGAAATTTGATTTAGAGCTTTGGCGCGTGCGCGATTCCAATCTACTTCCCGCGCAAATTCCTCGACAAATTTTGTTTATGCGCTCAATTCCACTGTTCATTGAGTAAATTTTACACTTTATATATTACACATAGCTCTCAAAACTTGATTTATTCTCTATACTGGTATACTGTGCTCAATAATCTGAAAGCCAAGAGAGAACGAATTGATTCGCGTTTCATGGAAATAGTCACGGGAAACAATTTGTTTTTAACAGCACCAGAGCCGAGAAGTGCAGAAATAATGGAAATTTGTCGTTGGCGAGAAAGAACGGAATTATACAGCTTTGAACACGTTCTGTCTGCAAAAAAGGTTCGCGCGCAGAAGCTGTGCAGATAATTACGTAAGGTGAATTTAGATCGTTCAGAGATAGGATTCTTCGAGTCTCGAGTCTGTTTGTTTTGCCGGGATGATTGTGCAATGAAATAATGAATTCGGGCTACGAACTGTTTGTAGAGCTTATAATCTGGGAAATTTGTGTTACTGCTGCTGCTGCATGCTATGCAGTGCACCGGATGTAGATGCAATACTTTCCGGCAGAGAATTTTTCAAAGTATTTGAAAGAGTGTTTCTGTAGAAATAATGATTGAATTCCTTTTTGTTCGTCAAAGTCTAGTTCACTTGCAAATTGTTTAATGAATCTTGTCTGAATTTTTGCAGCACAGTCCACTCAGATTAGAATAGTGAACAATTTGCATCTATTAACACGTTTCGTTGCGACGCTGTTTTTTCGTCATTTTATTTCGGTCATGAGCTGGACCATCGCAATTGGATAGAAATGCCCATATGGAGCTAGACTCATTTTTGGCTCATTGTTCACCCCTTCAATGGAGTAAACCACCACGATAGATTGTTTTGGGAGAATTTTCCGAGCATGTCTATGAGTCGGCAAAGATTGAATTATGAAAAATCGCGGGTCCTCCCGGTGGGTATCGTCGCAATGAACGTAGAACTCGTAAAAATGTGTAGTTTGTTGTCATTAGCAAATCCTACATGGGAATTCTGATTAAGCCCCTACGAAAGCAAACAGATTTTGCCGATGGAATATTATTTTTAGGTCAATGTTGATCTTGTAGTAACAAAAATATGGAGTAGAAAAAGTCTCGACCGTAAATGGAATATCTCTTGTCAGAACTGTAACTGATTGTGATTTATTAAATTTTGTATGATTTGTGAGCATAATTTTAGGTTTTGATGGAGAGCTATCGCACAGTATGCATAAGAAGAAAACATATGGAAACATCGTCAATTCTGGCGCAGTCTTTGTACGGAAATTGTAGTGCCTCAAAAAAAGAAAGGAGATCCCCGTGTAAAAATAATTTAGTTTGGCATTTCTTTGGGACAACTTCTCCCCCTCCAAACTTTGGGCCAAAGTTTGAGAGTGAGACATCCCCAAACTTGGTTGAATGTATTCAAATTTGGCGCCTAAAACTTGTAACAACTTCGGGAAAAGTTTGGGGAAGTTTGTAGGTCTGGAAATTTAGCTGATCTTTTCCCTCATACTCTTGCAAATACTAGTAATATATTGCTCAGTAAGTATGGATCAATTTTGGAGAACAATGCAGAAACTCGATCAAAAGCCTTGAGTTAGTCGCATTTTGCGACAAAACTTGGCCCACACTTGAAAGAAGAAAGGCTCTAGATGTTTTTTTCTCGCGTCAAGTTGGGCGCGAGGAGTTTGTCGAATTTCTATCAAGACTGGAGAAAATGTACTGAATTTACCGTTCCCTCTCATTTCTGGAAAGCTTATTCAAGGATAACACTTTCAAGAGCACTCTATCCTGGTTTGGTGAGCAATGAGTCTGTTCGAGAGTATACTAAGACTCATTAGGTATCATTTCCACATCCATATCAGTTATGATAAATTAGTATTAGTATTCTACAAAGTCTAGCTGAATTTCCAAAACAAAGAATCACGTCATGCAGAATTTAGTTCAAAACTTTGTTCTCAAATGCATACAAAAATTTTATTCTTTCATTAAAACAACAGATGCTAACATATGATATGATTACAATATAAATATCTTTAGTCATCAGCTCAGAATACACGTAATATAATTTCTATTCCACTTACGCTCTAGATATACTTTGCATAAATTAAGCTGTCTCTCAGCAAACGAGTCTCATTTTGTGAATGCTCCTCCATGTAATTAACGTGTGAGCAACATTGAATAAATATAAATATAATGAATGAACGATTACAGCAGTAGAAGGATTAGTTTATAAAAAGCAAAAGAGAGATGGAAATTTAAGTCTTGAGCTTCTTTTTTAGAATCGGCAGATCATCATCATTACTTTTACGTTTCTTCTCTCCAGATGACTTCTTGGTGCGCAATCCTTTTTTTCCTGTAATCTTGATATCATTTTGATTCGATTTTTCAGCCAACATCATCTCCAACTCTTTTATCCTAACCAAATATTCTGATTCCCTATTGCCAAGTTCTTGAAGATTGCATTCACTTCCATCGGACGGCAACTTCTCATCTCGTTTAGACCTGCTTGTCCGTCCAATATCGGAGGCTTTGGAAGGACGTTTCGAATTATTGTCCTTCGGTGGTAAATTTTTGGAAGACAGAGGCACACTATCACCACGCTTATGAATGTTGGATTCTTCTGGCGTTGAATTAATCGTGGCTGTTTGGACTTCAGTGGAAGAAGTACTAGAATGCAAAGTTGATTCACGAAAGATTTTTTGAGTTGAATCTAACAAAGCCTGCGCGATTCCAGTGGAGCTCGTAACCGGCACTCCATCTTCTGTCGATATGGAATCATTTTGACGAGTCGAATCCTGACGCTGTTCTTCCATACGGAATCTTGAAGGTTGTCGATTCTCTCCTCCTTTCTTTCTACCACCCTCAAGTACCTGGATACCATCTTTCCCCGTTTGACTGCACGAATCGTCTCCGGATGCGATTTCCTCATCACTCGGATCCTCGGAATCGCTTGAACTTGCTTCTCCATACACAATGCTATTTCTTAGGCTATCCTCTCCATCATTCTCGCATGGTTTTTCCTCTTCATCTTCTGTTGTACCTCCCTCTGGGTCAGCCAATGCTCTCTTCGAGTGGAATTTATGCAAAACTTTGCGTTTTTCGTGTCCTATCTTGTCATTTTCAACTGGCTCGTTTGTCTTCTGGCTTTCTATCTTCTTCTGCTTCATATCGTTCTTATCTATCATTACCGTTTTTCTGTTTACTTTGAATCCCTTAACTGTCTTGGACCCGGTAGGTGGCTTGGGATTCCTGAGAGTTGCACACTGAGCTGTTAGACATTTCATGTACTCATCGTGTGTCAGCCTGTACTTCTTCCTGACATTGTTCTGGACAAACACTGAAAATCACAAAAGTCATTTCTTAGAAGAATCTCAATAGAATATTTTTGAATTCTCATTCAATGATCTCTAGATTCCTATGATCTAGTTAGAAAGAGCACATTGAACTGGGTCGAATCACATCCGAAAAAACATTATCAAAGAATAATCGAAGGCAAAGGACTAATCAAAAAGAGACTCTAGAAAAGTCATGACGGTGAAATAAATTTGAGGCATGAATCAAGTACTCACTTTCAACATCATCGAAAGTATCTGCGGGTATGGGTGTCCAGCCTCCTTTACCAGTCGGGGAAGATTTTTTTAATTTCTCTTTGCCCAAAATTTCGACCATCAACTTTCTGACCATGCCTCTAGCATTTTTTCGGTAAGTGTCAATAATTACCGCGAGTTTCCATGCAGGAAGCCGAATCGCTGAGCCCTCAAAAAGTGGTATCTGCACATGATAAAAGAAAGATTCATGAAAGCACGATTTAAATACCCTTCTGACCTAATGATTAATTTTTAGCTAGAATTCAATGTCTAAGTCAACTCCTTACATTTTTGGTTTTTGAGAGACTAGTTTTCGCTGGCTCTTGTGCCTGGAAGAGAAACGTTGAATCATGTATCATGAGAGATATTCATCATGGAATGTGGCAGGTAGATTTCATGTATGAAGTATACCTGTTCAGTCGATGGGACCTCCTCAAATTGCGCTCTGCTCAATATTGAGCGAGCTAAATTGAGCATCTTTGTGAGCAGATTCACATCTTCAGATGTCACTGCAAAATTCATTCCAAAATGAGTCTGAGTTTCTTAACTCTGAGAAGAACACTATACTTTTGATCATGAGAAATATAAGTTGTAGTCGGAGGAGGAAAATAAATTAGATTCATCCATGCGCACACTAAACAGATCTCACGTATTCATGTCAAGAGTAAACCTTGATTGGAAAAATTCCATTCAAAGGATTGTACGCACCTTTTGGAAAGTTAGAACATAAGCAAGCATTACTATCTTGTTGAATCCGATCAGAAGTATCTTGAAGCCCTCCAGAACCACCTTGAATCCCATTAGAAGAATCTTCAGTCCCACCAAAATCATCTTGAGTCCCATCCAAAATTCCTTGCATTCCAGCAGGATTCCTTTCTGTGCTGTCAGGTCCATTTGATCCAGCTCTCGCAGGAAAAGCATTACTGGTCTCGGTACCAGATTTCTCAACAGTCTCATCCTCATCAGGTTCTCTGCAAAAAAGCATTATTGTACATATTATGAATCAATAAGTAAGAATTGATTTTGCTTGGTGATATAAGAATCAGCTATTCATTCAACGTCACGCAAAATGATTGTTGATTCATCATCAAAATTCAAGTAAGCATAATGACAACTAAGCTTTAATTATGAAAAAAAATTATACCACCATAGATGATGATTAGAGTTATTTCATCGAGTGAGCTATTGTTTTGAATTTACTCGTTTTTAGGTTCACATTTTGAATAGTTGAAACAATGTTTATCAAAATTTCTCAAAATTCACTGCATGGAAATACTAACAACACATACTTGCTGTTTGGTGGCTCATCGAATGAATTTTTCCCAATTTCAAAAATGGTCGAGGATCTCAGCACTCTGTCCTGGTATGCTTTTTTGGATGCAGCCAGCGTTTTCTTTGCAGCGTTCTGGGTTTTGCGATCAGAAACTCTCTTGATCATCAATTCTTGTGATTGAGCGACTGAATCACCATCCGGAATGATTTCACCATCAACAGTCACGCGCAATGATTCCAACCACTCTTTGTTCACTGTGAAATACAGGATGCATTTCTATGCTATACTACAGAAATCTCAATTGAATGAATTTTGCATGGGCTCTTAAAATTATTTGATCACGATCACCTTAGATTGCTGATTTGACCGGGCTACTGGCAGAGATGTACTGGCAGCCCAGCGAGGTTATGTTTACACTGAACGAAGAATAGGTTATATTTTGATGATGATGTTTCGACTTACTGCTCCGCATGACGACCTTGACCGAATAATAGCCATCACCCCACTTGGCTTCCTTGTCTCCGTCGCCTCGGATATCACCATCGGGTAAAACACTAAATTGCTGCGCTTCAAGCCACAATACGAGAGCATACATTTTCATTGAAAATCACTTGGTCAGTTTTTTCTCAACACAAAAATACCAAAAATGAATGAAACATTACAATTGTTTTCTGTTGCTATGGCGACCGCGCGCCGTTTTCAAAAAGTGAATCTCGACTTTCAATCGAAGTGGCGCTGTTTTTGCGTAAATTATTGGTTATCTTCCATATTAGCTTACAGGTAAGTTTAAAATGGCCAGACAAAAAATTTTAATCACTCTCTGATGTTTCATCACATTCTATTTGCAACATAGATTCATGCCTCGGGGTTTCACGCGGTTTTGTGGTCCAGAGGATGAGCGAAACTCAAAAACGAAAACTGGGCGACTGCTCGAGAGCTACAAAGTATCGGACGATAAAAAAACTGAACGATTCTCCCGATGATGATGATGAGACTGATTCGTCTTCTGCAGGAAGTTCCAGTGATGACCAGAACTATCATGGTAAAATCTCTTTTTAGATCATCTATTACGATACTTTTGACCATCTTCGTCGCCCGTTGGAATTTTCTCTCTTCAACCGGCTAATTTTTTTCGTTCAGAATTTGATTTTGATTCATGAAATATCTTCCATGTAATTAAATTTAATTTCTAGATCAAAATGATAGAATAAATTTACCGAATCAGCTCGTTCAAATTCTAATTCAAAAACGATTCTTTTCGTGAAGACGATACATCCATCGATGGAGATGATGCTGAAAGTTCTTCAAGCAACGAGCCCCAGAGTGATTTCGAGATGGGTGGGAGCAACCACAACATAAGTGTTCACGACGAGCACTCCGTAGAAATTGACCCTGAAGCATCAAATGAAAAACGATGCATGTCCGACCAAGGTGGCAACAGTTCTTGTGAAGATATTGGTCCAGAAGGTATAATCAACCACCATTCCAAATCAAAGTTACCAATTATCTATTTTTGAGATGCCATCACCTTGGATAGGAGCTAATACAGTTTTAGGTCTTGAGATAATTCACATGTCACTGCAAGATTAAGGTGCTCAATTGAAACTATTGTTATAAATATTGCTATAAATTTGAGAATCTAGATCAGGATGAATTAAAACTCTGACCAAGATCCATCAGGTTAGCAAGTGCGAATGTTGACAGTGGTTGTCCAAGCCACGTTTCAACATTGAAATGACACCATTGTTAGCATTAATTCTTCAAAGTAAACTCAACTTGAACACTATATTGTTTCACATTATCAAGTAGGAGAGAATTTAGTGATTGAAAGCTTAAAGAAAATCTTGATCCATGTATTCGTCGCTTGAAAAATCTCATTAATAAGCTTTATAGATCCACGCTCTAAAATTTCTTACCTATCCATCCAATTTGAGCAATCAGTTAGATGTACCAAATACTACATTGCACTAGCAATTTGATGACAATGGACAAGAAACCATTCTTCAATTATATCCAGTGATGCATGTTGGTGGTCATTCATATTAGACTACTCGTCAGGCTATCGACCCATCAGAAAGATACACCTAGAACATGATTGAGTTATTGCAAAATATCTTTGATCACTCGTTCCACAGACACATTGATTCTTTCACCCAAAAACTAGGATAATAGTCACCTTCAATTGTATCTTTTCTCAACACATACTTTACCAAACATCACATCCAAATGAGTTCCCTCATGAGCCCCATCAGAAAGAGGGTATCTCCACCGGTATATCTAGTTTGGATTGAGTCGCATTATTAAGTATCATTCTTTTTTTCTTCCCCACAGCAATTCTATGGCTTCTGAGGAGTTAAGAGATTATTATACTCACCTGATAATGATGCTAGACGCCCAGTCAGATTTTGATACATTGTAAATCAGCAGCTTCAAATGAGTGTCACACAGTAGTTGTGGTTTAGCAGCAGGAACGTCAAGTAGAGTAAATTATTGTACTGGATTGCACCATTTGCACTGATGTGTGGCATGCAAGCGCAATTCAGCACGGTTATTGTGAGCTGTATTGCTGTTGCACAGCTTCGCCGCCATTGATCAGAGAAAACGTAGCTAAAATTTTGTCGAATACGAGATCGAAAACACATTTTTGCCGAAACCTCTATTTCAACTTATTCTGACTTTCTGATACTTGATTATTATTAGTCCTAGAAACTTTTATGAATTTTCTGAAAGGCAGCTGTTCTGTGATGTGCACCGTGTGGCGTCTGCTCATCTCAGCACAGCAGCTTTCTGTGTGTGTCCGTGTGTGTGCCTTGTATGTGCTCTCAGTAGGTAAGGTTGTCTCACGTATTTGCCGACGCTAAATATTTCGGCTGCTATTCAAAATCCTTACTCAAATATAATCTAAAAATCAAAAATCTCTGGATAATCTCAAACATCCTACTTGGCGATTCTCACTAGGGAACTAATTTTGTTTGCTACTTGTTGGTGTTCATCTGCTCAAATATTTCAGTGGAGGTTTCATGTTGCTAGAAGGGAAAGAATAGTGTGGCATCATTACAGGATGAGTATATCAAATCTCTTGCATATAGTTTGCAGATCAAAATATTTTTTGATTCCTGAAGAGACAAAGGGACTGCCAATCCAAATTAAGTGATGAAGTAGCTTTTCGATGATTCCTGGAATAAGAGTCCATTCTACCTTGGCCTAGTTGTATTGTTGGAGATAAGATTGTCTGGCTCACATTATAATTGCACTTTGAGAAATCAAAGAATTAATCTTTGAAAGAGGTGGAAGGTTGAAAATTGGCAGCTTACGGCCAGTCTGAGATTATCCGTCGGTATCAATCCATAGCCCACTGCATAGAATTATTATTGTTGTATTGCAATTTTGAGAACCTGATCTTGGTCCTATTTGTATTATCTTCTACATATAGCTATTGATAGATTATAATTAATTATCTCTTTCCTATATGGTAATAGAGCCAAGTTACCGATATGAAATAATAATAGACTCATGTCATTCTATGGTCATTTCCTATGAGCGACACTGTCTTATTTGGGTAAAATCTCAGTCTCTCCAATCTTTTGAATAATCCAAATTTTCATAAAGCAAGTTTTCAGAATAACTATTGAAATTTGACTAATTATAAACTCATGTTCATTGCATTGTTTCAAATTCTTATGAATATGAGAATTTAGAAAGAAATGTTGTGAACATGAGTTTATAATTACTGAAATTCTGATAGTCATTCCGGAAACTGGCATTATGAACAGTTGGGTCATTCAAAAGAGAATTCTGATTTATACTCTTGAGTCAAAGTAATTAAGTCGAATATCTGATGTCGACTCAAGTCAAACAAATTCTAATCTATACAAACAATATTTCCCTCTATTGTAAGCATTCTCTAATGAAATGTTACCCTGATCTCAATTCAGATCTCAGCAATGGACAGCCACCGCAATTGGATACTTCATCAGACTCTGATTCAACCAGTTCCGACTCAGAGCAAAGTGAAAGTGGAAGTGAAACTGAAGATTCTGAGAGTGATGAGGCCAGCGAAGGCTCAGATGACGAATCTTCATTTGATGCAGCTGAGGAGCCTCTGTATCCGGGTGCTCCTCTAACTACATTGGAAAGCATCATAGCAATATTTACACTTACTACCAGGTTCAAAGTCACTGGCATCCTTCTCTCTGCTATTTTATCACTGATTTCTCTGCATTGCATCCGCCCTCACAACTGCGTTAAAACGCTTTACAAGTTCAAAAAATTTTTTTCGAAGATAAAGACACCCCTCATTAAGCATCATTTCTGTCCAATATGCTTTTCAAAATTGGACATTAGATTTGCTCCAAAATGCCACAACCATGATTTGAATTATTTTCTAGAAATTCCCATACTCAAACAGTTAAAATCTATGTACAAGAGACCTGGTTTTTTTAAAAGCTTGGATCATAAAATTAGACATAATCAGAGATATTTCGAGGATATCCAAGATGGATCGATCTATAAATCTCTTCCAAGGGATTTTCTAGCGGATCCTAACAGACTAACATTCACATGGAACTCAGATGGGGTTCCTTTGTTCAAGTCTTCAAAGATCAGTATTTGGCCTCTTTTTCTGATGATCAATGAACTACCTTACAAACTAAGGATAAAGAAAGAAAATATGATATTAGCTGGATTATGGATTGGGCCAGTGAAACCATTACCAGAACTTTTCTTATCGGTATATCTAGATGATTTGAAAAAGTTATACACGGGTGTTCAATTTCAAGTACCTGATCTTCCTTCGCCAGTAAAAGTACGTGGTATGATAATAGCAGGAACATGTGACTTGCCTGCGAAAGCAATTTTTGCCAATATCAAACAATTCAACTCAAAGAATGGATGCCCTAATTGCAAAATTGATACAGTCAAAGTTGGTAGAACTGACACATATCCCTTCGTTGAAAATCCTAATCTAAGGACTACCGAAGAAACAGAACTTCATGCTCAGCAAGCTTCCGAAAGAAATGAGGCTGTGGTTGGAATCAAAGGTCCTTCTTTTTTGAGATTGATTATGCTCAACTACTTGATATCATTGGCAATTGATCAAATGCATTGTGCTTTCCAAGGTACTACAAAAAAAGTCATGATGATTTGGTTTGATATAAAATTTCGAACACACCCAGGTTCTCTATTTAATTACATTGCACTGATTAATGAGCGTATAAAAAAGCTCAAGCTGCCTTCATTCATCCAAAGATTGCCTCGAGATGTATCAGACTATAAATACTGGAAAGCTTCTGAGCTAAAAACTTTCCTTCTCATTTATAGCCCAATAATTTTGAATGGGATAATGCCAAAAGAATACTATGAACATCATTTGCTATTGGTGCATGGTCTCACTCTTCTCAATTCTTCTATAGTCACTGATGAAAATATAGAGGAAGCCAGAAAACTGCTGAAAGAGTATGTATTGAGGTTTGAATTTCTCTATGGGAAAAAGTATATGACTTGTGTCATACATCTCTTACTTCACCTCGCTGATGATGTCAAAAAGTTTGGTCCCTTGTGGATAATGTCTTGTTTCCCTTTTGAGAACTTGAATGGCATTCTAAAGAGTTATGTCCATGGATCAAAAAAACCTGAATTACAAATATGCTCAGCGGTTGTTACATATTTGATGTTCGAAGAGCTGAAACATAAAGTACTTAGACCTGGTAGTGAAGTATTCAAATTTTGTGAAAAAATGGAAAAGAGTGGTACGCATCGTAGAAAAACTAAACAAATTGCAGAAGGAATATTTGCACTCGGATTATTCAAATCCTGCGCTTCAGCTCCTCAGCACATCATGGATATTTTGAGAGATAATCAGATAGCTTTCCATCAGAAAAATTTTCATTTATTTCACAGTATTCTCTTGAATAGTATGTATATTGAGACTGAGTCATATGCTCGCAAGAAGAAAACGAATTCTTCGTGCATAGAATTTAGGTTTAATGAAACAGTCCAAATAGGCATTGTTGAACAATTCCTTACTCTGTGTGACTGTGCATGTGTAGGCAAATGTGGACAATGCATTGATACCTGCAAAACTTATGCCATAATTTTTGAATGTGCACCAGAGTACGCGTTTCCTAATGCTTTAACAAATACTCCTATTCCAACTATGTACACATTCAAGAAAACTGGTACCTGTATTGCTATAGATGTGAAGAATATTGTAAATTTATGTTCTCTGATTGAAATTGATGTTAAAGCTTATGCAATCAAACGACTGAATTCTCAAGAATGGGAATAACTCGAAGTGATTTCACATGAAGCTGGAAATCCAATGAAGAAAAATAGAAAATTAGACACAATATGATGATAGCGATGGATGAAATAGTATAAGTCTTTGTGAATATACTCTATTATTATAACTGCTCGGTGATAGCCTCATAATGTGAATGACTGAACCATATTGTACATACTTGGAAGAACGTAGAATTAAATTTATTCTTTTTCGTGTTCAATTTTAATAGTCTGCGGATCCATCAGAATGGAGCTCAATAGTAAGTATGTGTTTTTAATATAAATTTGAGGGGAGTAACAACCAACTATAATCAATATTTGACTTTTGAATAATTTTTCGAAAATCTCATCTTTCAAAAGCTCCAATTCGCGCAGCTGAGTTGTGGGTACACAACTTCAAAGTATTTTCGTTTTTTTTTTTTTTTTATCAAAATTACAGGAGCAGTGGGGTGAGAACAGAAAGAGGAAATATTTGTTCAACTTAGGTTAAACCTTGTGGAGTTACACCAAAGTTCACACAAAGAAATTTCACCCAGAGGCGTCATCATTTCAAGTGAGGCAAAAATTCCATCGAGGAATCCGAAAGTTTCTGATGAATTTTGTTTTTGGATCCCAAAATTGGCCCGAATTTACTGTGAAGTTGCATATTTCTCGTGGTTTAGAAGGCAACATTCTTGCTGAATTCTCGAGACTACAAGCTTCTTTTAAAGTATCCAAGACTTTCCCCAAAGGTTCTCCAAAGTTCCCCCAAAGTTCCTCAAAAGTTTTCCCAAAGTTTTCCCAAAGTTTTCCCAAAGTTTCCCCAAAGTTTCTCTAAAGATTCCACGAAGTTTTCCCAAAGTTGTTATAAGTTTGAAGCGCCAAATTTGAATCTGCGCAATCAAGTTTGGGGATGTCTCATTGTCAAACTTCGGCCCAAAGTTTGGAGGGAGAAAAGTTCTCCCAAAGAAATGCCAAACCAAATTATTTTTACGCGGGAAGTCTCGTTGTGCAGGAAGAAATCAGAGTTTTTGTGATAATTTTACTCAGAAAAATTTGGGAAAATGGCTCAATTTTTTCAAAATGTTAGGATTATAAAAGAATTGAAAAAAATCATAAAAAAGTAGTAGAGGGTTATCACTCCTTCAAAACAAAGATCCTTTTACTAAAGTGCACTTTTGTAATTGCGTCCGTAGAAAATATGCATCCAAATTTTGTCAAAAATCTCATGAACGCCAGAATTGACTGAAGTTATGACACAGTTTTTTTTCTCTTTATAAGCCAGGCATGCAAACGCTGTCTGTCCAAAGTTCTTGAGTGACAAACTTTTATCAAAAATGTACCATTAGGTATATGTTGTACGAATAGCATCCCTTTGGCACGCGCACTGCCGAATACAATCATCGATATGCAATGACATATAGTTGAGCATACTTCAGAGGTTCATGAGTCAAATATCAAAAGTCTGCACGCGCGATTCTCAACTCTGCATGCACAGCTGCTTGCTCATATACAGGAAAGCTCGAGTATGAAGCTAACTCTCTGTACTATACCCTAACCCCGCGTCTATGAAATTCAAGTTATCTCGTCTCGCATTCCAGCACGGTCTCATCATCGCTCTCGTTTTGCACTACTCGCGTGTGACTATATCCATTCGAGTCTGCTCTTCTTCATCCACCTAATATACATGTATGTACATACATCTGTATTCTGTATGAGAAAGCATACAGAGAGAATTTTGCTCTGAGGAACTTGCTCTATAATACTAAATGAGAAGTACAGACCGACCGGAAAATTCGATTTTGCAAGGTCTACGCCATCTGGTTCTTCAACTATGTCAGTCCCCACAGACTTGCTCACGAGAAATTAATAATTCGGCAGCCTGAATTTTCTAGTCGGGCTCTGATAGGTGAAGTCCTATAAATTCGTCGTAGAGTTTTCAGATTAGGAGGTTTGAGGAGGAAGAGGGTCTAGATAGAAGAAAGAGGGTCTCATTTCATCTCGAGCAAGCCAAGCAAAGTGAACTGCTCCTTTCTGATCTGGCAAGCATTTAGCCTCGGGCTTGATTTAATAATCCGCACGCCCAAGCTCAACTTTTTCAAAAGCCATTTTATGGCCGGAAGTTGAATCCTTAGGGATGGACTTCGTGTTTACCGATGGCTTTGTGGTAAAACTTTTTTTTACAAGTAATCAATTCAGGAAGCTCGTCGTTCTGCAAATGTAAAATGCTCGGTTTTTCAAAAATTTTCCAAAAATACCTCTCTGGATAAAGATTGATTGAAATATTTGATTGTCCAACTGTGTGTTATCAATGCCAACCTGACACTGCCAATAATTTTCTATAATTGCCGAGCTTGCAATTGTCCTCAAATACCTCATCCGCTAGTTTTGATAAAATTGATAGTTGTCATTCGAATTCACCTTCATTGTGTTGTTGACTTAACCCACTTATTCGCATAGACAGATTAATAGATAGATAGATAGATAGATAAATAGATAGCTTGAGAAGGTGTCAAGGTCCGTAAGTATTGGAGAACTTGCATTTCGCGCGATTAGTGTCGCGTGCGTGCTTGGTCAGATAATATAATTGAACGTCCGTGAAAAGAAGCTCAAACACGCTATTCTTGGGAAGAGCTAAAAATGAGTGTCATTCCGCGTCAGTGGATATAAATCATACGCACCGATGAACACGAGCTTCTGGATCTAGGACTCAATTCCGAATGATGATTGATCGGTCTTTTTTCTATATTATTCTTTATTAGCTCAGCATCGATGATATTGATTAGAGTTCAACGACCCTGGCGGGGAATTCTTTTCTCACTATTTTCTTTATTCAAATTATGAACGTGGTTTCTGTGAGGTAACGCGGTCATTATTTATTATTTCATTGGTGTTATTTACGAGTTAGGAAGGAATTTTCCCGGATTTCCTTAAAAATGTCTCGATTAATTAAATTATCCTTGGGTAAAAGGGAAGCGTTGGAAATAGTAAATTTTCATTCATATCAAATCGAGCCGATCTATACAAGACCGAATTCCACGATTCAATTGGAGAATTCTCTTATCGCGTGCCATAAATCATTCCGTAATACCTTAATCATCTGACCCCGAGTTCTTTCTTCTTCTTCTTACCCAAAGAAAACCCATCCCTCTTCATAGATAATCTCAAACTTCCGTAATCGTTTCTCTTCTCCAAAGCCACAGAATCTACACCTTATCTAACAGCTCATCATCTTTCGATTCCAATATCGACCAGTTTTCTCCAATACTCTGAACCATATCTCAATCCTGCTGCGTCTCAACATTCCCGATTTGCATTAGAAAAAAAAAGCATTTTAAAGAATGTGAACATGAAACTGAATCAGATTGAAGAAGAACTCGACTTTTTCCTCACTTTCCGTATTAGAGCAAGCTCACAACACCTTATAATATAGGTATAATGATGGGTTACAATGATAACGAGGGGTGTACTTTCAAACCTCCAATTCGATTACCGTCGGAGTTCGGTATTTCCGTAGGATACTTCCGTATATTAAGTCTGCGGTGCAAGAGAACGAGACCAACCAACCAGCCACCACAAATTGGAATATCGGAAATCGGAATCGCGCCGAGATAGCGAGAGTTTCACGCCTATATAGTCGTAGTAGATAATGTAGGTATAGGTATAAGTGGCGTATACACACCAGGATGCTCGTGAAAGCTAATTTCGTTGATTACCTTAACGAAGCCAGGTGCTGGAAGAAGGGCGCCTGCCATGACTAGAGTCTTTTGTGCGTGTGGCAGCTTTTGTGTTTTCTCATCGAGATTGACATTTGGTGGATCCCTTACGCCAAACATCTGGTTTCATTCAGAAATATGATTTTTTCAAAATGTTGGAAAAAAAACTCATTTTTTGCCAACTTTGTGCAAATCAAGTATTTTATAAAGATCTTTTAATCAAACGGAAAGGGTCTCATTTCTCGAAAAAATTGTTTTATCTTCAATTCTGTCATCATCTATTTTATATTTCTTTTATAACACGAACCTCGCATAACAATTAATATCTTGAAATTTTTGACACACTGTGCGAGAAAGTAACTCTTTCGTACTAATTTTCCACTTTCTCTCACAGTTTGTCAAAAAATAGTATTCGATACAAAGGTGTAAAACTTATTTTTCCACCCTTGTACCGGAATGTACTATTGTCACCCAATAGTTAAATTAGATGCCAAAAAATTGATCAGCAAACAAATTATGTAAATGAAAAATCTAATTTTTAGAATTTCAGTGTGAATCTTGTATGAGTTTGCTGACACATGTCAATCTCATTCGATCAATATTTAAAGAGCAAATAAATCTTTACCTAGTCATCTCACTGTGTAAGATATTCACCCTCAATATAGCTCAGAATTTGTTCGCTCATTTTCTAAAACCGTCCAATATCAATCACGAGATCAAAATCGACTAACCCACTCAATCAATCATCCTGATAAAATTTTCAATTTCCTCAATACTTTATCAAACATAATCTACACACCTATGGTTTCCATGCAAATCTCATAATAACTTCTGCGTCGCATAACCCTCAAAAAAATCCATCGCTCACCCATCGTATTGACTCATCTTCTCGTGATGTTTTATTACTTACCCGCGAGCGAATCCTCAATCCAAGTCCGCCCACATCGATTTCCTCTTTTCCCAATACATACATCGACCTCACCCCTATTATATGTATGTACAATTTCTACGGCAACCTGTCTTTTTGTCTCGCTTTTCACGTACTACCACGTGATACTACGTCTCGGATATGTCAGTGTCAGTAGAGTCCATACGTAGTATTCCGCAAAGAGTCATATAGGTACCTCGCGGTCGATAGAGGACACT
Organism: Eretmocerus hayati; assembly: GCA_029851415.1. Taxonomy (NCBI): domain Eukaryota; kingdom Metazoa; phylum Arthropoda; class Insecta; order Hymenoptera; family Aphelinidae; genus Eretmocerus; species Eretmocerus hayati. The sequence continues at coordinate 52,201,010 of CM056741.1, read as the reverse complement.
CTCGCGCATTTCCACCCTACAATATTTTCCTTTTATATTCAACTCTGATGCCCGCGAATCGATTTTAACCCTGAGTCGTATACTTTTTGTCATTCGATGCGCGTAAACACGAATTCATATATCGAGAGACTATCTTCCATTTTTCATATCCGTAATTGAAATATGGTAAGAGTAGTACACAGTATAGCTTATTCGGCTTTTTGGTTGCTAGTGAAGTATTTTATTTATGTGATGCGTGGGCATGGTGATGCGCGGGATATTCAAATCGTTAGGGTGAATGACTCCGGCTTATTCGATGGGTATAAAAGCAAATTTGCGCTTGGATGCGTTTCGGACGAGCAACGGAGGGTCAAGTAGCAGCAGCAGCAGCAGCGGTACGGTAGCTTATTTTGTAATGTTGACGTGACAACGAGCGAGGAGGATTTAATTAAAGCCTTGGTGCCTTGTCGGAACCTCCTTTGCACGCAGATCTTACTGACAGCTGCGCCCTTTGAAGATGTTTCTCTCCAAAGTTGGGGAATTCACTTCGCAAAGATTTCACGAAGAGAGTGCATGTCATGCGTTTTTTGGAATTCAACGATTTTTATTGATTCACATTGCCTTGGATACGAAAGGAATATTTTATTTTTGATTCACTTCAACAGTTAGCTCCTCGATCACGTGAAAATCGTCACCCAGGTCTATCAAGTTTTGTACTCCTCATATCATCAATATTATTGATGCAGGAGGTAAACTGAATGAAGAACCTGAGCATCAGTTTCGCTATAAAAATGGAGATTAAATCCAAAACTCTATACATCTGCCTTATAAAAAAAAAACCTTGACTGCCCTGAATCACATCCAATGTCCAGAAAATTTCATTAAAAATCTGTTATTTAGTCTCTACGAAGAGAAAACAAACTCATACAATTGTTACCTTTATGTTACAGAATCGCAAGATGTCGATCTGGATGCGATCCTCGGTGAACTGTGCGCACTGGAACAGAGATGTGAAAATGAAATTGCAGCGACACCTAACTCGGACAACCAGAGGCAAAACAGGCCAACAAATGGAAGAATCACTTCCGGAGAGGGCACGGATATCAGTAAAAATGAAGGTAAATGATGCTTTTAGCATTAAATTGAAAATTCCTTCGTCGATTCTGTGATGAGTAATTTTTTCATGATACAATGAATATTTCAACTCTACGTGTAGTTATAAGTCTTGGTTACTTGCCTCATTTGTCATTTTTCATTTTTCCTTGTGATAATTTTGACCTTATAGCCAGACTTGAGTCATACACAGTTGATATTCATGAGGAATATAAGCTTCCAGGGGTGCTATCGACACACATTCACCTCTGAAGAACTAAGAAATTATTCATAAAATGAATTTGGATAAAAAAATGCTTGAAATTAATTAAACTCATCGAAATCATCAAGGAATTTTCAAAATTCACGAACCTGGAACAAAATTAATAAAAAAAAAGTACTTTCCATACTTTCCCATCGAAAATCTGATACCATATCAATAAAATAAACCGTCATAACGTGTCGAAAAAAATTGCAACTCACGATTGTTTGCAATTTGTTAATGACAGGTCTACGAACAGACAGCCCAGACAACGACAGTGCCTTCAGCGATACAGTATCGATGCTGTCAAGCGAAAGTTCAGCAAGCAGCAGTGGTTCCGGGCACAAACCACCCCAGAGTGCAATCCACACTGCCCCTCAGCAGCAACAACCTCACCAACTCATGGGTGTGTAATGTGTATATTTACCTTTGCCTCCCATCAGTGCCATTAGAGCCTCAAACTCACGAACGATAAGCCTGACTGTCCGTGGTCTTCTATCTTGAATTTCTTGAATAAACACGCTCCATTTTAGCCTCTTCGTTAAAAGCTTTTTCACGAAAATATTATGAAACCGACAGAACCTTCCTTTACACCCACCATATATTCTTTCATTTGCGCCCGCGCGTATACACGAAATAAGTAAATGCAAGCAAAAGAATAATGCTCATTTTTTCATTTCTCTCGTCGTCGTGCACGAAAGCTTTCTGCATATAAAATATTTGCGGTAGAAGATGGCTTTTATACCTTTCTCAATTGTATCTTTCGAATTGGAGGATGTTCGGAATTGGATGAAAGAGTTCAATTTTGAAAATGTAAGAAACGCAAAAGAAGGCCCAGTTCCAAACTTTTGTCTCTAATTTTGTGGGTAAAAATAATGATTAATTCCGTTATTTAGATGCTGCAAGCAGAGCAAAAGCAGAAAAAATTCGATTGGCGTTGGAAAAAATGCGAGAGGCAAGCGTACAGAAACTCTTCATCAAGGTCTTTACCCTCGACGGTAGTGGGAAAAGCCTCCTCGTTGACGAGAATATGAGCGTAGCTCACGTCTGCAGACTTCTCGCTGACAAAAATCACGTGCCAATGGATCCTAAATGGGCTGTCGTCGAACACTTGCCAGACCTGTTCATGGGTAATACTTCTTTTTTAATCAAAAATATAAGACTTGACAAATATTTTCATCTCCTGACACGTCAGTCGAGTTCATTGAACTTACAAACGTCAGTTTATAGCTCTTCTTATCGTATTTTACTATATTTGATTTGATTTCTTGATGAACAAGAGTGTGATATTAGATAAATAAATAATGTCATCCTCTGACATTTAGAAAACGCATGTAACATATTGAGAGATAGTTTTCCGTTAGTATTACCCGGATGTTTCATTACAAATTTTTGTGATCAGAGTGTAAAAAGATTTGGACGAATGCCAAAAGTTGTAGTGATTCAGTGCTCTTACCTTACAGAACAAGCCCTAATTCAATTTTTTTTCTTCCAACAGAGAGAGTATACGAGGACCACGAGCTTCTTGTGGAAAATTTGTTACTTTGGACTCGAGACTCCAAGAATAAATTACTCTTCGTTGAGAGGCCAGATAAGACGCAACTATTCCTCACACCCGAAAGATTCCTCCTCGGCCCATCGGATCGCGGCAACGGGGAGTACGACGATCACTCGCGTAACATTCTTCTGGAAGAATTCTTCTCAAGCAGTAATGCTGGAGTGCCAGAGGTACATACATATCAAACGTTAACAGTCTTGAGTGTTTTTAGAAACACTCTCGGATAAACGTCTCAAAACAGCTTCTCACTTCAGAGAACTTCTGTCAACTTTTTATCCCTTTAAACTGTTGCATATCCCAGAGACTCGCCCAGAGAATCGATTCATTTTTTGCTTCACAAATTCATCCGACTGTTCATGAGTTATTTTAGATGACAAAAAATGTACGACAATAGTTACATCTTTCGTTCTATCAAAATCGTTGTTGGCGATATTTTGATCAAATGGTGCGAAAGTAGTTTGAAAGGATCAACTATGAGTAAGCTCGTCCAGCTTTGAAGCATCTGTCTGCAGCAGCCAATCTTTCAAGACAAGTGCTGATAATTTTTCATCTCATCGAGCGAAAATTATTGAGAGTCTCATTTTCCTTACTGCTTGAATGATTCAAGGGTGTAATTCATATGCACGGAAAACCGAATTATTGATCCAAGTGAATTCCAATCCATCATTCGACTAATCAAATTCTCAGTGTCATGTTTATGGATATCTATTTTCTGACGAAATTATTTTGTCGAATGCTCAAAAGTATGTACGCTACACCATAATTTGCGTTCCATTCCTCTTCCATTTAATTTGTGTAAGAAATTGCACAAATGATTCTCTTGAATGGTCCGAGAGAAACTTCAAATTTTAGTGCACTCTATTGTATGAGTTCCTAAGAAGTCACTCAGAAAAAAAGTACTACAAAAACAAGTACAAAATCAAAAAGTCCTCGAGCCAAGTACACCCCAATAAATCACAAACACTTGATTTACACGAGTCTCATTTCTCACAATTATTCCAGGTCGAGGGTCCACTCTACCTGAAGTCAGAAAGTAAAAAGGGCTGGAAGCGTTACCACTTCATACTCCGAGCCTCCGGTCTATACTACTGGCCCAAAGAGAAGGCCCGTACAGCTCGCGACCTCGTCTGTTTAGCCACTTTCGATGTAAACCAAGTTTACTACGCAGTCGGTTGGAAGAAGAAGTACAAAGCACCAACTGATTACTGTTTTGGTATCAAACACCCAAGGCTTCAGCAAGCAAAATCGACCAAGTACATAAAGTTCCTGTGCGCCGAGGATGCGGCTAGCCTCGAGCGATGGATGTGTGGAATTCGAGTTGCCAAATACGGTCCAAAGATCATGGAAAATTATAGAACGCTTGTGGATGAGCTTGCACAGGAAGATTTAGATCTTTTGGCTCATGCGAGATCCTGTTCAATAAGTTCGATACCTCCTGTAACACCAGCTGTGACTCAGTACAATACGACCAATGATAACGCTAGACACTACAACGAAGTGTCGAGACATCATGGAGTGAACGAACAGCAGATTGTGAATGGTGGTACTTTGACAAACGGAAGGATATATGAATCGGTTGGACAGAGGCAAAGCTATAATGGCGCTCCGGAGCAGCGACAGAGCTTTAACAGTGATGGAAGACTCAGCCGAGCGAGTAGTTCTAGTTCCAGTGGATGTCTCTCTGATGGGGCACCCAGCTCGTGCGAGGTAAACTTTTCAAATTCCATTCTTCAAATAGCGCTAATACTCAGTCGCAGAGCTTTTACGTGGGATCTGACTATACATGCACATTTTTTCTCAATTTCACTTTCTTTTATCTGGCACACAATCTTCTCATCTTGAGTTCGATATTTCTCTCAGTAATCGAGAAAAATATCAGAAATTGTGTTGTAACGGTGACGACGAGAATGATCTAAAGTTGTACATCCAATAGACACAAGTTGCTTCGCTCATTGGGTGCCAACTTGATCAAAATGACTTTTGCTGAACTTGGTTCATTTCACAAAATTCATTACTGTAAGATAAAGATAAATTATAAGTATCCAGCAGTCATCAGAGGAAATCTCAAAATCTGCTTTCAGACATTCATAGTCATTTTTTCGGCACCTTCGTGAGAACATTATTAGCCGCATCTAAGATACTGAGCAAACAGATCATGATTCAAATATCACATTTACCTTACAGGTTGCCTTCGAATGCGGCGAATTCCCAACGGGCACGATAAAGAGGAAACCGTCCATGAATCCAAAGTTGCCGCTAACGTCGATAACGCGGCAATTGAAGGAGGTAGGCGAGACAGTCCGCGACGAGCCTGATTGCCCATCGCCTACAAGCTCAGGATCAAGTACTCTCACACGTAGACATAGCCGCAGGAGAAGTGGCACAGACTCTGATGGATCAGGCACCCTAAAGAGGCATCACAGGTCCGGAAACGCGACACCGGTTAGCCCAGTACCACCAGGAACGCCAATCAGAGAACGAGCCAGCCCCATGAGCTATGTTCGCAATGAAACACAAGAACTCAAATCGCCCACTAGTCCAATTCAACCATGCATGGTTAGTTACTTGTGCTGATCTTTCTGATCTGAATCAAAAATCCTTGAGAGGAATTTCTGAAGGGGTCCTGGAATATGGAAGAATCATACTTGTTAACTTGCACCAAATGCACCCGAGAATTAACTAAGATGCTTTGTTACGTTCACTGCGAGGGCAGTTTTTTGAATTTTCTATTTGAACATGATTTCAATCCTCACACTTTGATTGATGCAACCATATGAGAGTAGACTCTTCCCTGGACCATTATTTATGCCCTCAGCAAACTGAACCAATAAGAAATAAGGAAAATCACCACTGGGAATATTGTTTGATCAAGCATGAGTCAAGAAAAAATGAGTTGTGGAAAATTGTGGACCTCGACGGTGGAGCCCATCACATTGAATTTGTTACTCTGAAAAATGCCTCCTTCGCTGAAGAGATTCGCATCATTCAATTGAATTGAGATTTAGACAACAACGTGTTCAACTTTGAAAATCAATCACAGATTTCAATAAATTTGGAAATATTATGTTTCAATTCGTAGTGTATTGGTGATATTCTTGAAATTGTGCCTCACTATTGACCAGTGCATTCGTTTAATTACATTACATTACACATGTCAGTTTGGCCTTCAATCCTTCTTGTAATATCCCCCAAGTAACTCTACTTAATTTGACAATATTTTTTCAGATGGACTCGATAATCTCACTTCCACCGCCACCATTATCACCATCACGACTCAGCGAGGAAGCCGAATCAGACAGCGAAGCTCTGCCTCCGCCACCACCCGAGATGTTCCGATCAAATCTATCATTAGATTCGTTACCTCCGCCACCAGCTCCCGGTGAACTTCCATCTTGCGATGTCGTTGATTCACAACTGAGTGGTTCCTGTCTAAGTCTGGCATCGCTACCACCACCACCACCAAGTCCTCTCGTGGGCGAGACTGGAACAATACGTCGAGCCAAAGCCAAACCCTCAAATGTCATAAGCAGTCCAGTCATGCAAAATGAACAAATTGTCTCGAACGGTGTGGGACCATCGCCGATTTATGGTTTAAGCCAGCTCACCAATGGAGTTACGACAAATGGTTCTCCACACACATCGTATCCAGGATCTAATGCGAGTACACCAACGTATGCGCCGACCTCGCCACCACCTTTCGTTCCACCTCCAGCTTATGGAAGCCAACAGCAACCTCAGTTGGTGAGACAAGGATCGGTGAGGATGGCTCAAGAGCAGCAACCGATTTATGCTGCTTCACAACAGATGCAACCTGTACAGACGCAACAGCCGATGACGAATGGTGTGACACAGCTTACAGATACGGTGCAACGTAGAAGTGCACTCAAGGTATAAACTCATTGATTTAGGCTCAATTTCATTATACATTCAGTGACAACCTGATAGAGGCCTGCTCACTTGTATTTTTATTCATTCAAAGAGTAGAAATATTGGGCAAGTGTATGGGAAATCTGAGCTTTGAAGTAGCTATTTTTCATCAGATTTCTCAAAATTTGTCCTAAAATTGTTGTATTCCTAGACAGTGTGAACTTCGCCGACTCCAACAGCAATCATTAGAAAGGCATTGGGAACATGAACCTGTAATAATTTCAAGGGTGCTGTTCATTCATGAAACTTTGCAATATGTTGAAAAAAATCTTGCTTAAACCTTGAATCATGACTTTTGAATACAATGATCTTAACCAAGAACCTGGTAAACCTAATCAATGTATCTGGCTCACAAGGGGAGGACCAGACCTTTGGATCACCAATCCTTTCCAAATTCTTTTTACAGTTTTGTGTCACCTAGAATATGAAGAATCCAGAGAAACTCCGTCAAATGGGCCTTCTGTCCAGAGCTACAAGCAAAAATGTTAGCGTTGCCAGTATATCTATATATATCACTTTTCAACATGGGCCTATATGGGCAATGCTCCAACTGGTTTCACGATGGAATATTTTTAATTTTGCCCTCTCGGACTGGACTGGGCCTTCGAATTAGATTCTCTTCATCTGATGTATCTGGAATGTATAATCTTTGTTAACTAAGACTTGAGACTAATTATATCCATCATTTGTTTCAGCAGAACAGTAACAACACGAACCACTACGCAACACCACCATACCTATCCGAGTTGAAAGGAGCTAGCCCACAATCGCAGCGCCGGGTAACGATTCAGGAGCCAGCAACGATGCCCATGTCACCGAAACCTAAAAAGAGCATCTCATTCAATCTACCAATGGAAGTACAACAAGAACCAGGTAGTCCAGCACTACCTCTTCGCAAACCTCAAGTTCCCAGGCGTTCAGACAGCACAAAGCTAAGTTCCCCAAAGAAGCTCGCAGCATCAGAATCAGCGCCACCTGGTGACTTCCTCAAAGACCTTCAAAGAGTAATGCGTAAAAAGTGGCAAGTCGCTCAAAAGTGTAAACTTGACACAACGACAACACCTCACGAGGTCTTAGGTTTCCGTGATCCACCACCAGCTGTAGCTGATTACCGTGAAACGAACGTCTCCAACTGGGTTCAGGAACACTATGGTGCACCTGATAATCTCTACGAAAACGTTTACGCCAGAGATGGTACCACAGTCGTAGCAAGTGCAGGTAATAGCCCAGCTAGACAACCTAGTGTAAGATATGTGGAGCAATCGTCATTGATGGCTAAAAGAAGGCCACCTCCACCACCACCAAAACGTGCAGAAACGACTCAACTTACGACAACGGCTACAAGAGCTCCTGTGATGCACTGACCGCCGACGGAAGTTATAAACGTAGACGAGGATCAGATTGACTCGGCTACTATTATACAAGATGTTAACGGCGAGGACAACGACGACGACGATGAAGACGATGGTTGCACCCGGTGGTTACTATGCCCTTGCATATTTGCCACCTCCACATGGTGGAAGGACTGAGCAGCCTGCAAGCTCTCTATATTGTCGAATCCTCGCTGTAAAGTATATAGTTAATATAAAATTTGAAAAGGTCTGCTATGGACGATAACATACATAGCCAAGTGCATTCAATCGATAGACGAAGCTAGCCTGACTGAATTTTTATTAAATCTCTTTTTTCGGGAGCATCGAAAGATTCTTTACAAACTTTACATACTTTTCGAGAGATTTGTGTAAATTTTGAGAAACTTTTCGTGGGAAGCCTTTTTTCGGTGACCCTTTCGACTGATGCGATGTTTGTACGATGTAGAGATGGAAAATCGTCTTTGACGATCTTATTAGGCTTTGCTATACTCTCATACGGTTTTACCGTGGGAATATGTTTCTTTCGTAATCAATTTTGAGCTGAAGTTGATGTACAACCTTTTCATATACGATATAAAGGTGCTTCGTAAACATTTTGCCATATGTGGCGAAATTTTTCTATTCATATTTTAACTTATATATACGGCGATGTGTATATAACCGAGCTAATGCGGCAGATCAAAAATATACGCGAGTATATTTGTGCGTTGATATACTTTCCAATATTTTATGAGCCTCTACGCTATATGTATTGGAAAATCATAGAAAGTAGATACAATCAATGGATTTGAAATGCTTTGTCGAATCAGTTTCTGAAAAGTGATGTCAAGTTTGTCTTGGTGGAACAGATTTATGAGGACCCTGTTTCTATTTTTACTATTACATACATAGTATGTATTCCAAAACTTCTTGTGGTTTCAATTTGTGATCCGTTGAAGTTTTCACCGCAATATCAATGGGCTTGAATAAGCCCTAAGAAATGATGTTTATAACTGCGATCTCGTTCATGCCATGAATATATATATTTTTTCTCGATTGATAATAATGCTTAGATTGATTGTAGGCTTGAATCATGAATTTTTGAACGCGTATATTGCCAATCCAACAACACTGTTGCGAGGTACTTGAAGAATCAATATACATCTCTCTTTTTGGCTGATGTACTTTGCCGTAACATGCATGTATTAAAAGAATTTTGCATGGTTTATAAGGATATGAGCCCGATGCGTTCTAAAAACGGAAAATGAAAAAATATACGTTGTTGCAAAAAATGAATTGGCGACAATGTTTGAATGGAGATCATAACTACTTGTGTATTATATAAATGAGTGCGACGAGAAAAGAAGATCTCAATTATTCTAAATAAATGAATACAATGCAAGATTAAAGTAAAAATCTTGAAATGCTTGTAAATGTCATGTTTAAAGAATGATCGGTGTTATATAAATAGTTGATCGATTTGCTGCCATTATTAAAATTTTCGCTTTGCGTAGTGCCCTGAATTAGAGACCTTATCAGGACTTTGGGATATCTTCATAATTTTTAGAGGGAATTTGAAAAAGAACGAAATGTCACAATTTCAAGAACATTTACTCTTCAAAAAAATTCTGATGGATTAATTTCCAGAAGATTTAAGGAATCAATCGGGAGTAATTACGGAACAAGGAATGTTTTATGTATTAAGGCAGTCGTGGCATACAAATGTAGATGACAAATTCAAGCATCTTTTCATTAAGTTGAATGTTTTCATGTAAATATTGTAATGCTAGGTAAGCATATGATTGAATCATTGTGGTTGGTCGATATGTAAAACTAATATTTATGAACGGACATAGACTTGTGAAAAAAAATTGATATTGAATACTGAACTATATCTTCACAAGTTATCAAGTTTGTAACAATTTACAAAAGTCTATCTTAGTGTTTTATGTTACTCAAAAATTGCTCTCGCAAAGGGCATTGATTTTATTTGAGGTCTCATACTCTTTTTTCGCCCTAGGCGAATGAGAGGTATATACATCGGCGATGATATTTTTATGAAGCAAGGTCTATTGCTTTTGAATACTTCGCTACGTATGAGTTGAAGAACGCTGCAATGGAGTAGAATAGTGATACATTATGTATTAATGTTTCTCTGTAAATAAACTTTTGGTATATTTCAAAAATTGTTTTATTCTTAAACTAACCAGTACATAAACATTTACATAAAATACTTTCTGAATAAAATTTCGAAATTTACATCTGTCATCTTATGCAATTTCTCAAACTCTTGTGTCTTATAGTTATATACCAAGTAAGCGTTGATTCATCAGGAAACCCGTCAAGTCATTGAAAAAATTCTATAACTAGGAAATGCTTGTCACGGTTTGAAATTGTTATTCTAGTTCTGGCTTTAGTCTAGTCCCTTTTTTTTAGATAAAACTGATCATTCCAAACAATGATAATGAGAAGACTGGGGAGAAGACGATTTCTCATTCATACATAGACTCTAATTCCAATAGGGTTTCTTAAAAAGTTTAGGCAACGATGTGGCGCCAAGCATTCATTTATTAATATAGTTGCGTGATGAAGGAATTGTAACGTCGAAAAGCTCTGCGTTTTATTGAAAAAAAGTTTCAAAATAGCAAAAAACACATAATAATTATTCTCAACATGACCCTTATACGTGGAAATCTTCAGTCACTAAAACTGTATTTTAAGAAAGAGGGCCTGTTAGATGATAATCGTGGTAGATGCATATGAAGTTTATTTTTCATGAAAAGTAGGCGATTCACAAAAGTCTCAAAAAGCTTGCTGAAAAAATTATATCTCGGGAATTATAAAATCCGTGAGCTTACCAGTGCACCCACTGTTTTCACCTCTATCACGATTAATACTTTGGTGAAAATTCAAACTCTACCCAAATTCAATAAGTCATTACTTTTCAATGAGCTGAGTATGACTTCAATAATATGAGGGAAAGTTTCAATATGAAATTTAAACACTTTTTTGAGCCCAGGTATTGCACGCTCCATGATTTTGTTCCTGTTGCTCAACATAGTAAAACGAATTTGAAGTTGGTCCCCATAAATAGGGTAATTTTCCTTGACAAATATCTCTCTAAATGCCGTTACAAATTGATAATGACTGAGATATTTGATAAAAGTGTGATTGCCTACGTGTAAATCGTATAATGTGTATGATTTATAAGTAATGAAATCCTTCAAACTTTTCAACTCATTTTTACACTTACTAAAAAGTTTATATCCACTTTGGTGTCTTTCCCACAGTTTTGGATACACATCGTTTGCTTCACTTGTTGTTGAAGCTACTACTGATGTGAGAATTTGTTCAATTAAATAATTATTTTGATAATAAGTTCTAACGCTGTACCATAAAAATATTGATTCGAAAACTTTTGAAAACAGTGTTTCACAATTAAGGTGAGCCCCGTATTCTATCAACAGCTTTACTGTTTTGACCGATGCACGGTCTACGGCAATGTAAAGAGGAGCATCATCGTACTTACTGTAACAATTCGGATTTGCCCCATCGGAGAGTAAAATTTCAATGCACCTTAAACTTTCTGAATTTCGGATACACTCTTGAAGTATAGTGTTGCCTTCAGAATTTTTCATTTCTATGTCAAATAATGCTTCATTTACCAGATAATCCAGCAAAATGTCTTGGTATTTTTTATTCTTGACAGCGATGAACAATAATAACGGTTCATCGCGTAAATCTTCGAGTCTGATAATATACTTCATGAAAAGATGAACAATTAGCAGTGAACCCATCTCAAGAACTTTTATGAACGTCTTGATTTCAGCTTTAGATACGCTATTGCGAGCAATAGCCTCACCTTTTGAAAGTATTAAGATCTCAAAAATAGAGTCGTCAAGTTCATCGTTGCTTGGATTCCTGGACAAGGTTGCATAAAAAAGTACACTCTCGCCTTTATTATTTTTTGCGCAAACATTGGCTCCCCAATCTACTAAGATTTGCAAAATTTGCTTGCATCGTTGATATTTGACACATTCCTGTGGGGAGAAAAAAAATTTTACTCAATGACTCTATATCTCAAATCTCAACAGAAAATTACTATCCAGTAATATAATATTTCATGTGCTATCTGAAAACTGCTGCAATTATGTTTGATAAAAGTAATATATAATAAATTTTGACATCTAAATCGGCCTCGTTCTAAATTACAGTATATATATTGTCGCGACAAGATCGACTTAATTTGACACCCTACTTCGATTTCTCGCTTTGGAACTGCAATTTATCATCTCCTCACGAGAAACATTTACATCTGAACTCAATTTAACATACAGGCGAAACCCGATATTCACGATTTCCGTATTCGCGAATTCCTTATTCGCGGTGAGATGAATTGAAACAGAAATTCATCATTCGCGGTGTTTTGTCCCGTATTCGCGGTAAGCAAAGTATGATAGTTTTTGGAAATTTTGAAATCTCAGACAAGAAAGTCATCGTCTGTCTGCTCAAAAATTATCTCAATAAGATTTTCGATATTTAAACTGTATTCCTATTTTCGAAAGCAATTTTCAAATAGCCTACAGAACCGCCAGAAGAAATTGAACAGTCTGAACTTGTCATCACAGCTTAGATGAGATGGATTCCGCGAGAGATGGCTTCAGTTTGGAGTGCAATCGAAGATTTCCTAATTTTTAATCCATCAGTCATGTTGAGGAACTTTCATGAGCTGCACTCGAACCATGTCAAATAATGCAAGCAGATCTTTTTCGCAGAGCATAAGACAATCTTGATAAACTTTGTGCTTCACCAGATCACAAAAACTCAATCCTTTCGTTGTTTGTAAACCTGTTTGATCTTGAAATTATACTTGCCACACCCGCTCATAGTGAAATATTTACAAAATATAACTAAGCGAAGAATTATGGCAAATGATGACTTCTAGAGAAAAAAGATGATTTTCGTCCACGACGATCTGGTAACCGCCACTTTCGTGAGAGCAATACTTTCCGTACTCGCGAATTTGATATTTGCGTTGTTTTTTGGAATCGTAACTACCGCGAATACCAGGTTTTCCCTGTATGTATTCACAGCAAATTTTGTGTCACCATGTATCCATGGAGTTGATCATACTGAGTGTATAATATGCTCAACCATAATAATTTTACACAGCGAGTTTTGAACTAGAAATACTATTTTTGCAGATGGCAGTAGTCTTTTCAGGCGGACATCATCAAATACGAAAAAACCTCTGTAGTAGGTGTGTAAGATATAGCAATCTGCGTTTCGAAGGCCAAAATCATCTCGAAGATCCAAGATTGGTATGGTATGCTAAATTTAGGAGAGATCATCCAATCTTCCAAGCACCAGGAATTATATTATTCAACAAAGGATAATGTGCTTTATAATACCTATCTTGAAGATAGTCCCAAGGTAAGTAGGATCATCATTGAAAGATTTGACTTTCGTCTTTGAGATCGTCACTCGACAAAACTTAGCTTGTGAAAACAGACTAAAGCAACTTTTTCTGCATAAATGATCTAAAATCTCATCATTTTTAAATTTTTGCAATACTCACGTGTAAGATGGTTTCATTCAAAGAATTTGATGCACTTCGAAAATTTGTATCTGCCTTAGCATTCAACAAAATGACAACGATTTGTACGTTGTTGAGCTCCACAGCAGCATGACGCAGAGCACTACCTGCACCATCGTCCATAATAATGTTCGGGTCTGATCCATATAGTAGCAACCCGATCAGAAATCTCGCGACGACGGCCTTAAGATAAGTCAAGGCCTGATCAGGATTTCGGCAGCCGACCTGAGAATTATTTTCAGGACAATGTAAAGTTGGTGTTCATGCGCAGTTCAGGACTTGAAAGCGCAAGCTTGAATTCAGGCAAGCTTGATCAAAATTTGAAGATCCCCTGAGCTGCTATAAAGCGAAAAAACTTGCCGTGTTTGCGACGACTTAGAGAGGCTGTTGTTAGTTTTTTATTTGGAATATTTTAATGAAACTTTAATTATATTCAGGTAAAGATTAATACTGATGATAGTACTGAATACTGGAAAATATGAGTGATAGCTTAGTGAGACTGCGGATGAGAAATTCGGTGCGGATGCGATTTGTACGAAAAGTACAGAAAGTGAAGAAGGCAAATGAGGTGGAAAAATTGAAACAGTCATTGATGTCAGAAAAGAAAAGAGAAAATCCCATTCAAGAAGAATCAGTGCCTGAGGTAGAAGATGATGAAGAAGATTCAGAAGAAGAAATACTACATGAAAAATTGAGAAAGGTAGTGAACGATCCTCCAGTAGTAATATCTCATGCTCCAGTAAACCAACACATTTCTCAGTTTCCATCAACAAATGTCCTTCCAGAAAGGATAGATCATGATGACTCTATGAACAGAGAATTTGGAAAAAAAGATGTCTGTGAAAATGCTTCGGTACGTGGTGATGATGATAGCGATGATGAAGATGAGTCCACCCCAGCCTTCATTATTGCGGATATCTTGGCTAAATGGGCTCAAGAAAGTGATATAGCTCACATTAAACTTGATGCTTTTTTAAAGAAGCTGAAACCTCATTTTCCACAACTGCCTGCATGTCATAAAACTTTGCTGCGAAGAAATGAAGAAAGCATGTTCAAAGTCCAAAAATTTAATGTGAATGACAACTTAGATAACTCTGAATTTGTTTATTTTGGCATTCGGAAGGCTTTGGAAATGATGGTAAGACCAAGTCTCCATGTTATAAAAATACTCAAACTGCAATTCAATGTTGATGGACTGCCCATATCCAAGTCTAGCTTGATAGAATTTTGGCTCATCATGGGTAAAATTTTTATGGAAGACATCTTGATAACCTATGATCCTTTTGCAATTGCTGCATGGAAAGGAAAGGGTAAACCCAAAAGTGTTGAACTTTTCCTAGAAGATTTCATCACAGAGTTGAACATCATACTACAAGAGGGAGTGACTATACAAGAAGTCCATTTTACAGTTGAAGTTCATTGCTTTGCCTGCGACAAACCAGCTAGGGCTTTTATAAAATGCACAATCAGTCATGGAGGCTTCTTTGCATGTGAGAGATGTTATGTCAATGGCTGCAAACCTAGAGATACTACAATTTATCCCCAATTTGATGCAGCATTGAGGACTGATCAAGCCTTTCGGATGTTCATCGACACCTGTCATCAGAAAAAAATGTCCCCATTAGTAAGAATTAAACCAGAAATTGATATGATCTATAAATTCATGCTGGAATTTATGCACTTGGGCCCTTTGGGACTGATGAAAAGGTTACTTAATTACTGGACTAATGTTACTGGATTCAAGCTGTCCACTCATGACATCAACCGACTCTCAGCAAGAATGGCTAATATTGCAAAACAGGTACCTTGTGACTTTCAGAGAACTACCAGATCATTGGGAATCATATCATACTGGAAAGCTACAGAATTCCGTTTCTTTTTACTCTACTGTGGTTTTCTGGTTCTCAAAGACATTCTCCCCAAGGAACAATACATGCATTTTATGCTATTCTGAGTTGGCAGCAGGATTATCTCTTGTGATGATCTAATAAGTAAATATTTACATCTGGCACGGGTTTATTTTCAAAAAGGCGCAGAGCTATCAGCAAGAGTGTATGGCGAAGACTCCCAAAATCTAACTCTGCATTCTTTTGTGCATCTTGTGGATGACATTGAGAATATGTAATGCAATGTCAGTCAACTAACAGCATTCCCATTTGAAAACAAATTTTCTAGGTATAAAAAGTTTGTAAAAAGTGGATACAAGCCTCTGCATCAGTTATGCTACCACATTGAGAATGAATTGAAAAATAATGGAGGACCAAAAGTTTACAAGGATGACATTAATTACTCGAAAAGAAAATCTAATGGCCTTTGTCTCATAAACAGTGTGAATTACACGTAGTTCAGTTTGAGTGGAAAATCTCCAGAGAATGTTGTTTTATTGAAAAATGGTGACATATATGTCATTCAACAGTTGTACGCTGAAACAAAAGGATCGGATGTCATGATTAAAGGGCAAAAGGTTCAAATTATTGGAGAGGCATTTACATATCCAATGAATTCTTCTTTGCTGGGAATTCATGAAGTGAAGTTCACAGATGATCAGTGTCATACTTTTCCACTTACAGACATTGAGAAGAAAATGTTGAGAATATCGGTGTTTGAGTTATCTGAAGAGGATAAAAAAGATTACGTTGTGCCTTTTCTTCACACCTGAACTTTTCAAAATCTCTCAGCAATGATCCACTAATCAACAGCTCACCAAATTGGTTAATAATTATTACTAAGCATTCATAAGACAGTAAATGAACCTGAGCAAGTTTGGATCTCACGTTAGTAAATAGAAACGTGGGCGGCAGTCAGCATTTGGGTGAGCTTAAACGCAATAATTATCTTCATATTCACAAAATTGTTGTGTTATTTTGAAAGTTGTGCTAGAAAATATCAACACCATGTGCCTCAGGTAAACATCAGGGACTGATCAAGCATTGATCAAGACTGGACTAGGTAGACCTAACCCATCTTACGCAATCGAGCAAATGCGCGGGCTTCACATCTGTTCATCAGGCTCAGTACAAGTGATGATCAGGCTCTACGTCAAAAGCTTGATCAAAAACTGCAAAATTTTTATCATGATGGATTTTCTTTATATGACCGCTGGCCGAGCTCGGGGACGGAGTTGCGGATCGAATTCGAGATTTTTCATCATTCCATCAAGATGCAGGTAAGAATTTCTATTAAGACTTCAGTATTAAGGACGTAGGAAGAAGTAAGCGCCTATGACGTTTTTAAAAATTTTGTATACTACTCAAAAATGACAGGATATGATTGCATGCTTGGTCTTGCTCAACTTTTTAGTGCTCGCTTTACAAATCTTGATGTAAGAATTTTTGACAAAACTAGAGCCACTTTCACTGTTCATTTTTATCGCATCCACAGGCACAGCCTACCTTTACTCCAAAGTTTTTAGTAGTGCTTTTTCATGGAAATAACAACCATGAAATAGATGGAAATAGAGCTATTGTGCCAAAAAAGTGCATGGTTGTAGAAGCTCCTGCCAATCAGCCATCAGTAGTTAAATATCTTCCTCCACCGTATAAAACTCAGAAAAAAGTGCAAGCTATAAACAGAGTTGTTCTGGCTGGGGAAGACGTTCCTGCTAGTTGGCAGCAGTTTTTCTGTACAGTTACTCACCAATGTGGTAAGAACCCTTTCTTGAACTTGCACATCACCTTCTAAGCCAATACTCCAGATCCCTGTATTACCAAATTTTTTCAGAAACTATTGAAGGAGCTCAGTATTGTCTCCAAAATCCAAATGTATCCAATGAGAGTTCTGTTGAAAACATGGTAATTGAAAATGACCTATTCAATGTACCTAATGGGTCAGAAGTGAATAACAATCCTGACATTCATGTGACCGATCAACAACCAGCCATCATTCCTTCTTCTAGTAATAGCTCCGAAGAACCAAATGGAGTTGTTCGTCATGACCAATCAAGTATGTTTTTCAAGGACAACTCTACAAATGAATAACTATTACATTTTTTCCAAACCATGAGAAACTCTTGTAACAATTTATTGGTCTATTTTTTAGCGGAAGATACAAGTATGAATAATATATCTCAAAATTTAGAGAATGTTGACACCATGATGAATGTACAAGTTCTTAAAGCCATTATTACTGAAAGCTTGCAAGGTATGTAGAGATTCCAACCTGAAATAGTTGTAGTTTTTCTCATAATTTTTGAATGGGATAGAGTCACTGGCAACCACAAATTTTAATTTCTAGCCGTGCATCAATCACTGACGTTATGGATGGAAAAAAAATTCAAGGGTAGGTATTGTCATTGTTATATTCAGTGCAGTCTCACCACTAAGTTTTAGCTAAGATAGAATTCTTCAATGACAATACTTAAAATATCTCAATACTTCTCTTCTAGATATTGAAAAAAAAGTTGATGATTGTGACATAAGGATTACAGACTTGGTTGACAGATTTGAAACTCTTACCAATAAATTGAATGATCAACATGATCTCAACATATCCAACATCACGATAGATGATATTGCCAAAAAATTTGATATGTCTTTGCCTACACAAACGCTTGAAAATTTTCAGCTTTTTGATGGCAAGCTGCTGGATGAGAAACTCAGAAAAATTATGGTGAGTAGCTGTTGTGTCAAGTAATTTATAGGACCTTTCGTGTAGGTAAATCCTCATGATTCTCATTATTCTAGGTGGAGTTCTTACAAAATAGAGTCACCAAGAAATCATCACTTGGCAAATCCATGGCTGCAATACTAAAAAAATTTGTGACTCGACCTGTGCTACAAAATTATACAGCCACCAAAAAAAGTGGAGATAAGGAATTATTCTGTAAAACTCAACTATATTCCCTGATTGAAGGTATGTTTGGATAATTATCCCAATCTTTGAATGCATGGATTTGAATCCTCATCATTTATATTGTGTACCACTCCGTAGGCCCAATGAGATATGTCTTCAGAGACAAAGATGGAAATTTGATGGACGAGTCCTTGGTGAAAAAGTCAGTCGGTACTGCTATCAACAGCAGTACTGATTGGGGTGGTGCTAGAAAGAGTAAAAATGGAATGCAGGATGCCACAGCCTTATTGCTTCAAAATGGCCCTGGAGTTTCACTTCAGAGAGAACCAATAGCTGAAACTGAAGGAGCTCCACAAGTTCCACAACAAGAAGTCCTACAATTCCCTCACGGTCTCATTCAGAGAGCTGCAGAACTCCCACCAGTTCCACCTCAAGAAGTCAATACTCAGACTATTCAATAAGAGCAGATACACCTTATTGAATGAGACTTTTGGTATCGTGTATGAACTAACTTAGAATAAATGTAAGCGAACCTTTGTGCCAAGCGTAAGCTTTTTGAAAAAATTCACATGATGCATGACATGATTGTTTTTTTTCATGAGGTTAGATATATTTTCATTGACAAAATTACATTGTGCCATTGTCCCTCAAGTATTCGTGGGTAAGATTTTGATCTGTTGACTACACATTATTGTATAAAAATCTTGATATTGTGACCAAAT
The DNA here is from genome assembly GCA_029851415.1 of Eretmocerus hayati. NCBI lineage: Eukaryota > Metazoa > Arthropoda > Insecta > Hymenoptera > Aphelinidae > Eretmocerus > Eretmocerus hayati. Next base: position 52,181,731 of record CM056741.1, on the reverse strand, counting down.
AGATGTAATCGGAGTGAATAAGTATCAATTAAACTATCTCCACTCATTTATCGGTAACTCTCTTATCATTACTACTATACAAACCACCAAGAGTCATTGCCTTTTCTCAGTAAAAATTCTTGTAAATGTGAATATAATGAACTATTCTCACAATTTTTTTAGAAGAGGAGGCCTTCATTATTAAGGAGCAAAATTCTGCACGCATGTCACTAAAGCATGAGAATATTCTTTCACATTAGCTTTCATTCCGATCAAGAAAAAGCGCGGAGAGATGGGTTGATGTATCCGTAAGGTGATGTTATTATTATAACGATAAAAACGTATATAAAAATGTTGCAAACACGACATTCGTTCATTTCGCCATCAAAATATTCAGTTCAGGTAATCATCAAGTTTTGATCCGGGAAACTTGAAGTCAGGCTCAATGTTCAAGACCTGATCCGCGCATGAACACAAAATCCCCCGAGGCCTGATCAAGGCCTGACTTGATATTCAGGGTTCCTGATCAGGCCTGGAAGATTCTGAGAGGTGAATTTCTGATCGGGAATTTCTCAACAATAGGTGACTGTCTGCTGATCACGGCGTAGTGTAAGAGAGTACGATTGTTGTGGTAGGCATTAATATCGCCACCATTTTCAACATATTTTTCAGGATAGGCAAGATTGTATGGATTTACTGGGTTATATTCCATTATTTCTCTTATTACAGTGCTAACGGCAGGAATGTATCTGTAAAAAGTTGTGTATACACTAATTTTTTTAATTTGAATCGAAAAATTAAAGAATTGATGAAAACGAATTTGATTGCTGGTGATGTAACGGTTAAATTGGGTGCAATACATAGAAAACATAAGAAAACTTACACTTTTTTGACCTTTTTCACCTTACGACGTGACGCAGATCATATATACTCTTCGATATCAGAAACTTCTCGCTTATGATTCATATCGATTTTATTATTGTCTGAAAGTAATGATTGATGATAAAACACCGGCTGATTGAATCGATCAAATAATAATATTAGATCGGCTCGTTGATCCAGCTATGGCTACACTAATGTTTGTTGATTCGCATCTTCGTATAATAATGTGAGCTCTATTCAATATCATGATAATCATGGACATCAGCACGGTATACGGGTGTATTAGTTTGGTAAGTATATACACTGCAAAAAATCCGTGGCAAAAACTTCAACCAATCGGTTGAAGTTTTTCCCTCACCCAGTGGTTGATCACCAAATTCAACCACTGGTTGATTCCGATGCCATATGACTGAATGTGCGGCTCGGGAAGTGGATAAATGGAGGACCCAATAAGGGAACATTATTAGATTTAAAAAATCTCATCACAGTTTTTGCACCAGTTAAATTTAAAAAAAGCGTGATAAGCACCAGTCATCACGGCTGAACATTCATCATTTCTGTATATATACAGAAATGATGAATGTACAGAAAAATGCCTGTCCTGCAGGAGTCGAATACACGTCGTAAGGCTGGAGGGATGTATAGATGGACGGATGGGGGGGGGGGGGGTAGACAGGATGGATGGATGGAATGGAACTCAATGGAATGGAACGGAACGGAACGGGATTGAAAGTAACGGAATGGAACGGAATGCAATGGAACGGAATGGAATGCAATGGACCGGAATCGGACGGAATGAAACGGAGTGTAATGGAACGGAATGGAAAGGTGTGGAATGGAACAGAACGGAACGGAGTGGAATTGAACGAGAAGGAAGGGAATGGAACGGAGTGGAATTGAACGGAATGGACCGGAACTTTTTTCCACTCCAATTCCACTCCGTTCCATTCTGTTCCGTTCCGTTCCGTTTCGTTCCATTCCACACCTCCATCCCCTTCCATTCTATTCCGTTCTATCCTATACCATTTCATTCCGTTCCGTTCCGTTCCGTTCCATTCCATCCATCCATCCCATCTACCCTCCCACCCCATCCGTCCATCTATTCATCCCTCCAGCCTTACGACGTGTACTCGACTCCTGCAGGACAGGCAAACCGCTTTGTCGTCCATACGGGACCGGGGCTAATGTTTATCCCTCTTTGTTTGTGAAAAAAATGACGAAACTTGTTTTTCCGAATCAAAAGTGTCAACCAGAGACCACCATGGATCAATTTCGTGGGCGCCGCATTCATCCTTATATATTCGTTGTGGGAAAAAAGTCAACCAGCTGGTTGAATTTGGCATCCAACCAGTGGTTGAATTTTCAACCAAGTGGTTGGATTTTCAACCACTGGTTGGGCAATTTGGTTGGAAGTCAACCAATTTTTTACAGTGTACATACAGACATACATACAATGAAAAGTTGAGTTCGCATTCATACGGGTCATGTTTCGATTGGGAGCTTGGAGGGGGAAGCATAATAAGAAAAGACGATATACTTGAAATTGATAATTTTTTGCTCCGAAAAATCGAACTATATTTTCTGTTTTAAGAGAAATTGATTCTAAGCATTCAAAATTTTGCACATGCTTAGGTTGTTGCTCTTCTTGGAAAAAGGTAAAGCTACCTTACAGACCAAACAAGCAGCACCAGAGTATTTTTTCCGGGTGTGAGCGCTAAATTTGATGAGTCGATGTGCATTTGTCGACACATTCACTCCGACGGGTCCCAACATTGGTGGGACCCGCTTGACCCTCTTTGTGTGATGAAGATTTATCTAATCTTATGGGAATAATAACACTACGCAGATCCCACCAGTGCTAAGATTCGTCCGAGCTCATTACAAAGACGAAACTGCGATTTTTGGCTTCGTAACGAAAGGGTTTGAAAAAATTTTACAGCACTCTAACCTAAAAGTTGTAACTTTAAACATGATTTTTGGATTCTCGTGCTCTAAAATATCGTATGAGACTGCGTGCAGATGGGTAGTTTTGTTACGAAGGACTTAAATAGCACTCGCTTCGCTCGTGCCATAAACAGTCCTTCGTACACAACAGTACACAACTAGAGCACCCATCTGCGTACAGTGTCATAATACACTATTAGAGATGACTTTTCAGGGAAAAATCAAAGTTTCACATTACAAAATCTCTCACGCAACACTTTTTTCAATGAGTTTTAATAAATTGAATGCTGATATCTTGAATGCACTCTAACCGTTTCTCGATATTTTAGCCCACGATAGAAATCTAACAACTTTGGGTAAATAAAGCTATAACTTTTGGGATAGAATGATTTTTGGATGACTTTTCAATAATCACTCGTCAGGTTCATGAAGAGTTTCTGTGACATGAGTTATTTTTACAGCATCAAATAATCATATTCCAAACATTCGATCGGACGTCAGAAACAAGTCTGGGGTTTATCTATCTTTTATTCTATTTTTTATATACTGTCGAACAGAATTCTGGACGCTGAATTTAACTCAGGGCTGATATGTTGCAAATAAAATACAAAAGCATGCTGATCTCTGTGATAAATAATGTGTAAGTTCACATTCTATTACTTTTGACATGTAAATAAGTGCATTGTAAAGATGTGCAAGCAGAACAGAGATTGGATGCGAATACGTTCTAAATCTACGTTAGTAATGATTATAACACTCAAATTTTGCATATCCTACGAATTTCTTTATAACTGAGTACAAAATCACACAGTCTCTCTCATCAATTCTCATATGATTTATCACAGTCTCATCAATGTGTCAAACTCAAAGGATATCAGGAGAAATATGCGATAAGACGCACATCTATAAATTAAACGAATCATTGGCAAATAAATAATCATTCAAAAGATGCAAAAAACTAACTCATTCTACGCGCAAACAGGTCCACATCAAAATCGCATCCTAATTAGCCACTGCAGAATCCGAATTCGCATATTATGTGCAAAAATCAGAAGGCGAATATCTTTAAAGACAAGCTTCCATCGCTGTTCTCACGCTGCATATAGCGGCATCACCTTTGAGTCCAAAAAATTATGTTAATTTTAATTTATGCCTTTTGTCGCGTTCACTCTCGGCAGCAGCTCTTATACTCTCCTCTCCACCCATTCACCTCGTCACCAAAAAATACACGATCTACACGGAAAAAAAAGATTGGTTACACCAACAATCAACTTGGCTACGACAAACAAAAAAAGTTGGTTGGAATATTTAACGCCTATTGAGTTGGTTAGATCATTCAATTCCCTTTAGTTGAATGTGTTGTTATTTGTATAACCTTCTTGAGGACAGATAAAGTTGATGTGATTACGTACCGCTAGTGTATATTTGTGATGATGAGGATTTAAAAAGTGCGAGGCAAGTCTTCTGTACCGCTCGGCCGTCATAACTTTCCCAATGCATCACTAAAAGTTGGTATTTTTCTCGACTAAAGAAGATTATGCAAATAACAACAGATCCAACCAAGAGAAATTGAATGATCCAACCAACACGATAGGCGTTAAATATTCCAACCAATTTTGATTGGTTAGGACAACCAATCTTTTATACCAATACCGATTTCGAATTCTTTCATTTCTTTCGCCACTTGTATTATAGATCAGCTCACACCAATGTATTATAAGGTAAGTGTACCCAACTTGCCTCTGTACCCAACTTGCCCCCATATGCCGATCTCGGGGATGGGCACTCCTTGGCCTCCCGGCAATTTTTTTTTACGTTGGTTATGTTGAAATATGAGAAAGTAAGTATTTTCCATCGACCCCGGATCATTTCTGCGTTCTCCAGAAAATATAGAGTGAGTTTTCCATTTTCCGTGATTGCTTAGCTAAGAAAGCATCGAGGGAATTGCTTTCAGTAAAATTAGTGCCAAATTTTTTGAGTTCAACCAATCTCAACGTACCTTAGCGCATTCGATTCCTTGTTTCAAGACCTTCAAAATCCATTTTTCAAAATTGCAAAATTTGAATATGGAGCTGTTCTATGTGCAAAACACGAAGATGGTTTGAGAATCAAGAAGGCCGACATCGGAGTGTACCCAACATGCCCCCATATGTTTATCTCAGAAAGGCGTGCAGTATGACTTTTTTTACCACTCAGGACGTGTTTATCACGTCAAAATAGGTCGGAAACGATGTCTTCGGCCAGCTAAAAGCTACAAATGTCGCTGCACGGTGCCAAAACGGATCAAAGCGATTTTATTCACTTCATCGCCGATTTACATTGTTTTAAATGATGGGGGCAAGTTAGGTACACACTTTTGTAAACTTTCAAAAATCACCTTTTGGAAGAATTAAACCCGTTTACCTCCATTTGGTCCAAATAGGATGTACTGTAACTCATTTTGAAGGTCTTGAGACAAGCTTCAAAATGAGTCAAAGTACGTTGGAAAATATTGAGATTAGCCAGAATTATTAAGAAAATGGCTTAATGGGGGCAAGTTGGGTACACTGACCTTATATATATATATTATTCCAGAATAGCGAACTCGATTTTGCGCAAGCAACAACGTTGACGACGACGACAACGCGCGATAGCCTTTCGAATATATAACCTCATGGATCAGATTAATTAGCCGATTTTACCGACGACGACGATGTCTGTCGATCGTCGATCTCGTACAATCCTATTGAATACCTATAAGTCTATGTAACATCAGCCTACAGGAATTTTGCGATGCGCCAAAAGAGACCACCGTTCACGTCGATCGCATATTTCGCGGAAATAGAATCACTGGCCCGTTAATACATGGTTTGCTTCGATATATAGTTGGCTTGATTTACAGAGCGGCCCCAAAAACTTGTGGTCTACTCTACTATCTCTCACGAGGCTTTAGAGCTTGTTTAAGCCCATATATCTATATCGATGAGTTTGCGGATTAAGGCAAGAGATCATCGGAAGCCTTTGAGTGATGATTAGCGTATTATATAGGTATCAGAATCTTTTTTCCCTCTTACACTACACAATTCTGCCCATTTCGATATATTTACAAGTCCATATAGGCATTTCTATATAAAACTTCAGGCGCCCGGCAGGTTATACCTCCACCGATCAAAGTGTTTTTAAATGCGCGCCTTTATGGCGCGATTAATATCGTCGTAAAGTGTACGAAAAGTAAATTAGATAGATCGCTAACACTTTATATTATCTCGATCCGTATATCGAACAGAACATATAGTACTATGTCTGATGTTGAGTATAAGGGAGGCGGAGACGCACATGCAACATGTATAGGGAAGAGTGGGGCAAATTAGGACAGGGGCGAATTAGGACAAGCAAGATAGCTCGGTTGTGGGCGAGTCTAGGCTTCCACCGGGTAAAAATATTTTCAATACTATCACAGACAATGGTTTTTATCCCGGTAAGACCTCCCGAAACGATACTGGGAGTCTTCGCTGACGCAAGGGTTTTTGAGGGCCTAACAAGGTTTATTCTGAAAATGCAAGATCACACGCTGCTTCTGCGAAAGTGGGTTGGCTTAATCGACATTCGGTGGTCAAAAACTAGGTCACAAAACAAAGATTCTGAGCCGTCGTGGGTCAAAATCGGCCCAATTGAACCGAAGTTATCGCAATTTTGCGAAAAAACGCCTGGGGGCATTTTACGACAAACCGGAGTGCAAGTTCTTCGAAGAAGCGTAATAGGTTGAGGGTAAGTTAGGTGATTTAAAATGAGTAAGAAAATGAAGTTACGATGTCCAAAGGCCGTCTCAGGAGTCAGATTAGCGGTCAGGAGTGGCTTTCAACGTGTTCTAAGTGAGTGCTCGTTTTTCGCATTTTTACTCTCGCATTCACTGATAATGGGTTGACTGTCGCACGCTATCATTTGGATCGTTGACTTGTGGCGAGTATGGATACCTCCCATATGAAGAAGATTGAAAGAAAGTCGACTCTTAGAAGCTGCGAAACAGTTGCTGATTGCTGAAGACGATAGTGCACCAATAAAGTGGCTATTCCAACAATGGTCCAAAATGACATAAAAATGTCTCACTTGCTGAGTATGTAGAAGTGTCGATCGAGTTTCCCTCTTGGTTCTGGGTCATTACCACGTGTTTTGGTGAGCAAATTCGACTCTAATAGTTAAATAATATTGCAGTATACCTCGATTTTCAAAGGCTGTCCTAATTTGCCCCCAAAACTGTCCTAAAGTGCCCCCAAACGCGGGACGAATTATGTGCTGCTTGATTGCTGAGAAGTTCGATGATATAGCAGTCACTGCTGATGCTCAGATACGCATGGGCTCCGCAAACTATCCGACGATTTGGAGTGTCCCTTGAAGCTCTCTCATCAGTTTTTCGACGATGGGAGACGTGAAATGGGGAACTATCTTTGAATCTAGTTTCCACGGTCTTCCGGAAGATTCACGTGTCGAATTTCTGGAGTAACGAGTGATACCTGAGGAATTCGATGATATCGCGTTCGCTGCTGATGCTCAGATACGCACGGGCTTCACCAACTATCCGACGTTCTGGAGTTTTCCTCGGAGTTCTCTGATCAGTTTTCCGACGGAGAGAGAATAGAAATGGGATTTCTATTCAAAAAAAAGCTCTAGGATATTTTGTATTTCAATCAATGTTAGTATCCAAGTCCCAGATCAACTGTAGTTCTTGAGGATATTGTAAATTCAATTGAGAATTGACCTACAAGTTTCATCAGATCCCTCAGTGGATAATTAAAGATCAGCATCACATGGGAATCATCTTTTTTGATGATGGATTGTTATCGGTAAAAGTCATGCCAAGCATGTGAGGGCAAATGAGTTGAGAGTAAGCATCTCACATTATTTTGGGGCATCCCTGTCTAGCGAATGGTGTAAGATTGTCTCTCACAACTCATGTGCACTGACACGCTGAGTATGACATTCACCATTTACACCCCACCATCAAAAGAAGTGGGTCTGAAGTGATGATGTTCTTCATCACTCTTCTCAATAAATGGAGGCACCGATAAAAATTGTAGAACGTTCCACAAATTAACAAAGTTACCAAGATCTGACTTGAATTTCCAAAAAAAGCTCCAAGATATTTTGTATTTCAATCAATTTTAATATTCAAGTCCAAGACCAACCCTGACTGTAGTTCTTGAGAATATTATAGATTCAATTGAGAATTGACCTACGAGTTTCATCAGATCCCTCAGTGGATAATTAAAGATCAGCATCACATAGGAATCATCTTTTTTGATGATGGATTGTTATCGGTAAAAGTCATGCCAAGCATGTGAGTGCAAATGAGTTGAGAGTAAGCATCTCACATTATTTTGAGGCATCTCTGTATAGCAAATGGTGTGAGATTGTCTCTCACAACTTATGTGCACTGACACGCTGGGTCTGACATTCACCATTTACACCCCACTATCAAAAGAGACGGGGCTCGAGTGATGATGTTCTTCATCACTCATCTCAATAAATGGAGACACCGATAAAAATTGTAGGTGAGTACTCAACAAATTAACAAAGTTACCAAGATCTGACTTGAATTTTCAAAAAAAAACTCTAGGATATTTTGTATTTCAATCAATGTTAGTATCCAAGTTTAAGATCAACTGTAGTCCTTGAGAATATTGTAAATTCATTTGAGAATTGACCTACAAGTTTCATCAGATCCTCCAGTGGATAAATAAAGATCAGCATCACATGGGAATCATCTTTTTTGATAATGGATTGTTATCGGTAAAAGTCATGCCAGGCATGTGAGGGCCAATGAGTTGAGAGTAAGTATCTCACATTATTTTGAGGCAACTCTGTCTAGCGAAAAGTCTGAGATTCAGTCACACAACTCATTGCCACTGACACGCTAGGCCTTACTCTCACTAATAACACTCCATAATTAAAAGACATGGTCCTCAAGTGTTGGTGTCCTCAATCAATCCACAGAGAAATTGAAGCACCAGTCAAACTCAAGGGTGGATTCTACAGGATTGGCATAACCCATTTATACCATCACCTGCTGTTGGAACTTGGAGAAATCTCTTATTCGGATCAGACACTTCAAATAAATCATCAGCTGCAAAATAATTCACAGTCAAGATCCATGGTTTCTTTGTGAATCAAAGAAAACCCATCTGGGGCTCCACAACAGTCGGCTCTCATTTGCTGCAACGAATTTCACGACCTGTAACAAAAACAAGACACACGCCACGAAGAATTTGATCCTTCACTTGAAATGAATTGTTACAAAATTAATATTATGTGATGAAAAATAATACTCATCTGACTGAAAACAGATTCTCATAATGCACTGAGCATGTTGTCCTCATCATCTGACAGCAGCCGACAGCCAGACCCACACCTCATGTTGGGGCAAGTCCCCCAAGCACGCAACATCCGAACACCAAAATTTCACTACTTTTGGACTCTTCATTGACGAAATGGACACTCGCTCGATGCCGCCAATGCTTAATCGATGCACACCGCTAATGCAGCGACGATGACGGAAACGCAATACAGATGTGCGGTGGCAGCCAACGATGATCCTTCACGACCGAGTCTGCTTTACACTGCACAGGACACGTAACACTGAAAATTTGATCACAACACTCACTTGCCTCTCGAAAAAACTCGAGACAAATGACTCAAGCTGTCGGATTCAACACGCATGTCCGTGCTTCGCAGACCCGAAATCGGAAATGACTAACAACACGATGGTCTGTCACACACGTGGCGGCGGGAAACATAACCACCACTTCTGCGAGTACGTGACTTCAAAAGTCACGCTCGCGTCATGTTTACGACACCCCGGACGAGCCCTCAAAATTGCACTTTTAGAAATTACATTTAAAAACGAATCAAGCTCGAAATCACATGCGCAAACAGCCTAGATTTCATAGAATTCGACGGGCTATCTATCTAGCAACGTCCGGACCGGATATTTTTACAAAGGGACTAGGCGGGTAAGCATGGTGAATCGGCCCTTGTCGGGTATTGGTTCAGGAGTAATTTTTCCCAGTTCCTAACACCAAAGTAAGTGGCGAAAAAGGTTCCTTAGGTCCCAAGGTCGCCTCTATAGTGTACGGCACCCTGAGAACCGTCTAAAAAACGCTAAAAATCGATGTTCCATCAACTGGATCGCATTTCAACGCATTTTGATGAATCGTTCTGAAAATTTTTTTGTATATCCTTGAGACTGTACCAAATGATAAAAAGATATTCTCGTGTCTACAACTTTCGATTGAGGCCTCTAAAAAAATTCCAGAAAGTTAAAAATCGGTTCTTGACACAGTTATCCATGATTCCAACAAGATTTGACCATTCCATCGTGTTTATCGAGTCATTTTGCATCGAAAATCATTTTGAAATATATTGGTTTGGGTGGTGGAAAGTGGTCAAAGATGTAAAAATCCGTTTTTAAAGCAAATTCTGACTCACTAATTAGCATCTCCTGCGCATGCAAATTCTTCTTCGTCTCCGAGAATATCTTCAATCGATAGCTGATGTAATTTCCTTCAAAATGACCACTTGAGGAGGTCAATTTGATGCACTAGAACCCGAGATCTAGCTGGTCCAAAAAATCAAAAAATCCAAGGTACCAAATCCGTGAAGCCGCGGCCCCTTCAATGGGCCTGAAAAATGCGAATTTTGAATTGGAGTGTTCCAGAGAGGTGAACATGTGTTTTTTATGTATTTTTTAGCGTAGAAACCGAATCCGTGGTCAATTTGGTTCTCAGCCTTCAAGATTTTTCACCCGACTCAAACAACTAGCTCGATAGTAAAGGGTCATTTTTAGCCTTTTTACTTACAATCTTGGTGCATGACGAGTGTATAAATAGATTTGGATCGGGTACATATTGAATGTTCCCATGTTTTTTCACGTATCTTGAACAACTGAGAACGATGCCGATGGTATCGGGGCTCGAGGATGAGTTGGGAGTGAGACATTCACTAGTTGATTCAGCCTTTTGAGAATGAGATTGAAGAACCAAATTCAGATTTTCTAGCGACAGCTCACTCCCAACTCATCCTCGAGCCACGATATCGTCCCCATCGACATCGTTCTCAGTTGGTCAAGATACGTGAAAAAACATGGATACATTCAATATGTTCCCGATCCAAATCTATTTATACACTCGTCATGCATCAAGATTGTAAGTAAAAAGGCTAAAAATGACCCTTTACTATCGAGCTAGTTGTTTGAGTCGGGTGAAAAATCTCGAAGGCTGGGAACCAAACTGACCACGGATTCGGTTTCTACGCTAAAAAATACATAAAAAACACATGTTCACCTCTCTGGAACACTCCAATTCAAAATTCGCATTTTTCAGGCCCATTGAAGGGGCCGCGGCTTCACGGATTTGGTACCTTGGATTTTTTGACTTTTTGGACCAGCTAGATTTCGGGTTCTACTGCATCAAATTGACCTCCTCAAGTGGTCATTTTGAAGGAAATTACATCAGCTATCGATTGAAGATATTCTCGGAGACGAAGAAGAATTTGCATGCGCAGGAGATGCTAATTAGTGAGTCAGAATTTGCTTAAAAAACGGATTTTTACATTTTTGACCACTTTCCACCACCCAAAACAATATATTTCAAAATGATTTTCGATGCAAAATGACTCGATAAACACGATGGATCGGTCAAATCTCGTTGGAAGCATGGATAACTGTGTCAAAAACCGATTTTTAACTTTCTGGAATTTTTTTAGAGGCATCAATCGAAAGTTGTAGACACGAGAATATCTTTTTATCATTTGGTACAGTCTCAAGGATATACAAAAAAATTTTCAGAACGATTCATCAAAATGCGTTGAAATGCGATTCAGTTGATGGAACATCGATTTTTAGCGTTTCTTAGACGGTTCTCAGGGTGCCGTACACTATAGAGGCGACCTTGGGACCTAAGGAACCTTCTTCGCCACTAACTTTGGTGTATGGAACTGGGAAAAATTACTCCTGGACCAATACCCGACAAGGGCCGATTCACCATGCTTACCCGCCGAGTCCCTTTCAAAAATAATTCTTCTAATTTTTTACCAACAATTTTTTTCAACTCGCCGACATCGGCATTAGATTCGCAATGTCCCAAAACCTTGGAAAAACTTCCGTTGCCCGATCAAAATTGCTTTAAAAAAAAATCAAAGGGGGTACATTCTTATTTAGCCACAGTGTATATCTAAACGTGACAATAGAATGTATAGTGACAACACCAGACATCCAAAGTGACCAGTAGACAATTTTCGCTAGATCGGTATATGCGAGGGTACAGGCATCCCTCGTTCAACGCGGTTTTGGTCAACGCGGTTTTGGTTATACGCGGTTTTTGAATTGCCACCTTTTTTTTGTTCAACGCGGTTTGGGACTTGTACAACGCGGTTTTGAAAATGAAATTTTTGAAGAAAGCTTCGAATGACGTCAGCAAAAAGACGCAATCGACCGCAAGAATAACAAACAATTTACATCGAATCTGTTGAGTGCTAAAACTCGTGAATAATCACACACATAACAGTTCTGAGGAATTCTACTTTTTGATGCTGTCTTGTGTGAACGAATCGAGACTGTATTTATTATGACGAGTCATTGATTTTCTTAGACAACTACGTCTGATTGTTTGAACCCCTAACCAAAAAATTCAAATTTTTGTTTACATGAATCTTGGCTCTATTTTTAGCAAAGTAAAATCGATCTCTTTTCCATAATGTCTGAAAAAAGAAAACAAGCATCACCTTGCAAAAGTTCTCCCGCTGCTAAAAAGTCTCGAAAAGTGATGAACTTGGAAAAAAATCGAAAATTTTGGACCTATTAAAAACAGGTGTAAGCAGAAGTTGCGCGGAAATTTTGTGTGAATGAATCAACAATAAGAACTATTCGTGAAAGTGAACAGAAAGTCCGGGGAAGTTTTATGGTTTATCAGCACTAACGATGATTTCATCATTGAAAAGACTTCTCATTTGATCCCAAATTCACAAAAAAAATCGGTCATAGTTGGTCGATCATGAGTCTTGGTACGCAACCCCCTTTTCTCCATAAGAGCAATGCTTTGTTCAACGCGGTTTTGCTCAACGCGGTAACCTGCCGGAACGTAACCCCCGCGTTGAACGAGGGACGCCTGTATATGGTTTCAATCAGACTCCATCTATTTTACAACTCAGATCTCATACCGTGTTTGTATCAAAAGTGAATCTCAAAGGATCGAGGGGGTTGAATGCAGTGAAACTCATCCTATAAGTACCCTTTTACCTCGCTTATCTTGCAAGCTGCTGGGTTTCGTAAACGCCCCAGTTGCTTGCGCGACTTTGACCTACATATAATATAACCCGACGACTACTCTGAGTTTTTGCCACCACCGCACCTTCGCCGTCACTTATTTGCCAAGCTGCTCTGTCTGTATACGCGCTATCATCTTAATCCTCGCGTATCCGCTTTAAGACGCCCGTATCGCAGTAAAAGAACCTTGTCGTCCCTCTTCATCGTCTCGTCGCAAATCTTGCTTGCTTCTCTTGCCAAAGAGATCTTTTTCCCACCGATCGCTGCTCTTTTGGACTCGTAATTTCAAGCAGCTCTGTCCTTTTTTCTCGTTCGCCATTGCTTCGACGAAATCGTAAATCTTACGTATTTATTGCCCTTCGATCTCTTTATTTCCGATCTACACTGATGTCTACGATATACATATATGCGTCCGTATTTATGCCGTGATATAAGGTACACTATGATTACAGGTTCTGCTCTGCGTTTATCTAACATGATGATTTTCAGACTCTTTTACGGCTTGACGTTTACTTGATTGTATTCGGAAAGGGAAGCTTCTCAGAGAAAATGTAGCTTGCATAGCTTGTAAATTTATGTTTTCTTTAAAAAAAAAAAAAAAAAATTATGTTTTCGATGTAAATGTCGATCTTGTGGCTGGTATTCAAGTTGATACATATTGGTCGAATGTTCATTACGAATTTATATTTCTAAGCCGTATGTTAGTTTTAAGTCATTTTGATCACAAAGTATCTTGTGAGCGTGTAACTTTAGATTTTTCACTATGGTACTTCGGATGGTGGTTGGGAGGAGAATTTTCGATATTTATCAATAGTTTTGTATTTGTATGGTTAGAAAATAAAAATGGGTGATACCCACGTGTAGACTTTCATGATTTTCCATGCCTGTCTAAAATTACCGCTGCAACAAAGTACACTATGTTTTCTCTTTGATAACAATGAAAAAATTGATAAATCGGCAGGAATGAATGAGGTCAACAAATTGCAAAAAAATTTGATTTCAACCCATACTTTGTAGCTTTACAGATATACCGGTTCATTATTTTGTTCAGGTCTTCATCTGACAATGATTTAATTCTTCGATCTGACAAACTGACTCGGAAAGTTGAAATCTATTCCCCAAAAGTACATATTCTTATCCTCAATTACTAAATTTCTTGGAATACCAGTTCCCTTGATGTATTCTATTTATTTATGTACTTCGTGCATTCTTAAAATAATTGTCCTATTTTTGATTATTTGAGACCGTATGAATCTATTACAATGATACTGCAGTATCATTGTAATTGTCAATTCAAGCGAGTGCTTCAACATGGATATCGTATGAATCTATTTTGCTTTTTTTTCTATTTTCTATAGGAAAAACTTGCGTGATTCTTCCAAGCGGAATTTGTTGAATTCTATCAATCAAGCGTACGGGAATTCCGACTTCACATCATTTTAGAATCATTTGAAGCTATTTTTGCCTTTCTATCGTGGAAGACCTCCGAGATGTTATTAAAAGAAAATAACTACAGTTGAAATCCCCTGTGAAAGAAATCTCACATGAATCTTTAATCGATCATCAAAATAATCTAATAAGGATATTTTTTGTGAAATATTTTGGAGTTATTTGGTCTCATCGTTGCCTCTCCTTGGATGTTCCGTAGAAAAAATAGAAGTCATTCAGGCATCTTATTTTCTCATTTGTACCGGTTGGTTGTCGCAAATTTTCTTGTCTCACTTATTCGATCTCGCTTTGGATTCCAAAACAGTCTATTTGTTATGATTTGAACTGAAATTATTTATATTTTTAGGTTTAAGTGTTGTATCCTGGGAAGGAATTATCTTCTGAATTAAATAAGGCAGTGACATACAGATCATAAACCGAAAGTTTCTTTCTTTTCTCGGTCTTTTTTGTCAGGTTGGGCAGAGACACTATTTGAGATGCTCAGAGAATCCAGCTTAAAATTTGTATTGAATATCTTTCAGGAAATTTCAGGATTGAATTCTAAAGCCGTTCTAATAACGAGTCGAGTACTCTTGATGAATTGTTATTCTGCAAGTGTGACAAGCATTACCGATCATACAGTGGTATGATCGGTAATGCTTGTTTCGCTGTTGTTGTGGACCCCATGCTTTTGCAAAAGAAAGACGTGGCGCCAATTCCACTGATACCGTTACTACGTTTCAGTTTTGAGTTCAATTGAAGCAAGTTGCATGCTCGGTGTAGAGTGCGAGTAGCAGTCTGCGGAGTTAGGAGAAGTTAAACTCCAAAACCTGTAAAAGAATGCATAATTTCTACTTGATATTGACGAATAATCAAATTTTTTCTCAGACTGATAGAAATTACCGTGAGTGGGAAGTCATCTTGAAAACTAGCAACTTTTTGGGCAAAAATGAATATTGAAGCGTTTGATTGATGGAACAATTCATCCAACTATCCCCGTGTAGACTGTAAGGCAACAAACAATCTGAAAAATTCGAAATTAGGAGACAAGATCATTGCACACTATCACAAGATCGAATCTTACGTTATCCAACGATTCGGATCACAGTGAAAGCTAGACGCATCGGCGGTAATTGACGACGCAAAGAATGTCGTGCTATGAAGTCATAAAAACTTGCGAGCGGTCTGACAGTTCTATTAATATTTCCGCTAAACTTCCATTCTCATTAAAAATTCAAGATAACGTCAAAGTTGTGGAATGAAAATTGCAAATTTAGCCGACTCTTTTTTCTGCTCGCTTCGGTATTAAAAATTCTCAACGGATAAATAAATTTGAATTTATATAGTTAGCGGCTTTCATCGGTAGCCCATACTAATAGAAGAAGAAGCTTCGAAAACTCGTTTACTTGTGCGCAGACTCCATCAAAAGCGTCTCGCACGAGAAACATTTTCTACGTCGGATGAAAATAAATTAATTAATACCGTCTAACTTTCCTTATCTGATATCATCGGGCTGTCGTGCGAGGCTCATATTTTCGACATTTATGGAAAGTCCGCGCATCAAAGATGCACATACGGTAAAAGAAACAGGTTTTACCAATCATCATCACTGGCACACAGTTTGACTCTCACGCCTCCCAATTTCTTGTCAGATGCTTTTTCACAAAATTAGTGTATGGCATCACCATCTCATTGAGGATAATAATCATGACTCACTTACCCTTTCCTCACAACTACTTGATTGTGCACATAAGAATTATAATTACCAATTTTGTCGTTAAACTTGTGATTCATTAAATCATCCCTTTCAATTTTCTCACCTAAGAAAGACTTTGTTTTTACTGAAATGAGTTATTCAAATGATGAAGTTTTGTGGAAAATACTCAAATTAATTTTTCTATTGTAACGCCTTCGCGTGGGCTGTCTTTGACGATTGCATTATAACTCACGAAGCATCCTCTTGATTCAAAAATGTTCAGTTTATTCCCAGAATTTGGTCAGATTTTCTTTTGGCCACACAACGGTGAAGTAATGGGAATTCTGTATGTCCCCGTTTACCAACAATCAGGCTCGGAGGATTTTAAACACGTGGTGCTTAATTGAAGGGAATTTAACCCAAAGGTGCTTGCCCTTCAGAAATTATTTTTTCCATCTTCTGTGCGTGAAATGACTTTTCCGCGCAGTTTTTTTGATTTTGTTCCCCGCACAGTTCATGGAAAAATAGTATTCGACACTCAGATGGGGTGCTTTCCGTATTCTCGTGATAATTCCGACCCTCGCCTTTGGCTCCGGCCGGAAAATATTACTCGGTGTGCGGAAACCAACATCCCAGCCTTGGTATTCGAAATGTGCTATTCTCACTTAGAGTGCGCGAAGAATGTAGATTTATCCGCAAGAATAAAAATCGTAACCGCTTCTGTTCCCGAAAAAACGACAACGAATATTTACTATGATAATCTCTAGAAGAAGAAATGCCATGGATTTATCCTTTTTCGCGGTTTTCCCACAATAAGTCCAAAAGAGTACGATTTAGCAAAAAATGCTACTAATAGTTTTTTGTTCTTCTTTCAAATATCTTCAAGATAGTGTGTTTACCGAGGTGTTCACAGTTGTTCAAAAATAAGACCTGCTTCGTAGTTTAAAAGAACAATAACGAAGATGAGCAAGGAGTTGAAGGATTTCAACGATACAATTCTTGAAGGATCTTTAAAAAGGGTCGCGTACTTTTTGCTATCAAGTTCCCAAATTCGCATGTGAATGAGAAATGTCGCTAAAATCGTATACTTTTCTGCTTATTTCTTTCAATTTTCTCCAATATTACGAAGTAAATCTCATTTTTTGACAAATACGAACACACCATCTCGAAGATTTTTGAAAAAGCTACATAAAACTATTCATCGCATCCTTCCCTTAACTGTGTACACCCTTTTGAATTTATCATAGGAAAACCGCGGAAAAATACCAAACCATGACATCTCATCTTATGGAGATTATCATGGCAAACATTCTTTGTGGTTTTTTTCTCGGGAACCTCGGTTACGATTTCCACTCTTGCGGAAAAAGTCTACATTCTCCATGTACTTCGAGTGAGAAACACAGTTCCTGACGAGCAAGCGTGACTGAGTTGAACTCGCTGTAATACCGCATATGAAAGGATGAAGTATGCATCAATGAAATCCCGATAGAATATTGCGAATATCTGTTGAGAAATGACTCACCAAAAGTGGTAACGCGACGAGTTGCGACACCCCCGAGACACTCACCCCATTGGAATAAGTATAAGATTCCCATAGCTGTCCAGTCGAGACAACATGCCGTAATTAAAAAAGGCATCTCCCGCTTTGAGGTCGATTCATTATCACCGTCGCACCACCACGGCGGCGCAACTATGAGCGATGGCTGGAGCAAGATTTTCCTCATTTTTTTCGCTGATGAACATTCAGTTCCACTGCGTCGTTGCTGTGACATTCACCAAAAGCTTCATATCAAGATAGATAAGTAAGACACCTCGTTGACCGAATAGACATAAGACGAGGACGCGTGTGAAGATGAAACGTTTATATGCGTGTCGCGAGATACAAAAGGCTGATGTATCGGATCGAGCTGGGTCATCGTCGTAATTGTGTGGCCAGAGCGAGATGAAAGATGGATAGAGATGTGAGAAATTCAGGGTTGAAAGCTAGCCCATTGTCGGACGATGAGATTGAATGAGGGATTTGCACCGATAGAGCGCAGAATATCAACGATATCGACGCGGTGATGGTCTATACTGGCTTGTGTTGGGAATTGATCGGGAAGCGTGGTGCGCCCTTAGTCTTTATAGGATATGGCTGAGATTTTTTGATTGCCCAGAGTGACTTGTCACTCGATTATTCCGATTGGTCGGTCAGTGGAATTAGCGCATCCTCCTTGGCATCCTCAAAGTTGAAATCAAAATACTAAACGACTTTGAAATTTCTCAAATTTAGATGTCGTTCATAAGTTATGGTGGATTGATGTCAGATTGATGATATTGGTGTGATAACGATATCTGTATACATTTAGCATGGATCTTGTTCAATTACTGAAACAAAGGTATTACGCGAAAATGAATTTTAGCTTGTACATACTTATGTACTACTCTCCAAATTTCTTCTATTGACTAATAGGGTCAAAGTCAGTCGAAGGAATTTAGAGAGTACATGATCAAATTTCGAGCCCGAGAGCCGGGTTGATAAGTTCAGCAGGTTAGCAAAGTTTGAATAACTACTTCTTCTCGTTGTGGATCTGAAATCTTATTGAGAAGCTTCTCAAGTTCTTGACTGTAGGTACCGTGTCTTTTTTTCAATCGTTGCAAGGTATCGGTTGTGAAATAATGCAAAATTAATGTTGAATCTGGAATATTACTTAGTAAACTGGTTATTTTTATCATATTTACAAAAAATCTAACCGAAATCAGGAGGAAAGGATATTCTTAGGAAAATAGGAAAAATCCGAGGGAATCAATTAGGGAAGCCTTACCACGATTGAGATTTTTTATTTGATCTAAACTAATTCCAGAAAAATCTTGCATCTTCCACTGAAACTCAACGATTAGTATGTTCACTTTCAGTCCTCCAGAAGAACTAGAAAAAATTTATTTATGTACCTAGCACTTTAAGTTCCTGGCTTTTAGAACGAATAATAGGGCAATATATTTACCCTTCGATTGCACAGACAGACCAATCAGATTCAACTCAAATCACGACCATTCGTCTACAAAGATAACACAAAACACGGGAGGGTAATCCTGGTAAGTCATCTTATCTTAGAACTCATTATAAATGAAAGACAGGTGAGATAAATGATTTTTGAGAGTCGGCACATTAATATCTAAGGATTGGTCATTCGGATCGCAAGGATTTATATGGGTGATTATGAGATAACTTAGGTATTTCGAGGGCAAAAACGGCGAGGGTCGAGACTTGGACCAAAAATTGACTAGTTGAAATATAAACTGACTGCTCATAGGTGTTTTCCAATCTATCTGACACCCAAAAACAATTCCCAGACGGGCATAAACGTTAGTCAATCTATGTAAAAGATATGAGCAGTTTTCGATATATTTTTGCCACGGTAAGGACATTTTGGCATGAGAAGTGATCTCAAAGGCGCAAATCGAAACGGATCGTTTTTTCCGAAGACACAGCACTTTTTTACGGCGAGAGCTGACTGTCAAAAGATTTCTGGACCTTGACGTTGCATAGTGTTCGAGAACCAGTGACCACGGTAAGGACAATTCTTATTTTGCAACGGAAAAATTGTCCATAAATCATCGCGTGGGAAGCTGTTCACGTAATTCATCGCATTCCGCTGGTGGTAGTATTTTGTTTATTAGTGTATTAGGAATCAATTACCGCCGTTATAGAGCCGTTTGGATCGATTTGCTGACCCGGAGTCGAATTATTGAAAAGCATTCGAAAAATTTGTAAAATTCCAGGACAGAATGTCGGCTGTGTTTTGACTGTTTTGACTATTTTGAATTGAGACTTGATACTCGATTTGTACATAATATCACCTATATATAACCCAACTTTGATGTTCGAGTGGTATGGAACCGAGATTGCATGAATATCTCGGTAAACTACACGACTGAAATGTGCAACTACAGTTTAGGATATGCCACGGTAAGGACATTTTGACCACTTTTGGTAATTTCAGGTCCACATTATACTTATATCCGCTCCTGGAACTATTGGGACATCTTCATTATATTAGAATACACTAGATATCATCGTTAGACTCTGCATCATATTTGGTCATTTAATATGAATGCGAGGTCAGGACATCAAATGCACAAGTTATCTCAGAATCACCCATATGGGAACTCGTTGAGTTCTTGGTGATAACCAAGACTCACAATTCAATCAAAGTCATACGGTTTCTTGAAACTGGATTGAATCCCGTTTCATAATCACAGTCGTTTCATCAATCCATCAAACAGAATCCAAAAAGATTAAAGAAATAGATCAGAAGTTATATATAAAAGAAAGAAATGTACGTCTTTGAAATAGATTACAGAATCAAAATTTGACATCATGGCTCCAACGTATTTAAAATTTTGGAATTTTCAGGTAACTATTTCTCCAATCCCTCTATCGTCATTGGATCAAAAGGTTCTAATCACTCAACTAAATCCCAGCTCAAAGATCCCAGCGCTGATAAATCAATCGAAAAATATCTCTAAAAGTATTCGAGTGAAATTTCACTCGATACTAGTGGTTTTTTGACTCGAAGTTCGAGTACCAGTTTCGCAACCCGGCTTCGAGTGATTTTGTGCTCGAAGACCGAGTGAGAATTTCACTCGAAGCGAGTCGTTTTTTTACTTGATCATCGTTGCTCATAATCTACAGTATAAAAAAAGTTGAAAATTTATCAATTGTTGTACGATACCAGAACTAAACTGCTAAATAAAAACAATAAAATTGCACGAGAAAAAATGAAAAAAAACTCTTATAACAAAGTGTAATATTAGTTCATGATTGGTTATCGTTGGGGTGTGAGCCTGATGGGTTCTTTCCTATTTCTTCGCTGTCGGATACTCAAATCAACCATTCAACCAACTGAGCCATTGAAGATATCGTTTGGTAATATACTGAAAAACAGTGATGGGGGCCGTTATGACAAGCAATCGTAAGTTTTTTGACAAAAGTGGTTTACTGTGACTCAAATAAGACTATTTTTCACACATTCTCGTGAAATAGCTTGAATAAATGAGTCATCTTATGATAAAGCTATAAAATTCTATATGAACATGCAAATCACGTCATTACAAATAATGAATTTGTCACAAATAGCTGCTAGTTATCGGATTGAATATCAACGTATTGGATGAAATGTACGGGAAAATTGGAGGGCAAGCCCTGTTTGCATCGAATTCCACATATAAATTCGCATCAAAAACGTAATACCAAAACTATCGAGATAATGATGCTGATTTAGGTTATGTCGGTTAATTTCACTCGATCATCGAGTTATTCCAATGACTCGATCGATCGAGTGACCAAAAATCACTCGAACGGCGAGTTATTTTTCTCAATTTTTACTCGAAAGCGAGTCAATTGGCTCGGATTTGGTTAGTGAGTCGAGCTTCGGGTGATAAATGTCACTCGAATACTTTTAGAGAGATCCCTGGTAGAAATGTGGCCATTTCTTCTGTCCACCTATGCAATATTTAGCTACACTGTAAAAAATATGTGGTAAAAACTTCAACCACAGGTCACATATTGATGAAAACGGAGCTCATGGGATTGGCGGATGGTGGTCCCCGGGTGACACATTTGGGTCTGAAAAACAAGTTTCAACATGTTTTTTCGTAAACAAATAGAAATAAACACCAGTCCCGGCCACGCGAGTATTTTCGGGAAAAAATTCAGGTTAAGCAACGTTTTCGGGATTCAATATCCGGATTGGTGATCGCTCAGTTCGGGCTGCTGGCTTACCCAAGCAAGCTCATAACCCATATCTGTCTGACAGTCTCACCCGAGTGGTCACCAATCCGGACAATGAATCGCAAACCGTAAAGGCTCGCGTTGCCGGCGCTGGTGTTTGTTCCTATTTGTTTATGGGAAAACATGTTGAAACTTGTTTTTTAGACCCAAATGTGTGACCCGGGGACCACCATTCACCAATTTCATTGGTCTTGAATTCTTCCCCGTATTCGCTGAGGGAAAAAAGTGAATTAGTGGTTACCGAATTTGATAGAAAATCAACCAATTTCTTACAGTGTATAGTAGCAATGCGTGGCAGTGCGATTTATTGGCCAGTTTTAGGACGAAAAATGTTCATAATTTCTACCAGGAATGATATAGCGATTAAATAATTTACAAAGGAAATCTAATACACCTGAGTAGATCACGCTCATACTACAGTCTCCATACAACCCTTCAGGCAACATTGCCAATAATTAATACTCGATACTCTTGAGTAGCCCTTTGACGTATTACACAGATCAAAGTCAAAGTCTCGTCCATATAATCCTTGCATCTAAACTACTTACAACATCGATCTATAAGCACTCTGCACTGATGCAGAGAATCGGTAAACTTAGATGCTCGCTCAAGGAGAAGACTTCTCATATACTCATGTACACATAACCCATCACAGAATGTGTAGAAGATATTACATATTCTCTAAATTCAACGCCAAGTCCAAAAGCTACGATATACTCTTGGTCAAGTTGAGCACCTCCAACACGAGAACCAAGCTAAGAGGCAAATCGCAAGCTCGTATTCTCGCAAAAGCAAGAAGAGGGAGATGAGAAGGAGAGCTTTATATATAGCTTGTGTCCATTGGTATGAGAAGGATAGAATTTCCTTGGGGGTGGTTTCTGCCGGACTCTCACCTCTCCTCTCTCTTCTCTCTTCTCTCCGAGACAGATCTAGGGGAGTTGCTTGGCTTGCTTGGCTTTGCCTCAGTCGAAGAAGAGCCTCCGAGGCCCCGGAGAAGATCAATACTCTGCGTCTCCTTCTATATATATATGTACATACACAATCATGCATGAACCGCTGGACCGAGCTTTTGAAACCCCCCTTGCTTGGATACTCTGCTGGACATCACGCACACAGACATATAGATATATTTTATGTATACCAAGCTGAACGTAACCACCCTAGAAACGGAAACTTGGCCGGGCTCCGTAGTATTACCCCTTCTTCCTACTACTACTCTTGCCCTTTCGCAAAAATATAGTCCTTTTTTACCCCCTTAAAAGAACCCGAAAGCCAACTACTCTTATCTGGCATGTAGCAAAGTGTTCAAGGTCAGAGTAGTATAGTATTATATATTTTGCACCACGCCACGTGAAATGGGTTTCAATTCTTAAAATATGATTTTTACCGTCTGAAGAATAATTCATGAATCGAGGTAAAATTGATGGGCAAAGGGTTGCGTTGATGGAGTTGGGAGATAAGGAAGGAAAGCCGGAGGCTTTATTGATTCTTCTTTTTAGGTACTGGATGGTGAGAGTGGGAGAGAATGGTGTGAAAGTGAAAATTAAAGCGGAAAGGGTGCGAGAGAAGATCAGACTTTCTCTGTGAGGTGGTACTTCTCACGCCTTGTCGTTTTTTTTTCATCGACTTTAGGATGGATAAGAGGGAATGAGTAAGAAAGTGCGGGAGAGGGAGATCTTGACGTTACTTTGCAACGTTTGGAGATTGCGAATCTTTTTAATTGCGTCTGGATTGGTAAGACTGAGCTTTGGCAGAAACTTTTTGCTAGATTTTATTTTTCTTCGATTTACTTGGATTTCAGTGCTAAGGATTCAGATGTCATCTTAAATTTTGAAATTACAATTTTTACCGACTTAAAATTTAGACGATTTTACGCTTCTTGGGCTCAAATTGTACCCTGGAAATACTTGATAATGTTTAATAGCTCAACGATGTCCGTTTAGTCAGTGATAGATGAAAAAAATTCAAGACATCTAACAACGTCAAAATTTTGAGTGCAGAATGATGAGAGAAGAAATATTTCGAAAAAAGGAATGCTTTATTATTAAAAAGTTTGGAATGCCGTAGTCATAAGGAGCTGAAATTCTGAACGCCTCAAAAAGCTGAAACTAGGAGTGATCGGAATCCGGATTGGTGAAGATTCGAAAATGCAATTTCGGAGAGACTGAACTTTGGAACAATACTTCTACATATTCATCCATCCAAATGTTGGACGATTTTTATTTTCGTATTACCGGGCATTTTGAATTTATGTACATCTAATTATAGCATTCAGACCTTTCACCTCTCCGCATCTTTGATATTCAGATATTAATCCTTCCATAATTTTGCTCTGCGAGTTTTCATCACTCCAGAATTCAGCTTTACACATTCCTGGCTTTCCGAAAAATTGACTTCCCTTGTTCATCACCAAGTTCATTGGTAAAGTTTTGATCAACAGGCGGGTAGAAAACAACACGGATAAAGAAATTGTGCTTACAATTAATAACTTCGGACATCGAAAATGTGATCTCTGATTGATGAGCAGACAGAATATTTCAAAAGTGTTGATATTGTTGTGTGTTGTAAAAGTTCCTCATCTTTGAGCATTCTTCATCAAGCATTGAAATGGCTAAAATCAAGTATAGACCAAGAGCTTCTGAGTTTTTGGCCGACTTATAGTCTTAAAGTTGTTTTTCGCATACAGAATTTCAATTTTTAGACACAGTTTTGAGCTCTTGCTCACCCAAATACATTAATCTACGTCACATGTGGATGGCGATTAGAATTACCAAGATATGATAAGTTCATCTACCATCTGTTCATGAAAACTCATTCATGAAAATTCATAGAAATCTTAATTTTCTAAATCAATCAAAAATTAGTGTCTAGGAAATTGAAAAATCCCCGGAATAAACCTGATTCATGGGTAATATTCTATGACCATCCTTTATTCTACTCTTATAATAGTTAGGCTCGAGAGCTAGAATAAAAGGTTGTCCAGTATACCCATGGATGGAATTTATGTCACGAAAATTGGTTGCTTCACCAATCAAGTTCAAACTTGGAGACTTGTTCCATCCAAAATTTTATTTGACTTTCGGGTGGAAAAATTTTCTTCAGGAAAAAATGCCTCTAAATCCGTTTGTCTAACTTCCAGATTCTAAATCTGACTTCCTGACTGTCTAACTTCCTGATTCTAAATCTGTTTGACTAACGTAATGCAGAAAAAACTAAGCCAGTTTAACAGATCGAGACAGTTTGGCGCATCACCATCAGAATCGCTAAGGATTTTGATGGAAAAGATTTCTATTCTTGCAAATAATATGACTCTCGATATTTACTAACTATGGATTGAAAATAGGTAGATGAAAAAATGATGATAACTTTTTGAAATACAAGAGCCTTTCAAAAGATTGCAAGATTTATAGAAAAACTGTTTTTACCTTCCACACATTCTAAGCTGGGCAACAAAATATAGAGGTTGAGATCCCCGGAACCTCGTGAGGTCGTCGTTCAATTTCACCTTGGAGAAGTGTTGGGGCTAAACGCTCTGACCATCTCTACATCTCTTCAGCGACACATGTATGTACATATATCACGCACAGCACATCACCCTCTCCTTTACACTCATCCCGCGCACTTCCATACTCTGCAAGCTTGGATGAGCTTGAGCTTGCAGAGAAGACCATACTCGGACAGACTGGATCAAGTATACCTCTAGTATTCTCCGGGCTGGGGGTCGCAACGAGAAAGTGAAACTGAATTAAAGATAAACAAACCATCATACAGATAGGACGAGCTGGTCAGAGGTGAATTTGAGTGGACATAGGGTGGGTGGAAAAATATGGCATAGCCTTACACCCTAGCTAAACTTTTTACAAAATTTCATCTTTCTTTCGTCTTGCAAAAACGTATTTCACAAGTTAGTTCGGTGATTCGAACATTTTTTCATGAATAACTTATGTATAAAGAGAAGTTTCTGCTCATGGTAATTTTCGGTGATTCTCCAACGACATTTCCTTCCGCCAATATTTTAAGAAGCCCCAGGAGACTTAAGGGTCATTTTCCTACTAAAAACTGATTAGTAGAATTGGTTGAAATCAGCTTTAGATGTGAGAACTGGCATGAAAATGTATATTCAATGTTCAAACATTTCAATTTAATCTGGCATGATTATGTTTTTATAATTTTACGATGACTTCTTCCGGAATAAACTAAACAGATTTATAAGAAAGTTTGACAGAATCCGAAGAAGTCTTTCGTCCCGTAATAAATCACACGATGTAGTTCGTGTGTTTTCTTTTCAACCCACTAATCCTCGCGTCATTGATCTTGGAACTTTTACAAGCCGGCAGTTTATTCAGCAGTCTTGCGTGACAGTCTCATCATCAATTCATAGCGCAATACCTGCTCTGTACATTTCTTTTAAAAGCAGCCTCAAATTTGAAACAAGTTGCAAGTCTGCTTTGATACTTGTTGGAATATTGAATTTGGTTGAGTTAAAGAGGGAGTTTTAGTGTAGGATTTAACTCCACCAGATTAGATGTCGTAACGCAATTTTACTTCATTTCTCTATATATGAATCTGGGATGGAGAACGTTGGTCACAGTTAAACCATTCTACCACTGCTTTCCTCAAAGAGGCCCTTCCTGAACTCTGGCATTGGTGACACGTGAACCTTTTCCTTCTTCCGCGTTTTGATTAAATCATCCTGAATGCTTTTGTTTCAGTTCCTTTGACTATAGGGACCTCGGAGTTAGAAGAAATTAGGGATAATTTTTCTGCCATTGCTACTGAATTTTCTTCACTGTTCACTTCAGATAAGGAGTATTGAGTCAGGGAGAATTGATTCTATATGAATAAGTCAGTGAAGCACGTTTCTGAAGCAGTCTTGATAAAGGCGTTGCAAAATGACCTGACATCAATGTCCACTTTGTATATTTCACATAAAAAGATGACGGAGCATTTTACAGCATAATCAAGAGGCTGTTACTGTATTCTGAACACCGGAAAAATAGAATTGGCAAAAAAAATTTTTTAACGTATTGAATTATTCTGCACGGTGAGTCTGAAAGGCGGGAAAGTTGAAGGTTCGGGAGAAAGAAAATTCCTGTTTGGTATGATTCTAGATACCTCCGGAATCATTTTTCAAGAAAAATCAAATCTCAAATCATTTTTTTCGATTTTTCCATCATAAATGATAGATAAAAATTGTTTCTTTCGCGATTTTCTGTCTGGTTCTTGGTTTTTCTGTGATACGTAGTTCGGAAGGGATGATTTTTGTCGGAAAGTGGGTGGAATAGTTTTTTGAAGATTTTTCAAAAATCTGCAAATGAGTTGTGCTCATATATGTATATGAAGGAGTTAGATCCAGTGTAGGTAACAGGAAAGACTTCTGGAAAAAGTGCAAGGATTTACGAAGCTCTAGCAATATTTTTCTTTTATCTGATAATCTTGCAATGGCTGTTCCTCATCTATGGGGCAATGTGAACACATGATCTGGTAGATTTTGAAATGACCCACAGAAAAAGATTCCAAATAATTTTAAATAAGATGAATCTCTTCCGATTTATCACGGAAAAATAACGATAGGGACGAGAGACCGCGATAGAGGCGTGTCTCATCCATCATTCATAATGGAAAAATCGATTAATGACTAAATTTTGAAATGCAGTGACGGAAGATTTCGATTATTTTTGGAAAATGATCCTGAGGGTATTAAGAATCACACCCCACAGGAATTTTTCTTCTTCCTGAACTTCTCCACCTTTCAGACCCAACGTGTTTGGATGCCAATGAGGATTTCGAGGTGATTCATACTTCGGTCGTGGAATTGTGAAAATTTCAAAATTTTCAAGGGCTCACATAACTGAACTTTTTTAAAATTAAAACCCCGATTGATTTCTTCATTCATGAATGATTCATTCGATGATTTAGGAAAACTTGTGAGCAATTACTATTGTCAATGATTTGGAACTACACGACGGATTGAACTTGGAAAACTGTGTTGGAATTTTTAAAAATTTACATAGAGATGATTCAATTATTGCTCACGGGGAAGCTCCACTCACGAAACATTACAGATTGTTGAGATATCTCGTAACATAGTAAGTATACAATCGATTTTTTAGAGTGTCGAGCTTGCGTTCTGAGAGTGGCTAGCAAAATAGCGAAGCAAATAGCGAAGCAAATAGCTCTTCTCGAGCCCACCCACGCCACAGCAAATTATTCGCGAGTCGAAGCTTTTAAAAACGGTGCAGCGTGCCGGTACACATATATATTAGCTCAACTAGATGCACGAAAGCATCGCCATAGACATGTAGACTTACCTATTCAGCTTGAATGCATGCATGTCTGATCGGCTCGTGCCTAGCGCGTGCCTCGCGTGAACTGCATAATTGCATGCTCGCCGGCTGTTCCGGGGCGCGCAAAACTCTCGCGTTCGTCTCTCGCAGTCTTGCGATTTCGAACCGTAGCTGCTCAATTTTGCTGCAGGAGTGTGCATACAAGTTGAATGTCTTTATATATGTATAATTTGTTCGGAATAGCTTATCGTGCGATGCTCGCTTTGGATGAAATTACCCGCGAAAAATCAGATAAGCGCGCGTCCTGATTGCCATCTTTCGGCGCCATAAAATCGCCTGCCACATAACTCATAGCGATTAGTCAGGCCAGATTTAGCTCAAATTTTGAGCCACGTGGTATGGTAGATTGAGACTGCAGATTTTCAACTATGGAATAGTTTAGGATGAAAAGTTTCGATTTGGATCAGTATGGAATCATTATTGACTCGGGTTATTTGGACAATTTTTGTAGGAAACATGATTTGGAATCGTATTTACGTTTGGATTGAAATTGAGCTTTTTTTCGTTTGTTTTGACGCTAGTTTTTCAAGTAACGTTTTGATTCTAGGTAAAAGCTCGTGTGATGGATTTTCAAATAAGTCAAGATGGTCGTAAATGTCGGATCTCAACCTTCAAATTAAAATTCTAGAAAAGATCATGAGCTTGCGCAAAGTTCAATTCGAATCTGAGTTGTGTATCATGATTGATTGTCAGAATTAATATAGCAAAACGAAATAAATATTTCCATGGACTAATATTTCTACCTATCGTTTATTATCTCGAAATCAATATTGAATTGGGAAGTCAAAAAATATGAACACTTCATGTACATACATTTCGAGCTGGGTTATCTCTATTGAATCAACTTCCTGACATTCCTCGATGGCCTAGCACTTAAAGTATTCGGCTCCCTCAAAGAAACAATCTGCTGGCCATCTCCAGAAGAGTCAATACCGTAGAGCATCTTCAAATTCGACATCTCCCAACAAATCGAGTCGAGATGCAGCCAGTGTCAATCAGTATGCGATTGCCGAAAAAACAACGAAGCCAAATAAATAATTCAAAAGCCTCAATTCCCCAGAGTCACCAAAGCCCATTTCCAACCCTCCTCATCTAACAGAATCACCACCTCACCACCCTCCTTCCAAACAAAATGACTTCATTCCAATCCACCAACTTCTCTGCTATTTTCTAGAGCAACTCATCCACCATGAAACACGGAAAACTGTCCATTCTGCTAAAATATAAATAGCCCCCAAACCTACAAACTCCATATCACAGAAAAAAAAGAACCCGGGCAACGCAAAAATCGACAGAAACTTCTAGTTTCAGCCCAGTTGCGAGCCACTGTTCACTTTCTCCGCGAAATATATACTTACAGTTAGGTATCTACAGCCCTCAGCAAAACATCTCCCCCGACAACTCTGCAAAGGAGAAAGCGGAAGATATACGGCCGTAGAGTAAAGTCCTGATGCCTCAGGGTCGTCGGTCCAGCTAGCGCCCACTCCGAACCCTTTAGTATTTTTACCCCTCCAAAAGCAAGGGATATGTTGTACCTTATACTCTCTCTCAAGCTCACTTTCGCTCTCGGAGGCTGTTGCCTCCATCTACTACTATACTATGACTCTTCTGAGGAAGGAGTATATAGATAGACCTTGGCCGCGTGTAGCTGATGCTGGTTTCAACCCCTTGCTCTGTGTTTCACTCTCGCGGGGCCGCGCGCCCTTGCCAACTACTTCTCTTCCGACCAACGACGATGCTTTATACTGTATATCTATAAAGCTGCTTCGTGATACTTACCCCCCGGTGTAGAATACGAGTTTGAGAATCCCACGTATATACGAGGAAGTATCGATTGTCCAGAGATGCTTATGCTTGCGTCCAGTTTGCGATTTGCCGGCCGGCATCAGTTTCTCCCGTTTGGCTGACTTAAAACGCTTCTTTCTACTTTCACCGTGCTGAGTAACGATTGTGGTGCTGCGATGGAAGCATTATTCAAGCTTGCGGATGTATTTGCTGTCCCAACTTCGACATTCTTATTATGAGAAAATAAGTACTAATTTGTGCTATTAATATTTCATTACCTGGAATGTATCATTACGATTACACTCACACATTTTTTGCAGAAATATATCAAAATCTAGTGAGAAAAACAGTTGTTAAAAGTCAGAGTGGATCATACAAAGTCCATATTTTGGACATATTTGTATCTCCATCTTTCAAAGTACCGTAGAATGGAGTAATTCGGATCCAGTTCCGACCTTCTTCTGATCGCCACAACTTTAAGTAGAATAGGGCTAAAAGAATGTTCAAAAGCTCAAAATTTGGGTCTTGGGTTCAGATATCCAATGCTTTGCGCAGAATTGAGATCGGAGTGGATAGACTTGAGAAATGTAAAAAAGTAGGGTGATCCATAATTACCCGCATCTTCGGGATTATTCGGCCCACCCTTCAGGAGCCTTGAATCTCGGGCGAAATTAGCGCTTGTTTATATAGTCATGTTGGTGCTATGTGATGTTCATTTTCTCCTGGAATGGTTCCCAAGTATTTTTGGAAGATGGTTGTTCTGGAAATTGCCGAAAACGTGAAATTTTTACAAAATGAATAGCCTTTGTTCGAAATTTCTTTCAAAATCTCGTGAGATCTAAACATATTGAACAAGATGTGATTCATACACTCAAATTACAGAGTCATCAACTTGTAATCAGTCGTACAGTCAAGATTATGAATCCATAAATCACGTCTCTGAATAATAACTTGCTGCAGATATTTCTTCAAATTAGATTGGGGATAAATATTATTAGTATGAGATTCTTTTTGGTTCGGTTGCCACATCATCTCTTGTGAATGGTGATTTCATTTCTTTAGCTGTGAGAAAACGTTCAGAAAGTTACGAGGGGTCCACGAAATGGGAAGTCAAAACGATTGTGGATTTGGAAAGTGAAATATTAGTGAGGATTTCGAAGCAATATCTGCTCCTATGGAATGCACTCCTCATTCAGAGGTACTTCGACGTATGGCTAGTGATCGTTGCGACTTGAACTTGAGCAAGCGAAATGATTGAACGTATGTCTGGAAAGCAATATCAATTTATTTGGGGAACTTGTTTGCATTTATACATCTACTACTACCCCCCCCCCCCATCGACGCCCTTTACTCATACTATTTCGATCTCGCACCTGCTGTCAATAAGGTAATCTTTTGAACCTCTGTTGCAATTAGATTTTGATGTTGACATCACAAACAACAACAGAGAATAGGATTTACATTCAGGGGACTTTTTTACGTGGAAAACCAGATAAAAGTTTCAGAGAGGCGATTTTTAGCAAAATCTTTCTACTGCTTCAATTTTCAAAAAACTAGGATTCAAGGATCAAATGGATCAACTGAGGTTTTTTAGAAATGTAGCCGAGATATAGGGCTTCAAAACGAGCACTTATGAAGTCCTGTAGGATGCATGAGCCGAAAGCTACGACTAACACACTCTTATTTCTAGAAAGTGGACGGAATTATCCCCCCCCCCGTCCGGATTACCTGATTCTACGGTATGTCTTGAAAAGTCGGAAAGACTACTTTTTCTTACGTAGAAAACATGATAAAAAAAGCCTGTCTTTCTACCTAATTGGAGGATATAAGAATCATTCTGAGGATGAAAAACGGTTTTCAGAAGTGAACAATATAAAGGTTCAGTTTGAATGACTTCAACTGTTTTACAAATAGGATATTATATTACTTTTATTTTTCAAACTAAAAATAAGGACAGGAAAGTCATTTATCCTTCCGATCACACGACAAAGGATGTGACATCTTATGTGAAGAAAAATTCACCCAAGTACAAAACATACATACATCCACATGGATCTACTGAACATGCTTCTTTAGTGTACATCATCTATGATACTGACAATAAAATTAACAAGTATATTGTAATGAATTACGTTTATGTAGTTTCTCATTTGTATAATGCGATTATAAATTTGGTACTTACATAGGATTTGATATATGTATGATGCATACTCTAAAGTATTATATTTTGAAATAACAAATAGTAGTTGAGGATCTCAGTTGCTCTGGAGATCAATGTTCAACCGCGTGCAAAACTGTTCAACAGTAATCAGATACTCAGGCATGAAAAAAAAGATCTTGCTTGGTTTAAAGTCTTATCAAGTTTTCGAGGTCACTTTTTCTGAGGTAATCTAGAATCTTGTAGGCAATTGATGGAAAAGCATTCAAATCAAATGTGAGCAAATGATTAAGCTTTTCCATCGCTTTTTTCATGATTCTGTGCTTTTGTCGCAATCGCGAAAAACGTCTATGCATTTGCGCTCCATAAATGGGAAATTTTGAAGTCACTGCTTGTACACGCTGGAAGGCATCTCTCACACTTTTATTTTCAACGCAAGTATAAACATTGCCGTTAGTTAGAACATTGTAATACGTAAACGTATTGTAAATGTAAGTATTTTTCAAAACTTCCAGCTCATCCTTGCAAGCTTTGAAATACTGAATTTCTTGAGGGTACTTTTTAATCAGATCTTCATCATCAGTCTCAATTATTTGACCTTTACTTTCTAGCAATGCCAAGCGTTTTATTAAAAGTCTACCAATTGTATCTCGAGAGCTTTGTGAGAATCCACTTTTTTGTTCAGCTAAGGTCAGAAGACCCCAACAGGTATCTGTATAAATCTCAGCATCATATTCCAATAATAGCCTTACCGAATCCAGTTTTGAATTTGCAACAGCGAGATACAATGGCGTTTGCTCAAGCATATCGAGACTATTTGGATTAGCTCCATAACGAAGCAGTAGATCGATACAAGTTGGAGTAGCTACCGAGACAGCTTTGTGCAATGGTGTACAACAGCAATCATCTAATTGATCCACATCAAAAAGATCTGTATCGAGTAAATATTTTATGACTTCGGAGTACTGGCGATTTTCAACGGCACAATGCAGTACGAATTCTTGACGCAAATTCTCTAGTTTGACGCCATGATCAAAAAAGACTTTCAGTACTGCTAAATCCCCATATTTCAAAGCACAATTGAAAGCTAGGTTATCACCCTTAGGCCCGTCTTTTAGGATTTTAGCACCATGGGATATGAGGTATTCTATTGTTTGTAGATATCCAGTTCGTTTAAAAACTGCGTTCTTAACGGCATAGCATAACGCGTTTTCTCCTTTTCCATCAACGGCGTGTAGATCTGCTCCATAATCCAACAGTACTTGTATCATTTCTTGGTTACAGCTTGCTACAGCATCCTGACGAGGTAAGAATGCGATTTCTATAAGTATTACGACTATTGAAAAAAGTTCTGTGTAAGTTTGTCGTGAGTACAAGTAGAGCCTCATTCGAGTTTAATATATAGTAATCAATCAAAATCAGTTCAACATACTGATTCGAATCTCAACAACAGACCTAAAGGAAATTTATAAAATCGAAGGTGACTATTGATCAGGGTATAAATCAGAACAGGATTGATCACTCGACGTTTTATTTCGTTTTCAATTAATTTACCCTAAGGTTTACACCGATTCTCCATCTCGGGCAACCGTAGTAGTCGAAGTCATCAGAATCGAACTATTGTGGTAGAAATCTGTGATGAATTCACCTGGAGTTTACAGAGAACGGAATAGAATGCCATACAGAAATATTCGAAATTTCAATTCGGATCGTCCCTCATACTAATTCATCAAGAATTGAAGAGTGAAACTCTGCTCAGGCTGGGGATCGAAATAGGAATGCATCAATCTTCCCAACTATTTCGGCCTATCATTTTTGGTGGCACAAAAATACTTATCAACGAAAACTTGTCAAAAAATGGAACAAATCCATCTTGGTCAAAATTAAGTCATCTAAAGGAGTTGAGGATATTTATATTCAAATCTTGATTTAATTCTCAAGAAAATAATCTGATATCAACGTCGGAGTAATCGAAAATTTTCGAAAATTTTTAGGCTGTAATCCTGGAAGCCCACATATATGAATCATGATGAATGGTAGACATTTTTTTTAAACCTTTCGAGTGGAAGTGAAGAGGAACTGATGGACACAATTCAACATGTCATTACCGTATTACGGACAAAAAGAGATTGAACGAACACTTATGAAATAGTTTATGCAGGTAAGTGGATAAGGTTTCAGTAATCTTCTGAAAATAGTGTTCGACCGCCAATTTTAGTTTTTGAGCCCTTGTTTTGGAATCCCTGCATTGCTCTGTCAATCTACAGCTTTGAATGGATGTTTTTGTCTCAAAGCTCTCTTTCGAAGATGAATAGCAGAAACTTTTTCTCGAGGATGATATCATTGAACACCCAAAAACATTCCAGGGGGCTGATCAACTTACTTTCAAAAAGCCAAGTGTTCTTTTATTTATCTAGTTTGCAGAGGAGTGTCTATACTGGAAGGACTCTGTGATTCCGATATTTGATTTTGCTACAGAAGTTTTAGAGGTTCAAGGCAGAGAAATATCACGATACATTTGGGTTTTGGTTCGACCTATTTGGCATGGTGTTGAAGTTTGAAACGTTTCAATGCAACGATAATAGTATATTACGCAACAAGTGCGAGAAGGTCAATTTCCGCACAAGTTGCCAAACGAGTGCGAGAAGTTAATATTCACGCACACTTTGGAACTTCTCGCACAGTCAGAAGAACACATTTACATATAAATATGTACTTCTGGGTGTGCGAGAAGTTTCGAAGTGTGCGTGAATGTTACTTCTCGCGCGAGTTGGCAACGTGTGCGGAAACTTCTCGCACGAGTTGCGTATACTATTTTTTGCAACTGTGCGCGAAGTTGTAATTCAATGCACCACTGTCCGAGCAAGATTATCTTGAAAACGAAGTTTTCAAGAAAGGCCAAATTCAGAGGGATGACGTGACATCACATTTTGGAACTGTGCGTGAATGAAAATGCATCAGAGCGAGAAGTTACATTCACGCACACTTCACCAGTGCGTAAATGTAAAACTGTGCGAGAAGTCATTCACGCATTACTTCTCGCACTGTAAATAATGAAGAGAAGTCTCATTTTTTTACAACTTCGCGCACACAGTTGCAAAAAATACAATTTCAGGAAAATAAAGAATTTTGAAGACTTAGGTCACTAACTATTGGTAGAATTCATCACACCGATCATTGCTTGCTGTTGTTCAGAACAAAAGGACCTCAATTTATGCACTGATGACTATCTGAGGGTATAAGTTAATCCATTTCGTTGTATTAAAACGTTTCAAACTTCAACACCATTATTTGGCACCAGTAATAACCAAAAAAAGTTGTTGAGGTAGACCAGATTAGGGTCCCTAGGAGGGGGTCTCGACAAGGTCCGCCATATTCAGACAAATCCGGTAGATATAGGTATACAAAAAGTATTAGTTTGTCTGAATATGGCGGCGATTTACCCAGGGGTGGGAGAACCGTGTCGAGACCCCCTTCTAGTGACCCTAGACCAGATACCTCAACGATTTCCAATCAATTACTTTCGCTCATTTCAAAGTTTGTCTCAGGATGAGCTAGAGGATGTCTGCTTTCGACTAGCTGGAACCGAGCTGTCAAAATTCCTCCAATGAATAATTTTCGAGAGTTTGCGAAATTGCGCACCCAACATGCCTTCATCATTAAAATTGATGTAAATCGACGATAAGGTGCACCAAATCATATTTATCAGTTTTCACCAGCTTGCAACCACATTAGGAGCTTTGCGCCGGTCAAAAACACAATATTCGACCTATTTTGATGTGATAAACACATTCTGAGTGGTAATAGACGTCGTCGAGCACGCCCTTTTCTCTTTATATCAAATAAGGACATTCTCAGAACTAGAAGGACGGAAAAGACCAAGGACGAAATCTATTCATCATCAACGAAAAATCCACAATATCTCTCATGACGGAAAAGACCGGTATAGACACTCTGGATAACCATATGGAGACATGTTGGGTACACTCCGATATTGGCATTCTTGTTTTACAAATCATGTCCGTGTTTTGCACACAAAATAGCTCCATCACAGTTTTGCAACTCTAAAAAGGAGGATTTTAAAGCTCTTGTAGCAAGGAATCGGATGAGTCAAAACACATGAAAATTGGTCGACCAAAAAAAAGTTGGCACTGGTTTTACTTAACTGAACCACTCATTTTCTCAAATTTTAACATGACAAAAGAGGACAAAATTTGAGGGAAGGTCAACGAGTGCTGATTCCTAAGATCGGCATATGGGGGAAACTTGGGTACATTCACCGGTCGTGACTTAGTCAAATTTTAGAGCCGAAAAATAACGAGCAAGAATTTCTGTTCTTGTACCACTCTATAGAATTCTCATCAAAGAACATTGAGTTTGTTGCAGAAAAGCTCCACAAATATTTTTCGAGCGAAGAAAGTCTATTACAAAGGTGCATGACCGTGATAATTTATTCATACCTGCGCGCCTGTAAATGATTTCGGCACTATAGGAGTCGACTGTGAGCCAAGCGAAGCGAGGGCTACTAGTCTTTCGTATCACCAACTCAAGCCAGTTGCGAGTACTAATTTTCTACCCCAGGGCCCAGAAATGCAAATTCCGAGATTTGCGCTTGGAGCAAAATTGGAGCTTTGGAGGCACTCGACGGGAAAAACATGTCCAACAAAATCTGGCTTTAAAATTTCAATTCTTTCTTATCCTCCAGTCCTCAATTTACGATTACAAAGAACGCTCAATTGTATAGGGTTGAAAGAATCAACATCATAAATGACATTATTAGATATTCAAATTCTGTGTGAACCCCAAAGCTTTTTCCATGCATTGATTGATGTAATACTTCCAAAGATCAACCGAAAATTTTTGGGTTTCTTTTCCTACACGAATGTTGTATAAGGAATGGTCTCAAAAAATTGTATATTATCGTCTAGCAGGTAAAGTAAGGAAAAATTATTACTGATGAAAGAGGTACCAGGAAATAGACAAAGTGTCTAGAGAGTCGGACATTGTCTCTCATTCAATGGACTTGACACTAAAGATCAACCTATTCAAGAGCACCAAAAACTAGCCTTATTACTTGATAATAAATACTGCCCTGTTTTTTTGAACGACAAAAACAAACCTATATTCTGTTGTATAATCATCCAAAATGCATTGGATTCGCAGAACAAAACCATCACAAGTCCATTGACAAGCCTATTGACGAGTCTATCATATGGTGTAACAAATCCTGAAAGGATGAACTCAAGACCTCAACAATGATTTGTTTGGTGAGGACCCTCTTTTAGTTCAAGGACAAAAGCTTGTGATACTTCAAACAAAATTTGATCACAACTTTCCTAATGACAAGAACTACGTAAGTCTAGATTAAACATTATTATAGGCTCTCTAAAAGGGACATGTAGATACAACGGGTACCATGTCCATCTTCTAAAGGAACTGAGAAATGGAGGAATCTACTTACGAGAAGAACAGTCTTCTTTTTAGGATCTTTTTGAGCCGCAAAGTGAATGTTCGCCTTGCCATTTAAAAGTTCCTTTATGATAGGAATGTTGCCACTTGCAACAGCCCAATGAAGTGGACTACGCCCATCTCTGGCTGGATAATTGGGCTTTGCCCCATTTGCCAAAAGAAGTGTTACCACTTCAACGTTGCCACTCTGTACTGCGTAGTGCAGCAGCGTGGCATCCTTATGAAATGTATCCACCTTTGCACCAGAGCTGATGTATTTCTTTACCCTGGCTACAGAACCAGATTGCACAGCAGACTCTATGTTTTGTTTCAACTTGACTGCTGTCTGTACTTCTGGTGTTTTGCTTGCCAGCCTGAAAACATGACCAATTGTATATATTTGAATGGAGTGTGACGATGAAATGTGAATGATAGATTTCTAACCAAAAATTTTTAGTGATAGAATATCATCAGTAGTACTAACCAATGACTTCGTTTTCTCTTACGATATTCATCTTGTAACCATGCTGTAAACATTTCAGCACATCCCAGGAAATCATCATCGTAGTATCCATGACCGTAGCCGTAATAATAGTCATCATCCCCCGAGGAATAATCATCGTCGTCATCCATTTTGCTTCGTGAATTATATTTACTTCTAGCTCGTTAATTTCTTTTCTCCGCTTTAGAAAGTTGAGATTTCACGGGGACTGATCCAAAAGGTTACACGTGAAAAAGAGAAAACAATCAAAGACAGCAAATTAATCGCAACACGTGAGTTTCTCAGTTTGTTTACAGCGGATCCATCAAAAACTGCGTGAAAACACAACACACAAGAGCAGAAGCCGCGACCGACATCGCATCGCATATCCATTAGGCCTAATCCACATCTTGAATGCCCATATAGATTCGCGCAGGGTGCTAGTGTTTAGAGAGTGAGACCAGACGATCGGAGGCCGTACAAAAATATAGGTATATATGCTGTGTTGCGGTGCCGTGCTCGGCTGGCTGATGGCCGGTCGGACGCATAGGCAGCATATATATACGGCAGTCGTTTTCCAGCTGGTTCCAGGTTCCAGGTTCCAGCAGCTGGCTCCCCGGGCTAACATCAAACGCGTGATCGCGTGACAATTTCACTCACTCAGCTCCAAAATTTTGAATTGGCTTGGGTGAAGTAAAATAGAATATTAGCTTGTATAAAACTGCAATCGTCACCCAAAATACTGCTCCGTCGGTGTAAAATTTTGAATTGGCTTGAGTGAAGTGAAATGAAATATTAGGTTGGTTAAAACCGCAGTCGTCATCCAAAATACTGCTCCGGTGCTCCAAAATTTTGAATTGGCTTGGGTGGAGTGAGGTGGAGTGTTAGCTTGATATAAAACTGCAGTCATCATGGCAGGCATATGTGTTGTTTGCACACATCATCCAATTCCAGAAGACAAATCCCGTAGCTTTCACAGGTAAATATTTTGAGACCAATGTTTTACCTCGATCATTCTATCCAAGTACTTGTTGATAACTGTTTATATATATATATATATAGTACCATAAAAGTTTTCAGTGCCTTTCCCATCAATATTGTTTAATTCGTAATTTATAAAGGTGCCTCTTTTTGTCGTAAAAGTATATTCTCTTTTTTCTTCTTCCCTCAACTTGCAGGTTCCCGAGTAAACATGAATCAAAACAAAAGTGGCTGGATATTCTCAAGCTCAATAAAATTACAACCAAATCCAGAGTGTGTAGTGATCATTTCGATATCAGCTGCTTCCACGACACAGATGGTTATACATCTCTCAGGCGGCTGAAATCTACAGCCATTCCAACTCTCAGACTAAGAGATGAGGTTGACGTAGGTTCACAAGACTTTGTGGAAGTTGGGACCCCACAAGACGCTGATACCACTTCAGTATTATCAAATGAAACTCAGAGAAGAGATGTAACAGGTAAGAGGTTTCCTTCAAATATAGTTAATTTCATTATAGTCTGATGCATCTCTGAATCAAACTTTCCACTGAATATATTATCATGACTCTTGGTGACATGCAGTGATGGTCTAGTGAAATCTTTTTCTGCTTGCTCATTCCAGAAAATGTTCAAGGCGTTACTCCAGGTTCGATCACTACGCATAGTACCACTCTTCCCACCAATATACTTGAGACGAGCTATACAGCATCGAGGTCGGTGACTCCAGAGTCGCCAATAATATCAACGAGTGAAACAGTTACGGGTACCACAGTTCCAAAAGACAGTGCTACACTGAGTGATGGGGCTGGTGGTGGGTCAGATCGAGATACCATTCCTACTGATCCTCCGATCAAGAAAAAGAAACCAACCAGGTATGTATGATAACATTATCTCCATAGAGCCCCTTTAGATTAACCTGAATCATGATTCTCAATGTGAACTTATGTTTCCAACCAGGAAACTTTTGAAAAGAGATGTTACTCCTATAAACCATGATGATGTTTCTCGTGAAAGCTCTATGGGTGAAAGTGGTCAAGAAAGTTCAAGCGAGGAACTGAACAATGAATATGACTCTGATGGAAACAGAATTTTGAAAAGGTTAGTACCTTACTGCAATTTGTT
Source organism: Eretmocerus hayati (assembly GCA_029851415.1). Taxonomy (NCBI): domain Eukaryota; kingdom Metazoa; phylum Arthropoda; class Insecta; order Hymenoptera; family Aphelinidae; genus Eretmocerus; species Eretmocerus hayati. Next base: position 52,141,411 of record CM056741.1, on the reverse strand, counting down.
TGATAATGATTCCTCGATTAGTTCAACCAGAACAGCAAAGAATAAAGAGTTTTCTCGTTGTTTGTTTAGGAAACACTCAGCGGATGAGGTGAATGTAGTACGAGACAAGAGAACTCGAATGAGAATGAAAATGAGTGCCTACAAATGGGTGGAATTCCATGAGGGCATGTTCAAGGATCCACAAGATTTCCAAAAGTTCAAAGAGGCAATAACGTACAAGGATGTGGTCATCAAGCGATATCGTCTGAGGGCTAATAAATATGCCAGAAGAACAAGGTTTTAGAGGCATAAATAGTGTAATATGTATTCAAATGATCTTGAAATTTGACCTCCTGTAATTTCATAGGAAAAGATCTATTGTATATACTCTACACTGAAAAAAAGGTGATAAGGAGAGTCGACTCTGTGCAATCACTATTAGAATAATTTAAATTGTACATACTTTACACTGACGAAAAGATAATAATTTGACTCAACTTCGTTTTATCCCATAAGAATAGATAAACTGTAAATGATAACGTGAGTTAACTTGGGTAATCGTATAATAATATAGACCAATTGTACATATTTTACGCTGGGAAAAAATTGGCAGTTGACTTCATGTAATGTCATACGAACATAGGACGTTTTATTGGTGGATTTGGTGTGATTTCTTAAGGAAGATCAATTGTATGTTCATACTCTATGCGAGAGACACATATTATCTTGTCAGTTATTTACTCTGCGTCTTTTTATCAGGAAGATCAAGCGCACAGACATTAGGGTGTGTCCAGAAATGAAGCGCCCGCGTGGCGCCGCTCCCGGCACCGGCGCTGGCGCGCGCTAGAAATAGTTTGTGTTAATTCATAGACACACACGTTGAATCCTCTTTCCGGATAGTAATCGAGGTGGCTAAACTCCGGTTCTATACTTCGGATATATAGTCAATAACGTGGAGAATTTTTGAGCCTGCTCAGAGCGCGGGTGCCGGGGGTGGCGCCACGCGCCGGAGCGCGGCGCGGGCGCTTCATTTCTGGACACACCCTTAGGGCTTAGAGACTACTCAATATTGGATTGAATCTGTGATTTACACATTAATTTACAATTGGATCATCTTTGAATTGAATAAAGTCAATTATGAATCTTGAAGATCTGAGAAAATCATATACCCCAACAATTCTCTTGCTGACAGACATTAGTTCCTGTGTTTTACTAGTTTGCTGCTTTCAGAGCAAAAACTTGAGAATTATCATCATTTAGAATTACGTTCTGTTTTTATTCACTAGCAGCATATAGGAGCAGACCATAACTTACGAATAACCCTTGCAACAAACGCTAAAATATTATACACTCTGCAGCAGCGTGCACGCGCTTCGCTGTATACATATATATATATATATATATGCACTCTGCCCATACAGCTATTCTCTGCCTGCCCATTCTCTATCCATCCGTGCGACAACACAGCGTGTACACCTATATTTTCGTACGGCCTCCTATCGTCTGTCTCACTCTATAGGAGCGATCCCCCGAAAAGCCGCTCTTCCGCCCTCTATCTGTAATACCTCTATGGTTTGAGTTAGAGAGGGTAGCTAGTTAGCTAACTAGCTACCCTCCCTATTTGTTTGAGTTGTCACCAGTCGACTCTTTATCAATTTTCCGTCTTGACTAATATCTTATCTAGAAATTTCTGAGTATTATGTCATTCTATCTTATTTTCATTGTGTATATTCACATTTTGGATAATTAATTGGTAAGAATTCGATATCATGTAGATATTTGATCAAGTAACACGCATCACAAGAAAAGTTCAATCTGCCTTTCAATAGTGCTTTTCTTATGAATATTATCATCGAATCGAAGGGACATTTAAATTCTTTCGGGATTTTTCTACCCTCTGTGGAATGTTCTTGCTCTGATTAATATCAATGTCGGTAGAGATTGTGAAGAGAGAGAGATGAATTATAATTGAATTAAAGTCCCAAGTACATAATACTCGCTGTTTCATAAATCTGAGAGGCACTTACTGGATTCTAAAATAGGCGCAAAATATATTCTGCACTTTTTGATCAGGACTCGACGAAGAGCAAGATAATGCAGCGTGACCGATGTGTCGACCCTTTCGCAGACATCAAACATAGGATTCTGTTTATAATTATATCAATTTCCATCCCGCCGATCCAAGACATTCGATATTTTCGACAACTTGAGTCAATGCGAGCAACAAATCATAATTGCCTCTGATATAAACTAACCATTTTGTCAGGACATCCGAATCCATGCTTTATAAATTTTCTGAAAAGAAATAAAACAAGCGCTCAAAAAGTTTGATTCAGCTGTGTATGATAAAATATTTCCTTATTTTTCCCAGGCTGTAGTGAAGCACGTTAAAATTCAACCTTTACCACGGTCAAATAGGCGCGTTTATCTCGATTGTCATCATAAGATTACACGGGAAGAGGCTCTAAAAAGCCTCTAAAAACAAAACAATGTAAAGTACCGCCACATTGAGTAATTTTGGTATGATTTTGTTACTTTTTATTTTATTTGGATTGGCATTTCAACATACATTGACAAAACCCACCTCTATAGTAGTCAATCCAAAGCTTACAGTTCAGCTTTCGATTGACGGGCTACGAAGTTCAATTTGATGTGTCTGAGCTGAAGCTATTAGCAGTTGAAGAAGTGTACCAGAGTTAGACCCCGGTGGGGCAACTTTGGTACACTTATTGAATATCTCAATTCTACCCACCATTACGCGCGACTGAATCAATTCCAATCTATTCAGAAGTGTTATTTCAAGCTTTGTGAAACATTTTGAGACCTCATAGACCATCACTCGACTCAAGATCAATTGAAAAGAAGCTGTCATAGGAAGTTGTACTGGAGTTACCCTATTCTCATGCTTCTTACCTAGAGTGGGGTAACTTTGGTACACTTTTTCATGGTTTTTGCCCGGTTTTTCATTCGTTAAAATTCTAAATGCTGCAAATACCCCAATGTAACGATGGTTTTTTCAGTATGGTAATATATGTGATCAAATTGTACCATTATCCACCCGTAGTATGGTTCTGGAACAGTTCTTGTCAGGAACACTAACTGGACAACTCGCGTATCGCTGCTAAATCAGTATTTTTGCAAAAAGCTTCAATAAACAACTTCAATCATTCACGCGGGATCTACGATGGCTCAACACATTGTTTATGCGTGTGTCAAGAGGGGAGAATAAGTTACAGAGCGATAGAATCATTTACCTTGCCGAACGCAGCTTTGAGAGTCATTTTTCAGGGGTGTACCAAAGTTGCACCCACTATACCAAAGTTACCCAATTTGACGGTATACAGACCCTTCAAACCTAAATTGTTTTTCATAGCTAAATCGATGACTCGTGCAATAATCGTTTCTGAACCATAAGAAGAACGCCGGCAACCAGCGAGTTGGGGTTCCGGAATATCTGGATGCACCACTTGCATAATAAAGTTTGAGGTCTAGATAATGCGAGCCGTGGAAATTTTCGAGTGATTGAATTCACCAAAGCCCACTCATTACTCTAATTGATTTTTGAGGATTGCGAAATTATTTATAAAGAATCGTATCTATATTGTTCGTTAAAACAATATGATTCTATCCAATAAGGCCCAATTCAAAACTAAAAATTACTCATAGTACGTCTTCGAAATTGTTTTCTGTCTTCTTGATTGTTTGGTTCGTTTCGGTTCATTTTTTGAAGACAAAGTTCTCCTTACATTAGTAACCTAAAAATATCTCGAAGACACGAAAAAGAGAGTAAGTATGATATTATGAACATGGTGTCTTTTGGAAGCTGGACATATTTACAGGCTGGCAACGTTCGTCCACTGTTCGTCACGTCCTAAAAGTTTATCCGCTTGGAAATTTCAATCTCGTTTAACCATTTTCGGAAATTACGGTATCAAACCCGGATGAGGCCTCTCTTTACTTTTCAAACCTGAAATTCTATCATGAATTCTCCGAAAGTTCAAAGCAACAGCCCGAGATCCAAAACTTCATGAAAAGCGTATGGACGTTATTAGCGAACCGAATAGAAATTGGAAAAAGACCATTTTAGAACTATAAAAACGACTTAAATTCACTGAAAACTATACTGAATTGACTGGCTGTCTGCCAGAATAATTCATGATCATTCTTATGTGTTTTCCGTCTACTTGAACTTTGGGAAATATATGTGGTGCACCCACTCGTAAATCTATCGGCTCACGAAAAATCTTAGTTTTAGAAAATGTTATTTTCTAAAAATTTCAACAGGTCCACTGGCATGTGCACCCACTTACTTATGCGTCTTCCCAAAGTAATAGTATTATACGCAACGATGGCGAAAAACGTGCTTTACGCACGATCGTGATGCTTTACGCACGGTTGTGATTGCTTTACGCACGAGGAGCGCAGCGACAAGTGTAATCTCAACCGTGCGGAAAGCATCACATGAGTGCGGAAAGCATTGCGCGAGGGCGGAAAGACTTTCGCCAGAGTTGCGTATAGTATTTTTCATAATAATGAGCGGAAAGTTAGCAAAACGCCATTAACAAGCCCAAGATACAGAAAATTGCCAATCAAGCAATGATGGTACAATCGCACAAGGTCTCGACCAGTCAATATTGAAACACGAAGAGGAGTATTTTAGACGTTGCGAGTAGCCGGTGTACAGGGTGAGTCAGGGTTGAGGAAAGTTTTAAGCATATTATGGATACAAGTTTGTCCAAACTTAAGTCAGCAGGGGCTGGCATTATCTAAAGATGATTTTAATCTACCTGGACCGGGAGTTATGTTATCATGCATGTGATAATGATGACGGTCGAATGAGTGCTGGGATTCTTCATTTGGCGTGGCTCATTCGGGCCAGAAAAATACAGTGTATACCGAGGCCGCACTCGAATAAGGCGTTGTTCTCAAGGGTTACTGGTAATTGTTCGAGGGCGCGCAGCGGGGTCCAGGGGTGGAACCCCTGGTGGGGGTGTGGGGGGCGGAGCCCCCCCACTAGAACAAAAAATTCTGATGTGAGTGCATTACATCCGATGAAAGCTTCAACCGAATTTTGGGAAGAATTTTGTTTTGACATAAATTTCTCCAGCAAGACTATCGATGTATCAGCAATCTTGATAACCCTAATCTAATATCTTGATCAATCGCTCAGAAGCGAGCTGCAACCTCTTAAATTCGGTGCGAAATTTACTAGGGTGAGTATACTCAACTTTCATCCATCGAGCCATTTTCTCAACAAACCTGGTTTACTCACCAATACTCTGGCTCATCTCAATATTTTTCAACAAATCTCAGCTCACCCTGTAGAGTTTGAAACAAGCTTCAAAATGAGTGGATATAGGTACATTTATATAAGATAATAAAATGAGCCAGAGGAGTGAAATAAACCACGGTTGTTGAGAAAATGGCTCAATGTGGGCAAGTTGGGTACACTTGCCTGATTATCTTTTAAGAACTATATTTTATTAAATCACAGTGAGGTTATCAACAATTGTCTACTTCAAATTGTATAATTCTGTGGTGAGATTCGGAAAAAATGAATCGGGGTCGGCAGGAAAGTCGCCCTCTGCGTCACCATACGGGGGAACGGCACTTGGCTCGTCATTGATACGAAAAGAACCATAATTTTCCCCGTCAGTGTCCAATTTTAGTATGATGAACTTTGAATTTGTCGAAGCTACACGAATCCCCATGAAAATTAGAAGCTCGTGCGTAAAGCAAAGTACAACGTGCGTAAAGCAAAATCCAGCGTGCGTAAAGCACCACAACCGTGCGTAAAGCAATTGCTTTACACACGCTATGCGTAAAGCACTGCTTTACACGCTTTTTTGGTGCTTTACGCACTAACTTTACGCTCAAGTATTATGAAAAAAACCGTTCAAATTTTGGTCAGAAAAAAGTTCGACCACATCCTGAATATTTTCGAATCTACATCAAAGGAATAAAAAAAGATCTCCATTCTAACATAAAAATCAATTTTTATAGTATGAGCAGAAGATAATTTACAAACTGCATAATCATTCCTGAAAACTAATGATGAATTAAGATTCATACATCTACATAATAAAAGTTCAAGTAAAAAAAATCGTCCACGGTTACATAAATTGACAAAAAATGATGAAATATAATGCTAATATATCAGAATAAACCATTATCTTTCCTCGGTAGAACCAACTCAAGTGTGAATCAATATCATGAGAATAAAAGAACATCAATTCCAACTTATAGATCAATTCTTATACTTGTTGGGGTAATAGCTCGATATTAGTAATAAAACAAATGTAAAAGGTACACTTCATGCATTCGAGGTCATGTAGGATTTGTTAGTAATTTTCAAACCTTACTCAAATTTACGAGGTGGTCTATTTGAAGAGAGTCCAATATCTTGTAAGCAACAAGTGGAAAATCGTTCGTCTCAAATGGAAGTAGGTTATTCAATCCATTCAAAGCTTTATGTGTAAACATGAGTCTCTCTTGTAGTCTTTTGAAACGACTCAAAACTTGCTGTCCATAAATGGGAAACTTATCTCTTATCTTCCACGGTTCTTGAAATACAGACAAAATATAATGATTATCTGCGCATCGGTAAAGGGCTCTGCCAGTCAAAATGTCATGGAATGTGAATGGAACATGAGCATGGATATGTTCTCTCAAGATCCCAAGTTCACCTCTACAAGACTCGAAATACTGAAATTCTTTAGGATACTTTTTAATTAGCTTGAGATCACTGGGTTCAACTTCATGACCTTTACTCTCAAGCAATGCTATGTATTTTATTAATTCGTGAACAATTACATGATAACGCGCAATTAATCCGTTATTTTCCCGAAGTTCCCGAACAGCTAAACCATCAGCTAAACCAAGCATAGAGCAACCGGTGCTTGTAAAATAAAGATGAGCATCGTATTCGAGCAGTAATTCGACTGTAAACAAATTGTCGGTGATTACAGCGTTGTGTAGTGGAGTTTGATTGGACGCATTTGCGATATTTGGATTAGCCCCGTTGCGAAGTAACAATTTCACACATGAATTACTGTTTTTTAAAATAGCAATGTGTAGGGGGGTATTCCCGTCTGAATCTTTTTCATTAATATCAAAAATACCTGTATCTATTAAATGTTTGAATACATCTTGATGTTGGATATTCTGAGCAGCCGAGTGTAGCAGAAGTTTGTTCCGAAAATGACTCAGCTCGATCTCGATGCCGTTATCAAGTAAAAGTTGCAGTCCTTGAAGAGTTCCGTGACGAAGAAAAGCGTGGAATGGCTCGTTCTTTCCTTCAGGACCATCGGGAAGCACCCTGGCACCACGTGAAATCAAAATCTTGAGTAAGTCATCTCTATCAGCTTGATTGTTCCATCTTTGGTTAGGATAACCAGCTGCTGCATAACCCAGCACATCAACTCCACGATTATCAACTCCTTGAAGGTTTGCCCCATAATCGATCAGCAACCGAATTATTTCCCTGTTTCCACGCATCGCCGCCTCCTGGGCTCAAGAAAAATGTGTTAGAGTTAACAATGTCTATTCAATACAGATACTTATGTCCTTCTGATATTGGAAACCCTTGTTAAGAAGAGGTGAGAATATTTAATCATATTCGATCAAAAATAGCAAGGTTGGGACGTTTTGGTTCTTCCATTATGTTGTATGACTCCTTGGACAGCCTCTGTCCATAATTATTCAAGTTCAAATCAATTCCAGACTGAACCTAGTTATTCTATAATTAAAGAGTCCATCACAACTCCACCATCAAAATATTGTCTTTAGGTACACTCGGCGTCAATGAATACTTTCCAGAACACTGAAAGAACACTGGAAGATCAACCCACCCGTGCATTTCTAACCTAGGGTTGCATGTACTTTCAGTGTTCTTCTCGCTTAGAAGAGACATTGAATGGATGCAGCATTTCGAAAACCACCCAATTAGTTATCTGAGCTTTGTAGAACTGGGGAATGAATATATGTGGACCCAAGCATTTTCAAGCAAGGCTTTGCGTACTAATATTCAGTACACAACTACACACTCAATTTTTGCTGGGGGAGGTCTTACAAATGACTTCAACTTTTCAAAATCACCTGAGCACAGATCATTGAAATTCCCTCAGGAGAATATGCTTGAACACTCTGACTCATTCCATATATAATCCATACACAATCAAAAATTCCCAAAACCTAGAGCTTAAAAAATTGGTTTCCAAACCAACAGTGGTTTCCATCAGCTCTTCTTTATCTTTCACCAACTTGACTGTCTTGTGTCATGATAGTTGTTCAAATGAAAGAGTGTAAGATGGTTACTTAATTCAAATTGCTATGCATGTGCTCAATTTCACGCAGTCTTCAATGAAAGTGGAATCCAATGTGTGTAATAAAATATCACCCAAACTGACTTCAATGATCATTCATATCAATTATCTGCAAGTTCATTGAGTCCATGACACAGATAAATTGCCTCTTAATTCAGAACTCAAACTTCATGTATGAACTTCAGAAAACAGTCCATCACTTAGAAAGAAAACCTATGATCAACAAAAATTTTGATGTAATAATACATTTTTTGTCAATTTGCTCTCGTCAATCTCTCATGCTAATTAAAATAATAGAGCTGAGAGTGATTGGCAGTACTACGCGCTTATGGATACTGGCAAATAAGTACTTTCAAATCAAAGTACGTTTGAACCAATCTAAGACCGATTTTTCTTTTGATGACAGTATATGTAATCCCATGTCACACATTGCACGGGTCAAATTATGCTAGAAAAAGAACCTTGCGCAATAATTAGAATTTGATGGAAAATTCAATTCTTCTGGACATTTGCTTGAATAATGAATAATCAGTAAAATTTATTACAAAATTTTGGCGAACTCAGATGTGTATTATAGCAGCTAAACTCATGCTGAAGTGAGCCATTTTAACCCGCAGAATTCAAAAAATCAACACAAAGTGTATTTGTATGTTTTCTTTGAAAGAATTTTCAAGTCTCTCATTCAACCCTATAAATCAAAAATATAGTTACCGGAGTGATAGAGTGAACTCAAGCATGCAAATCCGTTTCAGACCTGATTCTTTATTCACAATTAATTGAGCTGCAGATTGTGAGTGCTCTCTGAATCACATCATTTTCATATCTACATGAACAGAGATGATTAAGTGAACTTTGAGAAGTGCGAGGGAGGAGAGAGTAATGTCAAGTCACAGATTAGCTAAGGAAGTACTTATTTATCTTTGCAAAAACCCATAACAGAGTTAACAGGTTTGTTTACCCAATGATACCAAAAGATTTTTGATGAGTAATGCAAGACTCCCATTGTATTCTTTTGAATTCAAAGATTGGATATCTTGCTCTTACCACACGCAAATTTCAATGTACCACTTTTAAAATTTTAATTCGGTTGAGTAAAAACGCGCCCTTTCCATGCCAAGCAAGTATAATTCATACAGATTAGGTGTAATCCACATGGAATTGATGGTTTCAAATTATGATTCCAAGTGAGATATTAAAAAAAGTGATGTCCATGGATTGAGAGATCGTTCTTGCAATGGTTTTAATAAAAATTCAGGCTTGAGAAACCCATAAAAGTTGAATATTGCAAGAAAAATCAATTAGATAAGAATATAAATATACTTACATGTAAGATGGTTCGTTTGTTGTAGTTAAATCGAGAAATGTAATGGACATTGGCTCTAGCTTCAAGCAGCATTCGGACAATACTCGAATTATTCATGATAACAGCCAACTGCAATGCACTGGATTTGCCGTCATCCAATAGATGAGGGTTTACTCCAAACTGCAATAGAATGCGAACAACATCCATGTGATTCGCTGCAATCGCTTGATGTAGTAATCTGCGACCCAAATAGAAATCATCTAGTGGAGCACCCAACGAGATGTAACTCCTAATTGATTCTATCGAGTTTGATCTCACAGCTGTCAACATGTTTCTTTTGAGCTCTTCTACTGTCCTCTGTTGTTCTAGGACTTCTTCATCCCCTAAATCTAAAAAGCTGTCAAAAAAGATATAGATTATTGATTATATTTCTTCATAGAATTATATGTAACTTTCAAGAGAATCATTCAAAAGTTGAGATTGGGCAAGAGATGAAAATTCTGTTTCAAGTTTGATCACTATTTTATTATAGGTATACTCGAGGGTATACTTACGACCACGGTCTCCTATCGCACGCCCTGAGACGGGCAAGGGCTACGGGATCCATTTTTTTCTCCTTGGAGTGATCAATTTTCTTTCATAAAAAAATTCCGTGTAAACTGTCGATTTGTGAGCGAAGTGATCTAGTGCACATCTGTTGAGATTGCGATAAAGGATCCTTTTCATCCACGATAGATGAATCTTCTGATAATTAATTGAAGTCTTCAAGGACATGTCCGGGTAAAACAACCCTTCCACGAGTAGTTCAAATAAATCGCAATCTCGATCGCAATACACAATCGTCAGACAAAGCAAACTAGATATCCCGTTGATGCGCGTCAAAGTCTTTCAAAATTTCGTGTAAAACTGAAGCTCTCAAGAGCAGCCCTTTGTTAGAAACTGCATCGAAACTGCATGTGTGTTGTGTGCGTGTGCAGCGCGTACGGTGGTGGGGGTGATGGGGGCGGAAGACGCGCAGAACATGTGCTATTTATAGAATCTTAGTATCAGCATCTGATGCGTCCACCGAAGCATTGGGCATATTGTGGCATATTGGGCCCAACCAGCAATTCAACCTCTAATTCAACTATTATTTTCTCGTTCCTCAAATCATGCCAGGACCGCAGACTTCGAGGCAGACTTTATGAATTCGGCACGAGTAATATTTTACTCTCAATTCTCTGCTTGTGGATAATTGATTCACGGTCCTCTATCCAGCAATGAGGACCTCGTTGCGGACTAATTTTGGGAGAACAACATTTACCAATCAAAATTTGATGAATATATGCTATTTTACTCTCTTCAAATGAAATGCATTTTTCGTATTTGGAATTGATAATTATAGAGACATTTTTTTCACCTTCCCTCATTATTTGGCCAAGCAATCATCTAAAAAAACATATTCATACAATTTTCTTGGAATCGCTTGGAATCTAGTCTTATTGCTCATTATATTAAAATCTATTACAGTAGAACTCGGTTATAACGAGCAAATTTTGAAATTTTGGTTGGTTTGTGTTTTAAATCAATGGAATCAGCCTAGGTCATAACGAGACCTCGGTTATAACGAGCCGAATTTCGACCAAATTTGGATTTGGACCTCTGTTATAGCGAGCAGATACTACTTCAACACTACCCGATGGTGAATTCGAGAGCTTGGCATTAAACTGTAAACAGATATCATCATATTGAAACCGGTAAAATCGATACAAGCAACATGAAAACTAATGAAAGAAAAGCTTTTGCGCTGAAAGGACAAAATAATGCTGAATTTTGTAAGATCTGCAGTGTGAGCGGTTCAACGATTTCAACAATCTTGAAGAGAATTTAACAACTTCCATCTTACTAATGAAAATATTGATGATGAGTTTTTTCACCACTACTCAGTTGAAAAATCCTGTTGAGAATATAATCTTTGAGCCAAGAGACAATAAACATTAATTCCTGAATTCATGGAGGATACAATCTTGTGGGTCGTGGTCATGATATAAGTGCGATAGAGTGCTCAATACTGCAATTCCTAACTCCACATTGCATTTTTCATTCCATCCTTTTGACTGCGAATCTATATCTATGTACACATCCAAGTATCTTTCTCTCTCATAACTTATTTGTGTATAACATTAATCGTCCATTTTTCGGAGTAAAATTGGATTATCTGACATTCTTGAATGTAAGACGATCAATTTTTCACTTATTCACATTACATACACGTAGATTCTCGCGTAGATCTAACCATTTTGAGTCAACCTCGGTTATAACGAGCATCGGTTATAACGAGCAAATTTTGCCGGTCCCCTGAAGCTCGCTATAACCGAGTTCTACTGTAGTTTTTTCGAGTTTCTACTGTATTTTCAACGAGTAGGGCACAAGTCTCGCGCAGTCATAAGACGAGTTATATGTACTCACGATTGAGCATGCTTTTTATCCTATGTTTATCTATTAGTCTGAGCACTATTGAGTCGTGTGAAACTTTCTCATCCGATGGGCCACATTTAAATAGATCTAGCCAGCAAGAAGTCTCAGCTCGAGTCTCAGTCTTATTATTCTTGCTACTATCGAAATCTAAGGTATAAGTGTACCCAACTTGCCCACATTAAGCCATCTTTCAATACCTTCGGCCCATCTCAATATTTTCCAACGTACTTGAGCTCATTTTTAAGCTTGTCTCAAGACCTTCAAAATGAGTTGAAGTACGTGCAATTTGGATCAACTGGAGCCAAATTGTTTTAATTCTCCTAAAAAGTATAACTCGCTGACGTTCGTGCGTAATGAAATCTCAACAGTGCGTAAAGTTGTTACCCTCGTGTGAAAAAATTTCCGGCAGTGCGTAAAGAACCAAAGTCGTTTCATAATATACTATTTCGTTTCGGTCGATATCTTAGGCCCAGATTGACCTTTTAAAATTTTTCTGACCCATATCTTTTGTAGTTCAGGACCCAATGCCACGGTTTATTGAGCTTCTAGAGCCAAATCTATCGATTTTAGGGGTCAATACGCTGTTTAAACTCGATTTGAAATGAAAAAATTGTATTTTTTTGCAAAAACTTCGATGTAGCTCTTCAGGAACGCCTCTAACTGAAATCCTCACACATATTTCGAAAGTTGAGACAATTCTACGTCGAATATGTATACGCCTTGAGGATTTTTTTGAAGGCTTTTTCATACTGAGTAACGAGCCTCAAAAAGATGTCATGAAAGGGTCATCCTGGGCATTGATGGGTTAATTTGATAGTACACAACTCCGAAAAATCCACGCAAAATTGATACTAGAATTCTTCTCAGCTCTAAACAAAACAACTGTACAATGCATATCGCTCCCTACAACAACAAAGAATGGGAAAACTCGAAAAAAGGGGGAAACCCAAAGGTAAAGGCCATTAAGAAAGTTACAGATTCTCATTTATGTGCTAAAATATTCAAATCTTGTTGTTACCTTTCAAATCATCGTATCATTTCTTCGCGTATTTTATTTCATATCATTATTCATCACTAGTAGATCACACTGACGTATTTTATCAATTTTATCATCAGAATTCTTGGATCACGATATGGACCAGATCAAAAGTTTCTGAAAATATCACCTTGAGACTCGCTAAAGTCTCGTCGACCAAAAGGTTTCCCTTCATTTCCACTGATTTCAAAGTAATGAAACACGCTGCATGTAATCTAAATTCACCAGTAGGATTGAAAAATCTTGACGATGCAAAAATGATTTGGACCTGTCTAAATATAATTTGCATTCTCGTGCCCAGTGTCATGAAAGAATCGGAAGGCAAACAGGTTTTCAATGCGTAAACAAGAATTACGATAATCAACTCTCAGCCGAAAAAAAACATCAGACAGACACTATATTAACTTGCTCGGAAATATAGCAAATTAAAAATTTTTTTCAAAATCAGAATCTTCAAGAATGTTAGCTTTACTCTTTGAGCGGAATATTCCATCATTTTTAAGCTATTGAAAAAGCGTACATCCCAAACGGATGCCGTGAGATAATTTAAATCTTTAGAACACGGAATGATATTGTATCTTACTTGAAATCCAATAGTCACCCCCATTCTACTAGTAGAGAATTTCTTTTTTCTATCAGAGAATTGGTTTCAAAATATATTACATTCAACATCGGCTGTTGCTTAGAACATTTGCGATAAAAGAAGATGTCTGATACTCTCATATCTTATGCTTGCATTCCATTGTTCAGCATGAAGATTCCATGCTGCTGTTCAGCCGAGCTACATCATAGAAAATAGGCTGTATGTGGATCGAGAATAATACTAGTCCACAAATTTTGACAATTTTGGTTTGAATGAAGTAAATAATGTCATTTTCGACGTAATCGGGGACGCAGGGTTCAAATCCGTTTCCAGTATTACTCTAATAACGTAATATTTTTGAAAGAATTGATGCCGAAGTCAGAAAAACGCTCATTTGGCTGTTAACGAGGGCTCTTATCTTTGATTTTCGGGTGGATGATTAATTTCTTCTTGTAAGCTTCTCTGTTGTTAAGATAGCTATCGAAATTCTGCAATGTCTACTCAATTATCGAATCAAAGATCTTCCATATGAGTCCACATAGATTACCATTTTTCCTGATTTTGATATAGATTTTCCCAATAACGTGACGTGATAGAGCATTACTAAAAACGGATTTCAATTCCGCGCCCCAAAGTATGTCGGACATGATGCACTAATAAATCGATTCACATTTCCATATAGGCTAGTGTAATTCCGAAGAAAGGGACAATGCTTTGTATACTTTGATTATTTATTTAGAATAACTACATTCAAGAATATACGACATTGAGCTTATGGAGCTAAGCTGGTGTATTTGTTCGGTTAATTTAGCCGGTGTTACTGTCTAAACGTATATGATGGGATAATAAACCTTTCTTATGACAACGAAAAGAATCAACAACGTGTAACTTCAATAATTCGAAGACAATAATAACGGACCTGATTATTTCTCGATTCTCATTCAACAAGATAGAATATGATTTTTTCAATCGTATGATGTTCTGCTTGAGCGATTCCATTTTCATTGTATTCAACGGGAATCGAATTGATATCCAAGGTAGTTGTACACTAAAATACAAAATATATCAGAATGTCATCAAAGTTGGTGAGAATTCAGTTCAAGTGTTAATGACCACCTGTGCAAAATTTCAAAATGATTAACCGTTTTGTTTCGGAGTGGTACACTATAAAAAAAACTTTCGATGATTTTACCAATTGTTGGTAAATGTTATATCAGAAATTCATATTTTTGCTAACTTCCCGCTAGTGAAATCGCTAACGGATTAGCGAATTTACTAATAGTTCATAGAATCACCACGCTCAGCGTAGGTCGCTCTGTTACCTCCGCTGAGCGATGCGAAATCGCTAATCTGAGATTAGCGAATTCACGCAAGACAGGGTGGTGAATTTATTGAAGTTGAGAAAGCATCAAACATCGGTACTTTGCGATTGGACTATCTTCGTACGTCTTCACAAGCCCTCCAATTACTTTCGGAGTATCATCCGAGTATAAAATATTAATACAGCAGTGCCCTGCACGTACAAGGACTCCTGGACAACCGCGTAAACGAGTCTAGTCGAGTAAAAATAGAGTCGTCCATAACCTAAAAAAAATTTGGATGGGCTCTACCTGGCGGAGTAAAATCTCTAAGCCCCGGTTAGCGAATTCACTCCGCTCAGCGTAGGTCGCTTCCATTTCCTACGCTGGGCTTAGCGATTTTGTCGAATTTTTTTTACAGTGTAGCCGTTTACTCGTCACTTTTAACATTGCGCTTATGGGAGTCCACGCTCTGTTGAGTCTCACGGTCACCGTGCACTATGCACGCTAAAAGTTATTCGCACTTTTATCAAATTTGCTTGCGGTTTGGGTGAAACGACGAGAAGACCCACGTTTATCATCATCTAACTTGAGTTCGTCTTCTCATCGTTTGGCTAAAATCGCAAGATAACTGGAGAAAAGTGGGAATAACTTGAGCGCAGGCACCTCCTAACCTATAATATAGGCACTTTGTAATTCGCACTTTTATCCGATTCTCTTGCGATTTGGGCGAAACGATGAGAAGACGAACTTGAGTTAGATGATAATAAACGCGGGTCTTCTCGTCGTTTCACTCAAATCGCAAGTAAATTTGATAAAAGTGCGAATAACTTTCAGCGTGCACGGTGACCGCATCGCCTTAAGCGCAATGTTTGAATTAACGAGTTTTCATGGCTCCCACTCCGAAACAAAACGGTCAATCATTTTGAAATTTTGCACAGGTGTTCATTAACACTTGAACTAAATTCTCACCAACTTTGTGGTGACATTCTGATATATTTTGTATTTTAGTGTACAACTACTTCAATGTTCTCTCAGCGAAATTATTATTTGTAAAATTTTAACATCTCAAATCGTATACTAAAAAATCTCAACATCAACTATAATATCATATTACATCATAATGCAAATCATTATCAAATATTGCTCATCATAAGGTAGAATAAAACGGATCAACTTGAAATAAAATTGGATGCAAAAAAATTTTCTCCTGAATATTGCAACAACGGGTGTATTACTGCTCGTAACCGAACATTTTCAAAGTACTTATCAAAATACTTGTTTCAATTTAAAAGAATCATCCGCGACTATTCCGTGTTTTTATCGTGGTTATCAACGAAATTATATCAAAGAAAACAATGATTCATTCAATTACTCACATGTAGTATTATCACACATTTTATACTACTCAAGTTCTTTTCGACAATAAGTCACAGTAAAAAAATAGTCAATAATATCTATCATGTAGAATCCTTTCTAGAATTTTTTTGCTTTTACTTATTCTATAGCTAAAGTAGAGCTTTTATTTGTACATTGCTCAGATTTTTCAGATCAACTATTCGTAAGTTGTTGAGTATTTCAAACGCAAGAGATGGAAATGCAAATACATTAAAAGGCACAATTTGATTGAGACTGTCCATTGATTGACGCATACAAGTGAGCTTGTCTTGCAATCGGAGAACACGCTTGCTCATTTGCTCTCCAAAGTTGGGAAATCTGTGAGCAAGATCCCTCATATTCATAAATAAATTCATCACACGGTCATTATCGATGCACTTGTGAGCATTTTTATCTGTCAGAATATGATAATACGTAAACATATTATGAACATGTGAGTTTCTTAAAACTTCAAGCTCATCTCTGCAAGATTTGTATCGAGCAAGTTCTTTCGGATACTTTTGAATCAGCTTGAGATCATCTGAATGGGCTTCAAAACCTTTGCTTTCGAGCAGAGCTATGTGTTTTATTAACACTCGAGCAATCGATGCTTGTGAATAACGCAAAAATCCATTGCTCTTTCTTACGACATATTTCAAAAGATCACAGCATGTATCTGTGTAAAGATTGGCACCATATTCAAATAAAAGTTTCACTGAATCTAGCTTTGAACTTGCAACAGCGATATACAATGGAGTTTTACCAAACCCATCTAAACTATTAGGGTTAGCACCATACTGTAATAATAAGCTTGCACAATTAAGCACGTTCCTCTCAATGGCTTGATGCAACGGTGTACTACCGCAAGAATCTTTCTGGTCAATATCAAAAATACCTGTATCGAGTAGAAATTTTAGCACTTCTGTATGCTGTCTATTCTCGACAGATGAGTGTAGCAAAGGCTCATTTCTAAGATCTTCCAGATTGATACCATTATCAAGATATAGTTGCAATCCTTGTTGAGTTCCTTTGCGGAGAAAAGCATGAAATGGTTCATTCCTCCCTCCAGGACCGTCAGGTAGCACTCTGGCGCCACAAGATATTAAAATCTTGAATAAACGATCCCGAGAGACTCTGTCTGTAGAATTAGCTGCTACATAACCCAGCACATCTACACCTTGATTATCAATTGCATTAATGTTTGCTCCATGCGCCAATAAAAGTTGAGTTATCTCCTCGTGACCACGCGTTCCTGCTTCCTGCAATGAGCCATACTAAGTCAAATTATTACAATCTTCAGTTCTTAATCGGGAAAAGTACAACAAGTCCTTTGCAAAATGTAAAAATACTTGGCTACCTTATTGTTCAACCAAATTATAGTCTTGAAAAACAGGTTTTGGACTTTTGAAAGACATTAATTTCTACAGCTCTTCATGCAAGAGCGAGTCAAAAAACTCTTCGTTCCATACATATCATTTCCTCTTCAAATCTATTTCAATCAAATAACTACCACAAGTAAACACAACAAGTATTACAGAAAATAATACTGAAAATTCACAACTTGACGTTACAAGAGCAGAAAGTCTTAATTTTATGAACAAGCAATGATTATTACATAAAGTTTGAGTTTCCTCAAAGCACTACCATATATATGGAGCCTTCAAAAATGTTGGAATGCGTTAGGATCGACATGAGAAAAATCTGCCCGAGACCTTTCAAGGTAGATTAAAATGGCATCTGGATGCATCATTTAGAAACGTTGGAACATTTTGTGAAACACAAATCAAACCCTTTCATTATATCAAGAAGAGTTTAAGTAACTGATATTGAGGGTAACACTGCAAGTGTCATGATTACACAAATTCAATCATAACATTAAATGAACTTTGTCTTCTAATAAAAAATTCACACACACGTCACCTTGAGAACCTAAATGTCTATGTACACTCTCAATTAAAGAGTGAATTTTTAAAAGAATGTCTAAAAAGTGACGCAATAAGACAAACTGGAAAGTTATCTTGCAAGAACTATCCACGATTTAGATCTGAATCAAAACTACTTACATGGAGGAAAGTTCGCTGATGAATACTTGATTCATCAATAAAGTTGACATTGGCTCCAGCATTGAGCAGAAGTTGAACAATCTCACTATCAGCTTTGATGATGGCCAACTGTAGTGGACTCTGTTCACATTGAGCTAACGAATCAGGACATGCACTATTGTACAGTAATTCTGAAACCACTTCAACATGATCTCCTAAGATAGCATGATGCAGTAATCTGCACCCTGCATGGACTTGATCGACTGTTGCACCCAAAGCAATACAATGTCTGACCTCTGTCACAAAACCTGATTTGACTGCTTCAAAGATGTTTTGTCCAAGGTCATCCGCAGGCTGTATGCGTGGATTCATCAAGCGTCTGGAATTAGAGTTTGGAATACGTTAGTATTTTTCTAGGTCTATTATTACAAATTCAAACAGAACCGACAGAATGTTTTGACAGATGTTCTATTATACTGAGACAAAGCAGTTTGATAAATGTTTATCGATATCCTGCATAATCAATGTGATCATTCAGTATCAACGCTGCATTCAATTTTTCGACGGATTCAAGATCCATCTCAGCAAGTCGGATTGACAGTTATTATCCGTCAAGTACTCATCAGCAAATTGCTTGTAGCCACGAAAGTAGAATTTTGTGGTCCAATGAATCATACACAGAATGATTTTAAATGGGGTCCTCGAATCTTGAACCAGAATTTTCGAGGAGCAATAATAATTAGAACAATTACTTTTCCGATGATTGCACCACCGCATACATAGCACAATGCTTGCGCTGGCTAGCACACACAAGAGCTCTTCGCGCAAAACTGATGATGCTTTACGCACGTGACGGTTGCTTTGCTCGACGCCATGGTTGCATATGTGCAAGTGCATGCGCTGTTGCGCTTTGCCGGCTTTGCGGTAAGTATACCGGTGTGGCTGATGCGGCGAGTGCGTGCTTTTCTTTTCGTCTGATTCTTCTGCAAATATTCCATCAACACCTCGAGTTCGGTGTGAAAATTCTTCACGAGGAGTTATTGTCAATCTTATCAAAAAAATATCGGAACAAAGTGTGTAACGCTGAGGATAATTATCCTCCGTGGTACTAGTAAGTGCATACGCATTTTAATAGTCGTCCGGCTTTAAACCTTTTATAGTGGCTCTTTTCATCGAGGCTAATCGCTTTTCATCACAAGTTCGCATTTGCTTTTGTGGGAGCTAATTTTTAGAATGATACTAGATTTAGATAGATAGTTTATTTCAGCCGTGAGGCCCAGAAATGGACTTGGTTTACACTGGTGATTCCTTAACCTCATTCATACCTTATCATTCCTTCTAACTGCTAGTAACTATGTACATGGTCTTAATACCTGTCACAAATTTCAGCATTTATGGCTTATGCAGTTCCGCCCCCCGCCGACTTCTCGCTCAATCTCCACCGCCGATCCAGCCATTTCTGCTTCTTGAAATTCCTTTCTGCATGTTTCTGTATGTTTCTGTATAAATTATACTGTGATCTGTTATTTCTGCCTTCGCACCTTCCCTATCTTGTGTTCTTTACTAATTTCTGGTCCGTATCGTTTGTTCGTCCTTGCTGCCGTTTTCTCTGCCTTTTCCTGTTTCCTTGAAATTCCTTGTTGCATTTCCGCCCTTGCTTACTGTCCGCTTTCGCGTTCTTTATTTTGCAAACAGTCGTTTGATCCGAGATCACCTAGCGTTTTTCCAATTCTTCTTGTATTGGTTGTATTGTCGTTGTCTTGACTTCGCCGTTTGCCCTGCTGTGTAATAGTCCAATCTTTTTCATGTCTGCAAACTGTCTTTGGTGGCAGTTGGATGCCTCTTGGTGTTTTTGATCTCTTTACTGCATTTTTATATTTTTCTTGTTCTAGATACCGATGCCCTTGTAAATTTCCTGAAGTCTTCGTTGATTTATTCCTTGTGCGTAGAGATTTCGCGTTCCGTCGACAGGTTGCTGCACTCCATAACCCTACTCTTACAATACAATCCTGTCTTATCCTTACCTTTTCTAGTCTATGCCTTAAATCTACCTCTCTGTGTTCCTCCCTTCCCTAGCTTGTCCCTTCCCTATATACCCTTGCGCTGCTTATATCTTATATTTACATTAACTTACAAACTCTCTCTACCAATTTTCCAGTACCAAACCTTCATGCATGCATCCATACCGTGGTGGCTCTCCGCGGCACTTATTCTACATTTTTACATTTTTACAGTCTTAGCCTCTATCTCCTCTCTTTTTTTACCCTCCCTCGCTTTCTCAATTTTGCTAAATACCTTGCATACCGTCCGGTCACCTCTTCCGTTTGTCATAGCTTTTACTTTCAGTTCTCGACTCCTCCCTCGTAATTCCTCCACCCATCCCGCTGTTTCTCTACATTCCCCTATCAGATGCTCCAGAGATCCCTCCCCCTTTTTGCACAGTATGCACTTCCTCCGTTCTTCTTCCAGCCAATACTTGTTTTTATCCTCTAGATTCCCGCATCTTAACCTCGCGATAATATCTATCTGGATCCCTTTTTCGTATTTCAAAAGGTATTCGGGTATTTGATCAGTACGTAAATCCTTGTACCTTGTGTTGTACCTTGCTTCCCTCACTTTCCTATTTACTCCTTGTCTAAATATATCTGTGTACCTCCTATCTAACTCTCCCTCGACATCTTTTTCCCTGCCCTCCATGTTTTCGATTTCCGTTTGACTCAGTCCTAAGCTCCCTAAGAATTTTGTTTTGCTCGCGTTGTACTCTTCATTGTCACCTGCATTTCTTTTTTCTAGATAGCACAGTTTTACTAGCCTCTCCTCCCCCAATTCTCTTACGTAGCTTTCGTACCTGTACGCTCTCTTACCCCATTGTATACAGAGTTTCTTAATCTTTGTTTCGTCATAGATGAGGTACCTGGGTGTACAGAAATCAAGCTTGAGTACCCACCTGAAGTAGTCTAGTTGTATTTTTTCCAGTTCCTTCCTTTCTTCCCAGCCCCAAATTTCTACCCCGTATTCCATCACGCTTCTTACCAGATACTGAAAAAGTTTTTTCCTCCTCTGAAAGTCATGTTTACACAGTTTCTCTCCTAATCCCCATGTTTTCCTTGCTGCGACCATCCCTTTTCTCTGTCTATCCGCTATGTGATCCTTGTAATTTCCTTCCTTGTTGAAGATGAAGCCCAAGTACCTGAACTCTTTCACTTCTTCTATTTTTTCCTTGTTCCACCTCCATATTTCTTTTTTTCCATTCGTTCCTCTATTAAAAACCAGGATTTTCGTTTTTTCCACACTTAGTATCAGACCCCTCTCTATTAAAAATACCTTCAAGGTATCTAACATATCGAGCATAGCCTCTCTATTTTCTGCTAGCAGCACGATGTCGTCTGCGTAGGCTAGTGACCATATCCTTTTGTTGGCTATCTTCACCCCTCCGACATTTCTTTTTTCAAATTCTTTTTCGAGTCCTGCAATGTATATACAAAAGAGCAGGGGGCTCAAGACACATCCTTGTCTTAGCCCCTTCCCAGTCCAAAACTCCTCCGTTAACTCCATTCCCACTCTCACCCTCACTTTTGTTTCTTGATATAATTCTTTAATTCTCTCAATCAGATATTTGCTAATCCCTGCTTCTTCCATGATCTTCCACAGTTTGTCCCTATCCACCGTGTCAAATGCCGCCTTTAAGTCCACGAAGACCGCGTACAATTTCTTCTGTTTCATTTTTGCTTTCTCTATTAAGTGATTCAAAATGTATATGTTGTCAATTGTTGATCTCCCCTTCCTGAAACCTGCTTGTCCTTCCGGTAATATTCCTATCGCTCTCACCTCTTCTTCCAATTTTTCTAGTATAATTACACTGTACATTTTCTGTGCTGAGGTGAGCAGCGATACTCCTCTGTAATTCCCCATCATCTCTGTATCCCCTTTTTTGTGTATCGGTACAATAATTGCGGTCAGCCAATCCTCTGGTATCCCTTCTCCATTCCATGCCCCTGTCATAATTTTCACCATTTCTTCTCGCAATCCCTGGCCGCTGTGGATCCATACTTCATTTGGAATTCCATCCACTCCCGCCGCTTTGTTCCTCTTCATTGATCTCCATGCTCTTTTTATTTCATAGGTCTGGATTTGCTCCACCTCATCTTCATTTTCTACCAGGTCTCTTTTTTTTCCTAAGATCTTCTCATCTGATCCTTGTAATAAATCCCTGAAGTGTCCTTTCCAATCTCCCGCGCTAATGTGGTTCTCAGCTTTGTTGCGTCTCACCCTGTACTTATTCAAAAATTTCCACACGTCACTTTCTTTCTTAATGTTCCTGAGTTCATCTTCTTCTTTTTCTTTGAATTCTTTCTCCTTTCTTTTGCATGTCTCTTTCCACTCTCTCCTCTTTACCCAATACTCTTCTTTTTCTCCTGTGCCATCTTTCCAAGCGTCGTAGGCTTTCCTGGCCCTCCTTTTCGTTCTCGAGCAGTCTTGGTCCCACCATTTTTTCATGCCTAAGGTCCATTTTCTCACTGTTTTCACTTCTTTTGTATTCCCTACCTTGTATATTCTCTTCTTCATGTTTTCCCACCTGCTCTGTATACTTCCCTCAAATTCTGTTGGCTCACTCGTTGCCTCTTTGAAATTTTGAATGTCCTCCGTCGTCCAAGTAAATCTTGATTTCCTCCTCTCCTTGCCTGTTTCCAGTTGTGACCCTGTTGTTCCAGTCTCCTCGTTCTGAAGCTGTCCTCCTGTAGAGATATATACACTCACCGGTGCATGATCCGATTCTATTCTGTTTTCCACCCTGAAACTGTCCACTGAGTCTAATATGTCATCATTTACAATTATATAATCTATGACCGTGCTCCCCCTTGCCCCAATATACGTAAATTCTCCTTTTTCATCCCCCGGCGTTCTGCCATTAAGAATCGTCCAACCCTTCCTACCTACCAGATTAACCATTCTCCTGCCCTCATTGCTGCATACTGAATCTTTGCTCTTTCTGCTTATGTCCTCCTCATCATCTATAGTAAAATTCTGTTCACCTATCCTTATATTAAAATCCCCGCCTATAATTAGTCTACCCTCTTGTAAGAAATCAAGGTCATCCCAGATTTTCCATAAATTATCAGCTTTTCCAGAGTTATACACTGCCCATATATTCCATTTTCCTTCGCACGTGCTAAGATCCACTTTAATTAGTCCCTCCTCTATGATTTCTACTGATTCTAACCCCTTTTTGCACCACTCTTTCTTTACTCCTATCAGAAATCCTCCCTTAGCCCTGCCTTTTTTGTGTTCCCTGCTTGCTCCGATGCTTTTCCAGTGAAAACTGTCAGGTAGTTTGTCTATAATGTACTTACAGTCTTTCTCCTCCACCCACGTCTCTGACAGACTGACAAAATCTCCTTGTTCCAAAAACTTCCAGAAGTCTAGGTCCTTATTCCATATTCCAGCTACGTTCCAGAAGGTAAATTTCCTCTTTACTTGAGTCTCCTTCGCCTTTCTTACTTGGTTGTCCTTGTTTACGCTGTATTCCTGGGCCACTCGTAGTTTACCTCCTCTGTATTCCCTTCTTTCTGTCTCGTTGCTCGCTGCATGTCTGCTTCTACTCTACCTTTATCTTCCCATCTTATCCATTCTCCCTTATAATGTACTTTGCCTTGCCCTTGTCTTACATTCCAACCGTCTGTTTTCTTCTCCTTCACCCATCTGTTGATCTCCTCTTGTTTTTTCCTGTCTTCAAATGACAGGTCATTCTCTATAAAAATTTTGCTTCCCTTCAGCAAGTTCTTCTTGTACATTACCTCTTTCTTAACTTCCAAATCTCCAAATCTGACTACAATAACGTTTCCATTTTTCCACACTTTCTCAGTTTTTACCTGTATTTTCAGCGCTTTCTCAAAAAATCTTTCTGCCTGTTCTTTTAGATTGTTATCATCCACTTTCCCCAGTCCTCTAATTACCACATTGCACCTCCTATCTTTTCTTTCTTGATCTACTATAAGTCTTCTCATTTTCTTCACCTCTGATTCAGAGAAGGTGCTCCAGCAGCTTTGTCTGCTTCTGCCACTTGCCAAGCTCCAGAGTGATGCCTGACGTGAGCTGCTATCGCCACCTGTTGCAGATTCCGCGTCGCCGTCGCTAAAGTTGCCTTCCCTTCTTACCGACCTAACCTCGTTCCATTCTCTCTCCAGCGCTGCGAAATTATTTGTCAATACATCAAGTTTTTCTCCAAAATCATTCATTTTCGCTTCAATCTCCAATTTCAATTTCTCTACCGTATTCCTCTCTCTAACAATTTCCCGTAACTTACCCTGTGTCTCGTTCCTAAATGTTTCCCACTCTGCTTGTAACTCTTTGCTTTTCGCTGCCTCTGTCTTTCCTCTTTCTCCGCTATCTTTGAATTCCACTCTCTTACCTAGCGCCTTTTCCAACGTGGTTTGACCCTTCAAAATTCCTCCCTTTTTGCTGGATTTACTCTCGTCTATTTTATCCACGCTGCTACTCCTCAGCGATCTCCCCTTATCGTCCCCCATCTTTCCTATTTAGCTGCAGCACGTGCACCGCGGAACCTAACCTCAAATTTCCGCACTCGTTTCTGTTCTAATTTCAACACTCTTACTTACTAAATGTCCCTAATTTATTGTTCCAAGCACTTAAAACTGGTTCTTGTTTGCTTTTCCACACTTTTTAGTCCACACTTATATATTTGTATTATACTACACACAGATTTCGGAAGAGCCACTGCGCGCGCGACCACTCACTCCCACACCCGCTAACCAAGTCTAGAATGATACTAATAATTTTGGTAAAATCGTATAGTACTGTGTTACGACAAGATGTGTTTCCGCAAGACGCGATGAATGAAGTATTATTTAGACGATTTCTCGCACTATTGTCAGAGACCGTTAAGGCGATGCGGTCACCGTGCACGCTGAACTTTGTTCACAGAACTCTCAAAATCTTTTCCATTATGGGCTAAACGACGAGTTATCCAGGCTTTATTATCATCTAACTTGGCCTGGATAACTCTTCGTTTGGCCCAAATCGGACTAGATTTTGAGAGTTTTGTGAACGAAAATGTGCCAATTTGTAGGTTAGAAAGTACCCGCGGGCAAGTTATTCTCGTTTATTAGTGATAGTCTTGTGATTGGTGACAAATAATGAGTTGTCCACCACAATTCAGATGATAATACGTAATGGACAAATAGTCTCCAACTTCGTTTCGAGACAATTTTTTGATTTACATCCAAATAAGATATAATTTCCGGGTTGCACGGTGACCGCATCGCCTTAAGTGATAAATCTATGAGTTCAACGAATAATACACCTTACACAGATGCATGACATGCACGATATGCGGGTCTGCCTCTTTCAGCAAAAATTTTTTGAAAGCAGCAAGAAATGTTGTGGCAATCACGGAAATCCCTCGCAAGATCTCGATTCTCAGTTCTGGTTGTTTTTCTGAAACTGAAAAAAAATCTGAATACTTCGTGACTTGAAATTATATGGATCCACTAAATTCAAACTCGCTCGAACAGTTTGATGTGTTCATTTTGAGTTTTTCTATAGATATGATGATAATGCCCGTGACATTGTAGATCAATTCGCTCGATAATGTGGGTTCAATTTCGATTTTTGTAATAACTTTCGTGCGTGATGTCATCTACATCAACTTACTCATCAGTGGCTACCAAAGCGACGAAACGATGAAAAATGTCGAAACCGGAAGATCAAAAAGTTTTCTAATTTTTTTATTCCAAATCAACAAGAATACTTGAAGATTATGGAAGCTCATCATGATTTGTAATGTGCCAAGGTCTCTCCATCAAACTCAAAACGTAATCGCACGTGATTTCTATTATTGTCTCGCAGATATTGATTCGCTAAAATGTATTAAGCTTATTATGCTGCGACGGAATATCATGGAACTCGGTTTTTGCGTAAAATAAAGCATAACTGAAATTTATATCTTGAAAATGGTGAGCTCCTTGATGCCACGTCTTGGCCATCTTTGAGAAGTGAAGTCAGAGCATCATATCGTGTGGACGAAACAAAAGATCATCGCTTTAAGATCATCCCTATACCGAACTCTAAGCTCTATCAAACTGGCCAAAAAGTCCTCGCAAGCTATGCATTTATGTGAAATGAAGCACATAACAGTGTTACACTCAAATCCAGCACCGTTGGCTTGTTTCGATTGTTTCTCATGTGCACATGTCGCTGGAAAAGAGCTCTTCAGGATCTAAATTAGTCTGGCACGTAAATTCATGGAGTTGAATAAATCAAGCGTCAGGCGATCACTGCATTTTTTCATCGAATAGTTCTTTATAAAATGCAGAATTTGTATGAATCTGAGACCGATCAGAACTGTACGTACAAAAACTAATTTACATCTGACATCAGCATTGAACAATTACCTTTACCGGGATAGGAACTTTGTCGGAAAGAAAAAAATCAACCCTGAATCCGATGCAGGATTTATAATTCAAACTTAACCCAGCTAGGACGAAACGTTTCTGAAACGTACGACATTTGGTTGCGGCGGCAACCTGGGAACCTTTCGTTTGGCGTTTCTGTACCGTTACAGGAACGTTGTGGCACCAGCGAAATGTCCGCAAGCGAACCGTTTCCCTAGTTTCGTCAGGGTTGTCGAAACGTTTCCTCGCAACGAAAAAGAACTTTGAAAATTTTTGCTAAATAAATAAAAAATTGTTAAACAAATTGTTGCTTGCGCATCGTTTGTTTACACTCATCTTTGGGCTTACTCTGGACTTTGTCTGGACGCCCTAACACTTGAGATTGGAAAGAACGACCGTTCTGTAGGCCATGGGTTGATTATGGGAAAATTAAATTTTTAAATAAACAATCCGAATTTGTTAGTTTATCGATGAAACGTTCCGACAACGTAAGTGAAACTCAAGGGAAACGATTCGCTTGCGGACATTTCGCTCGTGCCACAACGTTTCTGTAACGGTACAGAAACGCTAAACGAAAGGTTCCCAGGTTGCCGCCGCAACCAAATGTCGTACGTTTCAGAAACGTTTCGTCCTAGCTGGGAATGACCTAATTTTAAAATGTGCAATATAGATATATTGGTACGATAAAATAATTTGTAAGAAACATTAAAGATAAACTAATTTAGCCGTTTATTTATTTCAAGGCACATACATACATTCAATAATTTCTTCTTGAAAATCATAAAGAGTTGGTCCAAGGCTACTTCTATCAAAAGAAGAAGAAAAATCCATGCCGTTTGATGAAATAGCGATCATCAATTCAATGATTATCTCGACAGAGCATGTAATCTTTGTGACAAAGTGGTAAAATAGAAAATATCTTGATTACTATAGTGAGTTCATCCTCGTGATTGTGGTATAACACTTAAAATAAATGTACATAATAAAATATTGAGTTGATTATTTGAACTCTGAATGCTATAACACTCAACATATAAACTTACACAATAATAAAAGAATCTTACTCCCTCTCAATTCACCAAAAAGTATATTCTAAAACCAAATGATAGGTGTTGTACACTCATGAACAGCCACCACAGTTAGCGATACAACTTCATCAGTCAAAACTTGTGACAAAAACTGTGATTATAATCCTTGGGATCCATTTGATATAAAATATTTTCAAGTTTTGCGCATGTCATGTAACATGTGCAAAACTTAGATAAACTACAAAGGCATAAAATAGAAAATAATGTGAAAGTATAATTAGTCAACATTCCAATGATAACTCATCCAATGAGTACACCAGTTCTCAAATATTACTCAGGTTTATTGGATTAATTATCCATGAGTTGTTGAGTATCTCAAACGCAAGCAGAGGAAATGCATTTACATTGAATTAAACTGTTTGATTAAGGCCATTCATTGTTCAATGCATAAGCCCAGGCTTATTCAAAGTAGGACAGCGCGCCTACTCATTTTTTCCCAAAATTAAAAAACCTGACTGAACCCTTGCATTTGTGAATACTCTCATGTCGCGAACGTAAAAGAGGCATCTATGATATAAGCATCACTACTATAGTCAAAAAGAAAACGAAAGTGAAATCATGATAAATACACGTTTCATTCAAGACCGCAAATTCGTATAGGCAGATGATTAAATACTCAAGTTTCTTTGGGTATCTTTGAACTAGCTCGATATCATCGGAGTCAACTGAATGCTCTTTACTCTGAAGTATGAAGCAAAGCTGCGTATACTACTCTATTGGAGCACGTGGAAGACACGGGGCTAAACAGTGATCTAAAGTCGTTGCTTTTCTCAACAGCGAATAGGGAAAGGTTCCCGCAGAATTCTGTATAAAGATACTTTATACTCGTACAGAACCTCCACTGATTCAAATTTTGTATTTGCTATCGCGAAATATAGAGGCGTTTGATTATTTGCGTTAACGCAGTTTGGATTAGCCCCATACTCCAGTAACAGGTTAACAAAATCTGGACTATTCATGAAAATGGCTCTATGCAAAGCTGTGTCACCACGAAAATCTACCCCATCAATGTCAAAAATACCTGTTTCAAGTATAAATTTTAGTATTTCTATATTCTGTGTGTTCTCAACAGCGAAGTGTAGAAGTGGTTGATTGACGCAATAAGTGAGAAATAATTGTCTCACTTGCCATGTTCCTGTATGAAAGGCAGCTTGGAACTCAGCTTGAAATGACCTATTTTGATTCTGATCGTCATCAAGGTCATTATCCAGTGCCCTGATGGCGCCACGAGATAGTAAAAGCTCCACGATCTTGTAATACTCCGGTGGATTCCTCCCGGAGTTCCTTATCGCATAGCACAATACACTATCACCTACAACGTCAATTGCATGAAGATCTGCTCCATGTTCCAGGAGCAACTGAACTACTTCCAAGTCACCACGATTGATGGCTTCCTAAAATGAGAAAAAATTTATGCTCAATTAATATTGATCCTCAATTCATAGAGAATTTCCCACAAAATTGGTGTTCAAGTTATTAATACAGAAGCAACACGCAGTATAGTGAGGCATTCCAGTTCTGATGTAAAGGTGCAACAAGCTAGTCATCGTAAACAGTGTGATAGAGCTCAATCTTGTGGACGTGTCCCTACTGCTATTCATTTGACAGACTGTGAGTAAAAATTGGAATCAAGACATTAATTTCATCGGTTCCCGCGATGAGACGTATGTTGAATAGCTTGCCATTTTATCTCGAAGATTGAGAATGATCTACATTCTTTCAACTCGAACTATAACTTGTCTAAGCTTGGCTTGGTATCAATAATATAAGAGGTTGATGGAAATTAAAAAGATGAAATGAACATCATTAGAGAGCATATTAGTCTGCACAAATTGTAAGTTGTCCAGTGCTGCTCTTTCTTATCAGACCTCACTCTTTAGGGGGCTGAACTGATTGATCAATCTCATAAGATAATATCACCATCATTATATCAAGCAAAACTGAGTTTTATATCAAGTATACACAATCTAGAATTGAGGAAGGGATGCTTGTACTGAATTTGAATTTCAAATGAACATCAACAATGAAATCGAGTCTATTTGTACTTGAATCATATTACAAAGCTACATTACATTAATGCAAAGAGGAATGAATATGTCTGGCTGAGTGGTTATAGAGTTTGATCGATGACTGCTTTAAAGATGAGTGGTTGTGCAAGTTGGTAACTCTTCACAAATGTGGTACATTTAGTTTCGATTTGATGGAAAAATAACGAAAAACAGAATTTTTGAAGAGTTAACCAAGAACATACTCAATGCCGTCAGCGAAAGATACTGCCACCCTACTGAAAATAGACGAGCGCTGTGGCGGGCGTTGTAGCGGGTGTCACGGCAAGCGGTGCAGCAAGCGCCACAGCGGTCCTCGAATTTCGCCGATTCTAGCAAGCGCGGCAGCGCTTGCCGTGCACTCGAAACTGCATTTCGGCAAGTAGCGTAGATGGGGACTTGGCCATGTGTGCGTGGCCGTGTACGTGCACACGAGCGCTCCTTGTGGCAACCGCTGCTAATGCTTGCTGCCACGCTTGCTGCCGCGCTTGCTACATCGCTCGGTGCGCCCGGGTACCAAAAAATGAATGGGAAAACGCACTCTTTGGACGCTAGGTGGCTGCCCGCGTTTTCTCCCCACAAAAGATTTGTGTACTTGGAGATGCATCAGGCACATGAGACCCACTACATACAGGGATGAGGCCCCCTCTCTGACAATTATTCGTTGAGTGAATACTATCTGATTCCAAAACTGCCTGCGATGGCATTCCTTAGAAACTCAATAATTTGAGGGCCTCATCCCTGTATGTTGTACGTCTCATGTGCTTGATGGATCTCCAAGTACACAAATCTTTTGTGGGAAGAAAACGCGAGCAGCCACCTAGCGTCCAAAGAGTGCGTTTTCTCATTCATTTTTTGGTACCCGGGCGCACCGAGTGATGTAGCAAGCGCGGCAGCAAGCATTAGCAGCGGTTGCCACAAGGAGCGCTCGTATGCACGTACACAGGCACGCACACATGGCCAAGTCCCCACCTACGCTACTTGCCGAAATGCAGTTTCGAGTGCACGGCAAGCGCTACCGCGCTTGCTAGAATCGGCGAATTTCGAGGACCGCTGTGACGCTTGCTGTGGCGCTTGCTGCACCGCTTGCCATAAGGGTGTGTCCACAAGTGAAGCGCCCGCGCCGAGCCCCGGCGCGTGGCACCGCTCCCGGCACCGGCGCTGGCGCGCGCTAGAAATTGTTTGTGTAAATTTATAGACACACGGGTTGACTCCTCTTTTCGGAGTTGTACTTAGTGATCGAGGTGGCCAAACTTCGATTCTATACTCCGGATATAGTCGGTAACGTGGAGAATTTTTGAGCCTGCTCAGAGCGCGGTGCCAGCGCGGGTGCCGGGAGCGGCGCCGCGCGCCGGGGCTCGGCGCAGGCGCTTTACTTGTGGACACACCCTTACACCCGCTACAACGCCCGCCACAGCGCTCGGCTATCTTCAGTAGGCTGCAGTGCTACTGCAGTTCTCATGGCTTGGTCACATCTAATCTTCTCAATAATTGCAAGAGCCTTCTAAGGCACTTGGATCAATTCTGATGATTAGATTCTACATGTAATTCTGAATTAAAGAAAGAAAATGAGTTCTTGATTGTGAGAAATCAAAGATCCTCTAAGCACATGAGAAATCGCAAAGGATCAAGAACTTTCCTTTGAGTGGGCATGGAAGATATACTACCCGATGACATGAGGAATATCCTCACTCATATGATTGATCAGGAATCTAATAAAGAATATTCATTCTGTAATCATGTAGGACATAAAGAGGATTGTTTCACACTGAGCGATCAATAAATGTGTTCATTTGATGGATCAAAATTTTTTTTTGGACAAAGAAATGATTCATTTGAGAGTATAATTCACTTACATGAAGGAGAGTTTGTCTAGTCGTATTTGTGTGGTAAATGTCATCAACATTGGCTCCTGCTTCAAGAAAAACTTGTACAACATTAGATGAAGCAAATGCGACAGCATATTGCAACGCAGTGCGATTAGCTGCATCTCTCAAATACATTGGTGCTCCACATTCAAGAAGAAGACGAACTATATCTGCTTGATTAGTTCTAACAGCATGGTGTAGTAATGTATGATCTTGATCAACAAAAATCTGATCAACTCTGGTGCCTATGGTGATGCAGCTTCTGATGACTTCATCCACTGAGCCAGAATCAATCGCTGACAGTATTCTCCCCCTGAGTCTTAAAGCTGTTTGAACGTTGGGGTTGACAGGATGCCTAAAATCACCATTTTCTGTGAGGATTGTGCTCGTCGCTTTGAATTAATGCAGATGGAGAAAAAAAATGTTCCGGGCTCGGAAGTTCTTACCTATGGAAAGGTATTACAATCCCAATAATGTTCTGCAACCAAGCCATGAACTCCATTTTGTCAGCTCCAAGGATTACATTTCGTACTGGCTGACACAAAAAACTCTCAGTGAAATTTTCAATGGATCTTCACAACGTCAGGGATCCCGAGAGCAAGACACCGATCGAGAATGATTCCTTCACATTTCAGTTTAAAAAATTCAATGCGATGATAGTAGTAGTAACCCAACACATGCTCAGCGAGACAACTATATGTAAAACTGTAGGACAATCGCGTGCAATTACGCAATGTTTCAGGAAGATCTGTCCAAACTGCGGTCCACGCTTCACATCTCTTTGTTCTAAACTGTTCTTATAAACTGCGTTACGCTGTCCATAGTTGAACGAGCGAGGGCGAGGGAGGGGGTTGAGACCTTGAGATGAGATTTCGGCTGCTATTTTGTTATGACATCACATATGCATTTCTCTCTTTGCTGCACCACTTGCTAATCACGTGCTCATCAGGCACAAGGGCACAAAAGGATCAACATCCCGAAATTAATATTTCAGATTGAACAAGCGAAACATATCACTGATGAGTTTATCTTTACACATATGCTTGTAGTATCATATATGTAATCTACTATCGTTTTCACAAAGAAAACGAAATTGTCAATTCCTTCGCGCTAAACAAGATATTATTTTTTTTAGCTAAGTATATCAAAAGTCTTTTGAGTAATTATTATAACTTTGTCCATTATAGTTCGACTGATGGACATCGTTTTTACCCTGCTCGCTACTCCCATGGTCGCGAAAATTTCGGCGAATATTCCATCAAAACCTCGAGATCGCTCGAAGTCATGACAATGTCCGCCCACACCAAGGAGTTGTCAATTTTGACAAAAAGATATCTAAATTTACTAAGTGTGTCTATATGGCGAGAGTGACCCTCTTCATCACGAAATTATCCGCGGATGAGCTGCTTGTGTTCGCTTATGAAAAGCGGCTAACTTTTAGAATGATAATAATCGATAATGATGTTGTTTAAATAGTAAGTATATTTTGTATACCGTGTTGCAGAAAGATGCGTTTCTGCAAGGTGACGAAAAAGATTTACATCGACGATTCTTGCGCATGTGAGGACGGGTCGAAAATAGAGTTTCTTCCGCTGCAAGCTCCAGTACCAATAAATAATATTCTAGGTCGGTGAACGCAATATCACCCTCCCTCAAAATAACTAAATCTCGGACTTTATGCGTCGGAGGACAATTTAGAAAGAACTATCTCAAAGAACGGAGAAAATGCTAACTTTCATAGGTTTTGCATGATTTTTATCGATTATCTCGAAGGTACTAGATGCTGGTCAAAGGTTGGGCTTGACGAGTAATAACTTACAGATTGGTGTATGACATGCGCGATATGTTGCCAGCCGAGCTGACAGCCTCTTTCAGCAAAAATTTTCCTCGAAATTGTCTACAAAAGAACGAAATGCTGCGACAGTCACGAAATTCTTCGCAAAGCCGCGACTCTTAGTGTTGTACCTGATAATTAAGTGTTTTTCTGAAACTGGAGAAGAGTTCTAATACTATTCATCGTGACTTGAAATTGTATATCCTTTCAACTCAAATTCGCTCAAACAGATTCGGTGTTTTTATTTTGACTTCTATTGATATGATGATAGTGCTCGTGATATGGTGAATCAATTTGCTTCTGTAAGTTCGATTTCCATCTATGGTAATAATTTTCATGATGTCTGTATCAAATGCTCAGTGTCTACGAGAGCGTCAAAACTATGAGAAATGTCGAAACTGGAAGTTCGAAAAGTTTTCAATTTTTCCTCCGCTCACGGTTGACTCTTAAAATTCGATTCTTGTGCAAATAAAATCTTTCAATACTTAGAAAATTTATCGAATTTTGAAAGATTTCTCTGTCACCCTCATCGAAACTTGGTGGCTGTCCATAAACCATATGGCTTCCGAAGGGTGGGTGCGGGTGGTGGTCAAAACTACCGTATTGAGCCATTATGGCAGCTTATCCATAATGGGTTCATCCATCAGAGAATTGATTCATCAAAATACTAAAAATTCCTCGCAATGATTTTCCCAGTTTTGATCAGCTAGAATACATGAACCCGGAAGCCCTTCGTGAATTTCTGCTCCCGTTTACCAGCATGATTTTGTAAGACTTTCATATTCTGTGAACTCATTCGAACTCTTCTCTGAACTCATTCGTGATCAGAGACTGTGATTCTAGGAGAAAATAACTGATTCTGTGTCGAAAAGTACAAGAAGTTTGCGGTGATCAACGAGGGTTACAACTCTGAAGAGTGCAAATAATTAATAAAATTAAATTCTGAGCATCAATATTTCAAAGATGACGTCAAGACGCGTCGAATAGGTACAGATACATATAGGTGTGATCGGAAAATCGCAATAAGAATTCGATAAGAAACTCCAAAGTGGCCAAAGTCATCCCAGTTTACGGTTGTACGCTAGTCTCTTTACCAAACACAAAACGTTATGTTTCGTGATTTCTATTGTCGCGCAGATGTTGGTGAGCTAAAATTTATATTTATAAATCGTCATTATGCTGCATGTAAATATATTGGAACTCGACTTTTGCATAAGATAGGAAGTTTAACTAAATTCCTCTCTTGAAATGAGACTCCTTCTCACGTCTTCAAGGAGTAAAATCAGAGCATCAGAATCGATCGAGTGAATGGTATAAATAGTCATCGCTTCAAGATCATCCTTACCGAGCTTGTCGTTCCATCAAACTATACTAAAAAAGTTCTCAAGCTCATCCATCCATGTAAATTAAGCCGTGTGTTCCACTCGGATCTGACACCAATGGCTCATTTTGAATATTTTCTATAAGTTTATGAGGATGCATTTAGTTAACACGTTCGATTCAACGCCGTTTTTTCGTAATTTTATTTTGGTCATGAAGTGCACCCCTGCATTCCGATAAAAACGCTCATATGGGTCTATAGACTCTTTATCATCTCATTGTTCACGTTCTTGGCAAAGTAAGCCACCATGATAGATCTTTTTGGGAGAATTTTCCGAGCAAGTCTGAGTGGTCAAAGATTACAAAATGAAAAATCGCGGGTCCCACCGGTGGGACCTGTCGCAGCGAACGTGTTAAAAACGAGTTCTTTATGATCAATACAAGACTATGAAAATTCTACAAGTAAAATAGATCAATTCAAGCGTCAAACGATAACTGTATGTTCATTGGGTGGGCCTTTAAAAACTAGCAGAATCTGGATCGATCCGTGGTCATCTCCCTATCATAACTAAACACTGAACTAATTTACAGATGATGTGAGCATTCGATAATTGCATTTGCTACGAGAAGATTTTGTAGGATAGAAAAAAATCAGCTCTTCATCTACAGAGAGTGTATTGATCATTTTTCATTGTAAATTAATGACCTATTTCTTAAATGTGCAATATGTATTGCAATACGTATTGCACATACCACGGACGATAAATTAACTTCTAAGGAACATTAAAAATGAACATTACTAATCTATTCATCTCAAAACTCTTATACATAAACAATCTATATAATAATGTATAGTATATATTCAACAATCTCTTTATGAGAGTATAAAATTACATATCCTTGATTGAAAATACATACACCTTTAGATAAAGATCTATTCACCGTAAAAAAAAGTTCAAAAAGATTAATACCACCAGTAGCGATCATCAAACCAATGATTCTTCTAATAGAGCATGTAATCTTAACGACAAAGTAATAGAGTAGAAAATATCTTGACCACTATGTACACTAATTTCATCCTCGTGATACTAGTATCATGAACAATATTAAATAAATTTTACATAACAACATATTGAATTGATTAAGAGATTGAATGTTATAACACTCAACGTGTAAACTTACTGAATAATAAAAGAATCTTATCTCTCGACTCATCAGAAAGCATTCTGAAATCAATTATTACATTCATATCCAGCCACCATAGTTGTCGATACAACTTCATCAAACTGAAACATGACGAAAACAATGATTAATCCTCCGTCCATTTGCTCAGCATACACAACTTCAATACAACAAAGGAATAACATATAGAAAACGTTTACAGGTAAAATGAATCAATATTCTAATGGTGATACTTATTCAGTGTGTCAATCAGTTCTCAAATATTACTCAGATTTATCAGATCAATTATCCGCAAGTTGTTGAATATCTCTAATGCAAGTGAAGGAAATGCATTCACATCGAAAGGAACTATTCGGTTAAGGCCATCAACTGCTCGATGCATATATCTAAGCTTGTTATGTAGTCGGACAACACGAGTACTCATTTGCTTTCCAAAGTTGGGAAATCTGGATTTCACAGCCCTTGTATTTGTGAGTATTCTCATACCATGATGAGACAAAAGGCATTTGTATGCATCAGTACTTGTCAAGAAGAAGAAGAAAGTGAAATTACTATAAATACGTGTTTCTTTCAGGACTGTAAGCTCATTAATGCAAGCGTTAAAATACTTGGCTTCGTTTGGATATCTTTGTATGATCGCAATATCATTCGGATCAACTATATTATTGTTACTTTGAAGCAAAGCTATATACTTTATGAGAGCACGTGCAATTAGAGACTCGTGGCTGAACCTTGGTGAGAATCCGTTACTTTTTTGAACGGCAAATTGGAAAAGGTGCCAGCAGTAATCTGCATAAATATGTGCATTATATTCTAATAGTAGCTTCACTGAATCCAACTTTGTATTCTCAACTGCGCAATACAAAGGCGTTTGATTAGATGCATTGACGCAGTTTGCATTGGCCCCGTATTCAAGTAACAAATTCACGAAATTTGAAAGATTCATGGAAACAGCTCTGTGCAAGGCTGTGTCACCGCTATTATCTATCCTATCAATATGAAAGATTCCAGTATCAAGTAAAAATCGTAGTATTTCGATATGCTGAGTGTTCTCAACAGCGATTTGCAGAAGGGGTTGATTACGGAAGTTCTGGAGATCAATAAAGCCATAATTGAGGAATAGCTGGACCACTTGCAATGTTCCTCCTTGAAGGGCAGCTTGAAATGACCTGTTTCTTCTCTCACCATTATCGAAGTCGTCATTCGGTGCTCCGATAGCGCCACGAGATATCAAGAGCTCCACGATATTGATGTACTCCGGTGGACGTCTCCCTGAGTTCCTTATCGCATAGCACAATACAGTATCACCTGCAGTGTCAGTTGCGTGAAGATCTGCTCCATGTTCCAAGAGCAACAGTATCATTCTCAAGTCGCCACGATTCACTGCTTCCTAGAACAAGAAAAAGTTTATGCTCACAATCAACATTAATAATTAAACCTAGCTCATCGCAAACCTCTGAGCAAATTGGTCTTCAAGTTATTAGTGAATAAGCAATTCAAGACGACCTACGCCTTGTTCGAGCTTTGCTTGGTGGTAGCAACGTCAAATTCTGATGGAAATTGAAAATATAAAATGAGCACCATTAGAAAAAATTTGAGTCTGCACTAATAATTTGGTAAAGACTGCTCGTTCTTAACAGACCTCACTCATCAGATAGCTGAACTGTTTCATCAAACTAAAAAGATGTTGTTAACATAATATCAAGCAAAACTGAGTTCCACATTAAGCATATACAATTTAAAATAGTAGAAAGAATGGTTGTACTTAATTTGTATGTAAAATGAAAAAAATCAATATAGTCTAATCTTTCTCTGTTTGGATCGAAGTAAGAGCTACATTCTATCAATGCAAAGAGGAATGAATTTGTCTGGATGAGGCTGTAATACGGCTGTAATACAGTTAGATTATTGACTCCTTGAGAGATTTGTGATTGTGCAAGTTGGTAACTCTTCAGGAATGCGGTACATTTTGTTTCGATTCGATGAAAAAGTAATAAAAGGCGGTATATTTGTTGAGTTTCCCAGGAACATACTCAATGCCACAAGTGAAAGATACTGCTAATTTCTGATGCTTGGTCACATCCGAATATCTTTATAATTTCAAGTGCCTCAGGAAGAAGTTTGATCAGTTTTGATGATTAGGCACTACTCTTAATTTTGAATTCAAAGATGAACAACTAAATGAATTGTGAAAAATCAAAGATTCTCTTTGCATATCAGAAACTGCAAAGGATCAAGAAGACTCCTTTTGGGGGGGGGGGGGCAAATATATACATATTACTCAATAACATATGGGACTCATCCTCACTTATATGATTGGTTAAAAACTTGATAAGAAAATTCATCTATCATTATGTGAAATCCAAACAGGACTATGTCTCAACGACTGAGCAATGATGCGCTCACTTGATGGAACAAATTCTTTTTGGGATCAAGAAAAGATTCATTTGACAGCATAATTTACTTACATGGAGGAGAGTTTGCCAAGTAGTATTAGTGTGGTCAATGTAATGAACATCGGCTCCTGCTTCAAGAAAAACTTGTACCACATTAGAGGAAGCAAATGCTACAGCACATTGCAATGAAGTGCGATTAGCTGCATCTCTCAAGTTCATTGATGCTCCACGTTCCAGAAGAAGGCGAACTATATCTGGATGATTTGCTCTAACAGCATGATGTAGTAATGTATGACCTTGATCAACAAGAATCTGATCAACTCTGGCGCCCATGTCGATGCAGTTTCTGACTTCTTCCAATGAGCCAGAATTAATTGCTGATAACATTCTACTTCTGAGTGCAAGTGCTGCTCGAACACGGGGGTTGATTGGCTGCCTGAAATCACGATAATCTGTGAGTACTTGTGATCGTCGGTGCAATGAAAGCAGCGAAAATGAAATAAAGTATAATAAAATCACTAGCTTTTCATGCTGTAGAAGAATAGGAACGTAAAGAGTTCAGAAGTTCTTACCTATAGACAGGCACAATACCAAAAATATCCTGCAAAATATCCATGAGGTCCATTTTGTCAGCCACGAGAATATGGTCCGTGGACCGACACAAAAAGTTCTCTCTAAGAAATCTTCAATGGAATCCCACACCGGTTATAGGAATCTTGAGCGAGACAACTCTCAGCCAGCACAGTTCGTAATAAATAATTTTCTTGACATTCTAGCATGAACAATTCAATGCACAATGATAGCACAACACATGTTGGTGCCTACAGCGAGACAATTGGGTATGTAAGACTGCGTAGGACAATCGCGTGCAATTGCGTAATGTTTCGGGCCAAATCTGTCAAAACTGCGACCCGCGCCCCATATCTCTTTGTTCTGAACTGCGTCAAACTGCGTTACGCGTCCACATCAGAGCGCACAGAGGGTACGAGGGCGTGGGAGGGGGTTGAGACCTTGAGACTGAGATTTCGTCTGCTATTTCGTTTAGTTATGACAGCAGTCATCATTTGTCCGTTTGCTGCACCATGCGCTAAACATGTGCTCATCGAGCATAAGGGCGCAAAAGAGTCAATCTCCTTTGTCAACGTCGCACTCAATATCAGAATTAATATTTCAAATTGAACAAGCGAAACATTCACCAATTTTATTTTTACACATATGCTGTATGGTGTCATATTATAAGGTAGTTTTGCTTCCACGAAGAAAACTAAACAGTCAATTTTCTCGCTTTACAAAAAATATTATGTTTTTTAGCTATGTATAAAAGTCTTTTGAGTAGTTATAAACCAGGATTCTGTATATATAAGCAATTTCGTTTCTTTTCGTCATTTACATTTTACCCTCGCATCACAATTCTGGACCAGATTGAAATTTGAAATGCAGTTGACCACGCTTAGTATAGAATCATATCGGGACCACGAGACTGTATTATAAGAAGCGATTAAAGCGTATAAATTCGCGTGGTCAAATTAACATAATTCAAAATTTTCTATGGAATACAAGATGTATACGCATTCAAGTTAATCGATGATGTAAAACTCGACAGTTATGGTTACTAATCGGAAATTATAACTTATGAAACGAAACATTGAAGCAGGCAAAACCTGTTGAGTAGGGTTGATTATACATATGTGTGATGTGGATCCATTGATTTCAATGCTTTTGCAATTTACGTTATCTTCAGGGCTCATAGAGATGAAATTTTAATCAAAGTTTCATCTCAAAATATGCCAGAAAAGTAGTATATATTATACGTCGAGTTGCCGAGAATGCGTTTATTTCGAGGTTTATTTAGTTTCGTTATTAAAAATATCTAAATGAGATCCCGTGTGATCAGCATTTCCCGAAATCTCAAGAAGAGTCGATATGATGGAGTAAGACTAATCATGGATATTAGAATCATTGAATCCATGAATAGTTGAACCAAAAGACGAATTTTGGTTGCATAAGGCTCATTGCGTTGCAACCATGAAGGAAATATCTCGTAAATCTCGCGATTTCTCAAAGTACGTTTATGACTCTGAAAAACTTTAGACCTCGCGGTCGCCATATGAGAAAAATTCTAAGCCATGTTTACACAATCAATAATAAATGTAAGTTGTGTTGACAACTTTGAATAATGAGATTGCGAAGCAAAGTACGAACGATCTTAACCTCGCCAGATCTGTCTACGGCGCAAGTAGTCGCATATTTCACTATATAGTGGATAAATTTTATTTTTTGGTCCAAAAAATAATTTTAAAAATGCAACAAAAGATGTGTAGACCAATCATGTACTAATACTTAATTTTTTTTCATTCATTTAGCCGTTCTTATTAGAAAATATCATCTTGTCTTATTGATGTTTCAATTCATGTGCTGTTCACAGGCAAATTTTTGATCAAGGCCTAACATGACATGTGCAGTGCAGAAGCGAACTCCATTTGGAACTCTCTACGTTAGAAAGTTTTATCTTCTATACCGCGATCCCTTGAAATACATCAAGACAAGCTGATTCTGTCAAATTTCTTTCCTACCACTAATGCAATTTCTTTTTACTAATAACATTCCATGTATAACTTCATACAAGTTTATCAATTTTCATGTTCCGGTCGTGGCAATTCGTTTTCGAAAATACCCATTTTTTCATCAAGTAGACGGTTATAAACCAAAAAATTATTATTTTCGGTCACACATTCTCAAAATGAAACATCCTTCTATTCCTATAAGCCAGACAAATTATCCTCGGCTCACGCATCATTGCGTGACACATATAAGCTCAGAGCAACACATTAAAATCGAAGAACTCTATACCAAATGTATGACTTCTCTCGGATCATGACTTTATAATAGAACATCGCGGTAAAATCATTATTCGCACATTCAGGTATATGGCTCATCATCAACTCTCACACGCGGCTTTAGCTTCTTCTTCTTCTTCTTCAAAAAAAAAGAAAGGAGACAGTCTCTTTGGGGGCGTATCCAACAAACTACTTTAGCTGCCGCTGCAAAACGTGTTATATTGGCATTAAAAAAAAAGTAGCTGTATATAGACAAAAACGATAACAGGCACGCGATTCGTCTCCGTGATTATTTCGAAATTTGCACAGAACTATACGGCTCTTCATGAGCTGTCGGAATACAGGTGTAGGCGGTTCTGTCAATTACTAAACTCATCGTAAGGGATAATATATAATATATTTTATGTGGATAAGTATACATGTATAGATAGTTATACTAGCTCTCTCTTGGGTTTCGCCGATGATCCGACCGCGATTTACGAGCTAGCAAGTTTATCGCCGTTCTCGCGAAATCCTCTCAACTTTGAGCGTAATAGACGAGGTGATGCCTGTAAGTACTTTATTGGCTGTTGGCGCACTTGCAGGAATTGTTCATTCTAAGGTGTACACGGGATGATCTCGTATCTCGCTGATATCAGATTATCATGGCTTTTTGCACGATTGTT
This sequence comes from Eretmocerus hayati, assembly GCA_029851415.1. Classification (NCBI taxonomy): domain Eukaryota; kingdom Metazoa; phylum Arthropoda; class Insecta; order Hymenoptera; family Aphelinidae; genus Eretmocerus; species Eretmocerus hayati. The sequence continues at coordinate 52,099,366 of CM056741.1, read as the reverse complement.
TTGTATCAGATTACAGATTCATTCACTAATTAGATTATTCAATTTGTTTCGAGGGTGAATCGATAGAAGAGTAATTCCATTGAAAAATGACCTGAATGTTTGCGGTGCCACGGCTCAATTTTTTGTGATTTTTATTCTATGTCCATAATAAAAAATTTTCATTTACCAAATGGACAACAAAGAAAGCTCAAGCCTTCTTTCGAGTGGTTGAGAAAGTTTCTATTGCGGATCATATCAGTGAATAAAAATTACGAGAAACTGGATCCGAGACATCATCAGAGTTTCATGAGCCATTTTCAAATGAGTAGCCTGGCGTGAAGTTCGAACACTTTCTCTGAAATTGACGAAAATTTCCAACCATCTTCGCAATTGGTAGATCTTTTATCGTATAATGCAAAGCAAAATTCTGATTATCCTTCATAGCTAGATATGTACATTTCATGAAAATTGTGTGATTCAAAATCTTTGAATGTTTTTTTTTGTAAAAAACTAGTTTTCCTATGATTGCTATCAATTACATTTCCTCAAACTTATTTAATTTTATACCATTTTCAATATCTGAAATGACCTATTGTCCTTGCTCAAAACCGCCGCAAGAACGAACGGCTCCAAATTCAAAGTCTCACGAAATGAACCAACAAAGTTTATGAATTCATAAATAATATGCAATGTATAGCATGCGACTTCCTGTTTCTACAAAGTTGAATCACGAAGATCCAAACTATTGTATCGAAAGTTCTAAGAATGGATAAATAAGTTTTCAGATATAATAGACATTGTTCATACGTGCTTGAAAAACTTGTAATAACTTGAGCTTGCTTGTTGTAGCCGAAGTTGTAGCTGAACGAAATAGCTCACTATTTTGAGTGATGGACAAACAAAATGTGCCGACGGCAGCACAAAATTCGCGAAGTAATTATTATTATCCATGTATCGTGCAAACTGATGCAAATCGAGGTGTCGGACTTGTCATTTCAATCATCGGTTCGCGTCAAGATCTACCTTTTTTGTCCATCACGACATCGTTCATCGCATGCATTAGCGAAATCTCATAATTGGTGTTTTACAAACGTCATCAAGTCTCATTTTCTCTACGAAATGAGCAACTGAACTTTTGTAGTCATTGATTTCACATGCAATTTGAAAATGATATTTTGTTTGGCTATATGCATTGAGATTTTTTTTTTTTTTGATATTTAGAAGTCCCACCCATAGTTTCTTGGAGTCTTCCAGCAATTTTGAATATGGAACCATCTTAATGCCAGAGCCACAGACATTGTAATTCCATCGATGATTGATACCCAAGTTATAATTTGGAATTGGCAGATTTTATGATCTATTTTATTGCTTTTAGATCATGAAATGCTATTGGAAGTTCATGCATATAAGCATCGATGATTTACCTTCGAGAGAAGTTGTAGGCCACAACTTTTATTGGAGAATGGCTTCCTCGTATGTTGAAAATATCCGGCGGGATTTGAGAGTACCAAATAATTTATCGTCTCATTCACTAGATCAAAAGAAGTCCGAATATGTTGATCTTTTGAAACATTGTAGTCTACAAAATACGCCCAAAAATTTGAAGACAGTCCAAGTTTTAAAGTCTCCTCATATTTTTTACAGTTGAACAATCAAATTGATTCACGATGGGTAGAAATTTCAATGGGTGTTTCTGATCATCCACATAGTTCGATTCGAAATTTTTGCATCGAATAAACAAAAGGAAAGTTGAGGTTCTGATTTAAAACTGACTGAATCCTTGTAAAATTGATTTCAATTACTATATTCATAATAATGTATTGACCGTCAACCGGGGTAACTTGGCAACGCTTGGTATTGCTCAAAATGTATTTCTATATACTAGAAATTTGATTTGCTATGCTTTTAGTATCAACAAAGCTCCCATGTATCATGATGGATCTCGTGGAAAAGATTTGTCTACCTTCCTATGCGCTTCCCGAGGCTCAATAATCGAGTGGATCAAAGTTACCCTCAAAGTTACTTACCACGCCCGGTTTTCGAAAAAAGCCTGATCCTCTTCGATTTTTCGAAGTTACCCGATATACGTCGATGAAACGTGGACCTACCATTTCAGCAACCCAAAGTTACACCAGTTGGCAATAATGGCACGAACTTTTCAGTTTTCTCACCACGGAATTGATTCAGATGTGGAAGTACACCAATGTAACGATGAAATTGTCCAGGTATTGGCACGGTTCAGTGACATCTAATTACTTTGGCATGACCTTGGATTCAGCTCACAAGTGCTCGAACGGCACTGATTATTTGCAAAAATTTTTTTCGCGCCAAAATCATGTTTTCGGAAAACCTCGTGATAGTTGAACACGCAGGTGATTGGTACTTCCGTACCGGTGCAAACATTGTTATTGCATGCCACTAACGAGTGGAATTGTTACTTGGACCGCAGAGCTCGCCGCAGAGTAACCTGGCTCGCCGTTCGCAGGGATATACAAAGTTTGACCCAGATGTTCCAAAGTTACGCCGGTTGACGGTATCAGAATCCTTTGATTGACAAACAATGCCCGCAAACAATTGATTTGTATACCAAGCCGTTGTTTCAAAAGAATGAATGACACTGATTGAAATTGTAAAATTAAGAATGTAAGGTAAGTATGCCCAGCATGCCACCCCTCACCCGTTTTAACAATAGTTTTGATCCACTTCAATCATTTTCTTCGTACATGATATCGAACACCTTCATGTCGAGCTAAAGTAGATTTATTTTTAACCAACCAGAGCCAAGCCATTACAATTTTCCCAAAAAGTGATTTTTCGCGGGTTTGCTAGAGAGTCTACTCAACATGCCCTCACTAATCGTAAGCCATTTTCTGAAATACTCTGGTATACCTTAATATTTTTCAATGTACTTCAGCCCATTTTGAAGCTTGTCTCAAGCTCTTCAAAATGAGCTGAAGTACGTCTAACTGTAATCAACTAGAGTCGAGGGTGTTGTCTTAATTTCCCCAAAAAAGCGATGTAAATCGGCAAAAAAGTGCACAAAATCGTTTTTACCGGCGTGGAACCACATGTAAAGCTTTTCACAGGTCCGAACTACCATTTCCGACCCATTTTGACGCGATAAACACGTTCTGAGTGGTGAAAAAAGTCTAACTGTACTCCCTTTTGAGATAACCACATGAGAGCATGTTGGGAACACACCAATTTTGGCCTCCATTTTTGCGAACGATCTACGTATTTTGCTCATAAAATCGCTCCAAGTCTAGAGCCTGCAAGTCCAGAAACCGGGTTTTGAAAGCCCTGAAGAGAGGGATCGGATGAGCTGAAGTACGTCAGGATCAACCGAACCAAAAAGTTTTGGCATCGGTTTTACTAAACGCAATTTAGTTAGCGATTTCTTAAGTGTGCAAACACGAAAAATGCAAAAACTTACATTCTATTTTCTGGGAGACGCAAAAATCATGAGGGGGGGGGGGGTCGTTCCAAATCATTAATTTTCTCTTATTGTAACATAAATGTCAAAAAAATTGCGCAAAGGTCAACGAACGCCCAATTCTGAGATCGGCATTTGGGAGCATGTTGGGTACACTTACCATTTATCACATCGGTCATATTTTTCAAGTGTCTCAAATTACTATAAAACTAAGAAAGAACATTCGCCAATCTAATTCATAAGAAATTCACGATATAATTTTGAAGATTTGTCGTCGATACGAATTATGATATGTTATATCTTCCAGTGAGAAATTATACCAAGCTCTGATGAAGATCTAATTGAAATTTAATTGAAAATTACTTCTAGTAGTTCAGCCTGAAGACTTTGCGCTGAGCTTTGCGCGCAAAAACCAAGCACACCTCGATGTACAATATCATCGACATCCGATCGCAAAATGCAGAAATAATAATTCTCGCGTGGCGCTTCGAAGCTAGTATATATGTATAAAACAGCGCGAAAAGGGAAAGAGTGAAAAAGAGCAAATAAGGTATTAGGTATCGTGAGTTGAGCATGAAAAATCCGCTATACGGCTGTAGCACGACATAATAATCGGTATCGCAGCTTGCAGGGGTTGGCAAGGGCAAAGTAAAGCATAAAGGGGTGGCAGACACTATCGCTATAATATGCTCGCGAGTATATTAGCTGGCGATGGTTCGCGGAGGGCTGTTTGCCTGATACGCGCCAGTCCGTGCTCGGACGCGATTCGCATCGGCTCGTTTCTCTCATGGCTCAAGTCACAAACCATCGATCTGCCTACCTACACTCTAATACTCACTTTGTTTACTCTTTTTCAACGGGACGATCGAGTAGAATATCGTCTGAGAACCCCGTAAGCTTCGAATTCTTAAGCTTTCTGGTGAGTGCTGTATTCAAGCTTCTTGTAAAATGCACGATATATGGGTGTTTCCATTGCCACTTTGTGAAGAATAATTTGCACGTGCATGAATTATTTTGTGAAAAAAATTAGGGATATTCCATGAAATTTTTCAACAAAAAATCTTCGTACATTTATTACATGGTTCATCAGAAACTTTGCCGAAAGCTCTTATTTCAATGAGGAATAATTATTTCCTCGTGTTATTTCTGATGAAGGTGAGAATCACGTTGTTTTGCAATTTCTGAAATTTGATCAGGAGTTGTTTGAAGCTCACACTCAATGAAAATAGTTGAGAGGATTGAAAAAAGTCTCAAACGATCCAGGATATGAGATCATTATCCAAATGATCGATCTAATGAAGTCCATTTGGCGAAGTTTTCAAGTTATAATATGAGCTTGCGAACATCATCCTTTCTTGAATCGCTGTCCGTTGTTGAAAATTATATATGACCATGCGAAAGCGATCTCAACTGAAGGACTAACGACGGTGAGAATGAAGGGCCTCAAGGAAAGTTTCTTCATCGAAGTTTATGAGCCCCTTCAAATCGTTTCATGTATACTTGGATAGTTGAAGTAAAGTGTCTCGTTAAGATCAAATGCTTCTTCATTATGATATGTACGTTTATAACTTCAGGGCAGGTCGGGGCACGAGGGAGTTGTAAGTTCTTTTTCATGAGAAGATTCGCTTGAAATAGCAAATCAGATAACCACTCATTGGCTAATAAGAACTTGATTCAGGGAATATTATGATATCATGATCAATAGATCATACACTTGATCTATGTTTATTTTTTCTTCCAGTCGTTGAGCCAATTTCTATACCTTTAAACTCGAACTACCTATACTAAAAAAAACAATCTTGCAATGATGATGAAGGATTAAAATAAGAATGAACCATTCAGTTTGATGATGCTAGAACTCTACCATCATCTTTCTAAGGAGATTGAAGTTCAATTTCGTAACTTGCTCCTTATTATGGACGATTACGCAGAAATCATTCACAACTTTTCAGAAGGAATCCTTGTTGAAAAGGTTCCAACTCGCAATCCAAGATTATAACTTTGAATACTAATACCTGATAATCCAACTCGCTCAACTCTTCTGGCCTCGCTTCAAGCAAAATCATAAATTATGGTGACTCATCCCTCTTTTTTGTCCATTTCCGAAGCTTTCGGAAGAAACTACCGATTTTAATTTAAAGAATCAAGCAGACTTGATTTGATTTTTTTGTAGATTCATTGGAATGAAATTTCATGTTAATATCCTTGAACTTTTTCCTCGCGAATTCCTTGGTGTAACGACGGTAAATAGAACAGCTGGACGTCTTCAGCCAAGATAGAAGCTTGTTGAAAAATGCAAGGAGTACATTTCATAATGTGATTGTTACAATCCATATCTTACAAAAATATTCACTTCTCACTAATGACAAAGAAGCAACTAAAACATTATGATGATCTCGATTTAGATGTGATGGAAAATGATGAATTCCGATTCATGGAAAAACAGAACGATATTTTGAGTTCGGAATCAGCAAAAATAATTGGTTAAAATGATTGTGAGTTCCATGTTTCTCCGTGATTTGTTTTATCATTTTATTAGGACCAATGTTCGTTGTCTATTAAATTGAAAAAATGAGAAATATCGATAAGTAAATAAATGCGTTGGACAGTACTTGAATGGATACGGTTATCAATTGAATTAGGCCAGTACATGGTGCTTAATCGAAATTCGACTCAAAACTTTATGCAAAACCATCATCTTTCAGGCTTCCAACGTTTTTCAACACAGAAATAGATGTGCTGGGTCGTCTTGTTTCCTCACAAATTTTTGCTGCATTTCCTTACCGATTTTGGACAGTCGAGCAAAATTGAGTCCTCCAAGGTGTGTGTCCAAAATTTGATGAATATTCACTGATTTAAATGAAGAATTGGAAAATCATAAGGTGTTGAGAAGTCAAAAATCTTTCAGATTTTGCAGGATGTTGAAATGTGATATCGGTATGTCTCATATCAAAAGTGCATATAGGTTCTTAGCTCCTGTGATATTCTTGAAAATTCTTTGATAGTGTGGGCAGAGGTCACTACCAATTTTCGAAATTCATCAAATTCACAAGTCAAGGGATGAGCCTCTCCCTCATTATGAACCATGATCCATAAGAATGACCTTAGCCATAATTCTCGATATCCTTCAATCCAAACCGTTACTATTCTGTTTCATCTTGATTGAACAATTCGAAAAAAATCACCGATTCCATCGAAACTTACCGCACAAAATCCCAATATTCAAATTCAGTACCACGCGTAATCATCCACTCGATCGCGCGCATCGCAGAACAAATCACACATAATTTAAGAAACCTTGGCTGCCGGTTTCGATCTATGAGCACGCATTTGCGTGACTGAAGCCCAAACACAACAGTTTCTCTAAAGTCTCTGATGGGATATATTCCAACCTATTTGGCATATCGCTTGGAAGTTTCTCAACCTTTTTCCCATAAAGGCCAAGTTTGCCCACTTTGTGCCTCATACCATAACTCTCATGTCTGATGCCAAAGCGATGCGCGTGCACAAGACGACGACGACGACGACGACGACGACGACAGACGAGACGAGACGATCCTCTCGTGCTCGGATATATTACCGGCTCTGTGTAACACAGAGACCCTGTATAGACTTTCAAAGTGGAATCCAAATAGATCGAAGTCGATCGAGCGTCGAACTCACGCACAGCAAGGACTCGATTCCATATGAAAGACAAAGCCAAAAGAGAATACCTATGTGATGGCGAATAGGTACACGTGAGGACAAATCGGTTGCGCAAGCAGAGAGACGGTTCCGCGAGCCACGCCGATCGACGGCTGACCGGCAAATAAAACAAAATGAACTTTTTTTTACTGTGAGTATTTGATGGAGAACACGTATGGATAGTAAGATTGCTGGAGACTTTCAAACAAAGAGAAATGGTAATTTCAGTGGAATCGTGGAATGAGCCGAGAAAAATGTATGCGAATCGGTGATCTGATGTATTCCTTAGTAGACTTTACCCTGATCGGTTGAACATCGGTATCCATAGACGACCTGTAAAATTGAACTTCCCTCGGCAAGATAACGATGGAAGATGCATTACTTTCATTGAAAAACTAATGATCAGATAGAAATTACATAAAAGGGAAGTAAGTGCGTGCCTACGCAGTGAAAGTGATGCCAAAATTCTGGTTCGACCAATTTCAAAGTAATTTAGTAACTTCCTCTGGATTTTTTCCATTCTCATCTTGCTTTTCAGGAAATCGCGAATTACGATTTCTAGCCGAGTTTAAGGGATTTGCGCAATGCCACGACTCCTTTTTATCACATTTTGTCAAATCTATCAGAAGTTCTTGGGATTTACGTGAGTTTAAATGCGTGGAGGCTTCAAAATGCATTACAAGATTACGACTCACAAGATATGCTAAAACTCGATTTCCCCATCGATTTTGATGTTATGTTCACCTCAATTTTTCGATTCAAATGGGTCCTGCCTATCCTTCTCTGTTTGCTGAAGATTTTTGTCTCGTGGGATTTAACCTTGCACATGGAACCCACCAATGGGTTCCGCCGCACACAGGGATGAAACTAACAAGGGGAGGTCCAGCCCTGTGGAACACGGATCCTTATGAAACTCCGGGAATCATCTTGTTTTGGTGAAAAATGAAGGTATCTCCAAGAGTTTAATCCCATGGGCCTCCTATTTTCAGATACAGCTACGGACAGTAGCATTGCCAGTATAGGCCCATGTTGAAAAGTCGTATATATAGATATTCTAACAATGCTAATCTCTGTAGCTGTATCTCAGGATCGGAGGCCCATGGGATCAAACATTTTGAGATACCTTAATTTCTCACCAAAACAAGATGATTCCCAGAGTTTCATCAAGATCCGTGTTCCGCAAGGTTGGACCACCCCTTGTAAGTATTTTCGGCGTCGCAACGAAAGTGTTAATATGCTATCTCCTCCGGAATAATATCTGCTTGCATGAAGCCTCAGAATTATGAAATGAGTATGGGCTGAATTAGGCACACTCTCTTTTGATCGCAAAAAAATCTCTCTATAAAAAAAATGAGATAAACTCGGATCTATCTGGTTGGAATGATGTTGGAAAAGCTTCAGCTCTTTGGTTAGGTTTTGAAACAAGCTCTAAAATGAGCTAGGTTGAGTCTAAAATTATTTGAACAAGCCAGAATTATGAACAAATCAAAGACAGTGGGGTGAAATTAGGTTCATTTACCTCATATTTTTTCGTGGGTATGGGCTCACTTGCTTAGAAAAATTAATTTTGCGCACAAGTGAACTCCGTGAACTCTCACGAAAAAATCGAAATGAGAATGAGGCAGCGCATACTTATACAGGACCCAACGATCTTCTATTTTTATTTCAAGAAAATCTTTCCCTCTCAAGAGAAAGAGAGAAAGAGAGGAATCAGCAGCAGCCCTTTTGTAGCTCGTAAATGTATGCGAAACGAATCGGAGAGGCGCCTGCTCCCGTTGGTTGTCTTGCGCTCGGGCAACATCACGTGCCGCATACACTTGTAAGAAGTAAAAAATAAAAATAAAAAAATCAACAATGATGTGCTGCACGGCACAAGAGCCCACGTTGACCACCGCCGCCACCGCGTCGCTCTTACAAAATTCGCAAGAGGTGAAACGTGGAAGTAAGAGAAGAACGAAAATAATAGAATACGCCAGATAATGATGAGTAAAAAAGAAAACGACGAGAACTGTATAACCGCGCGAGAACGACATCGAGGGAATGTGTTCAAAAGGGGAGTTGGGGGTGGTGCTATATACGGGGACGAAATAGTCGCTCACCGCGGAAGAATTTGAATGTCGCGGGGATTCCTTGCGATCGACTGAAAAAGACGGAAATAAGTCGGGGGAATCGGTTCAGATTTTTTAGATGCTTGAGGAGAGAATCGATTGTTGCGAAACACATAGATTTCGGACAGGAGACATTCTCAATTTAGTAGGAATGGGGCTTGGAAGATCAAGCTCGTAAATGGTTGCTGATTTTTGTCATTCCTTGTAATGAAATATGTTTATTAGTTTATCTTTTACTCTGACTCATTTTGATCTATGTCGTTATTCTTTTGACAATTTGACGTACTAAATGAAGTTTACCTATTATCCTTGGGCCTCTATATGTCTCCAAAAGATGATGCACATATCTAGCGAAGTCCCTTCGACCCCACGAAAAAAATCAGCATTCTTTCCAATGCCACTGCTGGTATCAATCCTAATATTGAACACTCGCTCCATTCACGATATCCTGAAAAGTAACCAATAGATTTTGTCTCAGTTTTGCAAGATCTCAAATTGAAAATCGTGGGAAATGGAAGTGCTGTGAAAAATGTACTTATTCCACTAAAAAATTTGTTAATATTTCTTAACTAATTATTTCCCTAAATAGATTTTGATGTTCTACTTGTGAGATAGAACACTGACGATAATGAACATTTTGATAGTTAATACGCCAGGATGAATGTATATATTCACGAGTTTGGATTGGAGCCGTTTTAAATTTAGCTACCACAAAAATGGATGAGTGAGGTTATGTAGATCCAATATGCCAGGTTGTTTTAGCAGCAAATGAGTATCTGCTCCCCCAACGCATCACTTTGTTTTGAGCGATCCGATGAGCTGGCAACTTATTAGTTCGGTTAGAGTGCAAAGCTGGGTGGTTCGGGTTGTTTGAATCCAGTGGGCTCCATGAATAAACTTTTCGTACTTTTCTGTGACAAAAATAGAATGCACGAAATCATGGAAAGGAGTTACACGGGTTTCATGGAATTTGGAAAACCCCAAAAACTTTGCTTCGCACTCAACCGCCTTTACCCGCCGACTCACACAATGTCGACTCAGGAGACAGCTAAAAAAACCCGGCTTTACATTCCGTGGAACCATAGATGTGATCACACAGATCCAGCATTATTAGTTCTATAAAACACTTAATTTGAGCTCCAAAAACCCTCAGGGTCTTTTGGACCCCTGGTGGCCCCAACGGGTTAATCTGCTTCCTTCTGTCTGAAACAACCACTGTTTCGTCATTTTTAGTAACTCTAAAAACGAAAGATTGAGTTTGACCATTCCTTAGGCCGTTCCCAGGGCCATTTGTAGTGATATATAAAATTGTGTCAACCGAGTCACGAAAGCATGGTTTTTGGATCAGAGAGGACAGGTTGAGTGTCCTTGTTTAGAACGCCAAGCGCTTACACAGCAGAAATTTGGCCACCAAGCCAGTTAGGTTAGATGCCGTCGGGGAGTAACTTGGCAGATTCATTCGGTCCTCCTGAAAAGCCGGGTCTGTCGAGGAAAAGCGGGACGTACCAACACCCAGCGTAGAATCCAAATTTTTCTTGGTGACTGTCATCTCATTCTTTTGGATTGACCCCGGATAATTTCTACGTTCTCAGAAAATTCAAACTCGTTTCCAAATTTGTTTAGTTCGACCGATCTCAACATACCTTATTATCGCACTCGAGTTCTTGTCTTACGACCTTCAAAACCCGCTCGTTAGAGCTGCAACACTTGAGTTTTGATCGATTTCATGTGCAAACCATTGAAATGATTCGTAAAATAAGAAGGCAAAGATCGGAATATACCCAACATGCCCCCATATGGTTATCTCAAAGAGTGACTCTTTTACCATTCGGAAAGTATTCACCACGTCAAAATAGGTCGGAAAAAGTGTTTTTGACCGATAAAGAGCTCCAAATGTGGTCGCGTCGTGACCAAAACAGATAAACACGATTTTACGCACGTTATAGCCGATTTACATTGTTTTAAAATATGGGGGCAAGTTGGTTATATCTATTTGTAAAGTTTCAAAAACGACTGTTACGAAAATGAAAATAGCTCGGGTCCACTATGTCGAAATTGCACGTACTCTCACTCATTTTGAAGGTCTTGAGACAAGCTTTAAAATGAGCTAAGATACGTTGGAAAATATTGAGGTAGGCTAGATTTGTTGAGAAAATAGCTCGTTAGGGGGCAAGTTGGGTACACTTATCTATGAAATATTTTGTCTTATTAATATTGCATGCTTCACTTTCACGTCCAAAAGGCCGTTGTCCATGAAGAGACTCGTACAATAAAGATTGAAAAAAGTTCCTGAACATCTTTCAGATCCTAAGCAAGCTATCATTGCTTATGATTATAATCATCATTGCTGCAAGTTCTGGTCCTTGAAATAATGTATCAGATTGCACGCCAAGTCTGTAAAATAAATTGGGAATTACTCGAGTATGTATATTCATTCCAGATAATCCAGTTATTGTAAAGAAGAATGAATAATGAGCTAGTCTAAAAATCTTCTACGAGGAGAGTTGACATAATGTAAAGAAAAGGGTTGGGGAGCGGAACTTGACACGCACGAGTCCTTGATACTCAACGATTGATTGGCAGGATTAGCAATTTAGCCAATTACGGTGCTCGAGCTCGCTTTTCGAAGAATACCGTGAATCAAATTACTAGCCTAACTGTATATAAGCGGCTACCTCGAGATCTCGAGCAAAGCTTGCCGGCTCTTGCTCTCTGCCCGCACTTGAAATGCGGAATCTTTTTTCGCCGAGAAAGAGGAGAGAAAAAAATGCAAGGATCTCGTCCCTTTGGTATAATGTTGAACAATGAATATCGGGACGATCGATTTTTTATGGTAAAAGATCCTGAATCCGAGTCGAATTTCTCAAAAATCCAGGCTGCCTGATTACAGCTTTGCTTCGTGAAATATGGATTTTGTCTCAAAGATTATAGAATGAACCTCTTTGCGGATACGATACTACATCAGAATTTTATTCGATCCGTGGCCCTCTTGATTGCGAAATGTTTATTGCGACCTATTTTACCACGATGTGCTGAAAATGTAGATTTAATAGGTCGCTTTAGAAATTATTTTTAAACATAGTTTCAGAGGACTCATGGACTCATAGGTGCTGTTATGAAATGTCGAATAGATAAATCATCGTAAAAACATAGCATTTGATATTTAATGAAGGGTCAGCTTGATTCTTCTCTTAAACGAGACATTTCCGGTGTTATTGTCCTTGGACCACTCAAGTATTTAGTGATAGCGAATAATGATAAGTTACACGTGACGATCGTTGATGGCTATGAGAGGATCAATCTCACTAGTGGGGGTTTATTGTGAGAATTATTGGACATACTTTTATTTCAGTGCTACAAGACGTCAGTTTTCTGAAATCATACCCCAAGTACTGAAAAATTTGGCTTTTGGTGATTTTTATGAAATAAAGGAATGATAATTCTCTACTAAAATGCATCACCTTTTTTTTAAAGTGATGAACATCGGTAGACAGTGACATTCTCCTCAGAGTCACTTGCAGGAGTCCATTTTGAGGATTTTAATCACAATAATACTACACTGAGCCAATTTTTGTTTGTCCGGATCCCGCATATTGGGTTGCCTCGTGGAAGGGGTGAAGTATAATAGGTGCCCGGTATGGGTCATGGATGTGTCGATGGTTCGATGGGTTGGTGAGTGGGTTGGTACTCGGGTTAGTAGGTGATCGAGTGGATAGGTGGATGGATAGATACTTTGGTCTAGAGACTCTGAAGTACTTCAGGCTCACTAGTTTGGTCTGGTCCGGTCTAGTTTGGTCTTGTACGGTCCAGTTCGGTACTAGTGAGGTGCTAGTATGGTACTAGAATCGCTAGGACACTACTAGAACCGCACTTGCACATAGTGCGGTCTAGCTCGGTCTAATTCGATGTAGCTTAGTCGAGTTCCGCCTAATAAGGTCTAGTTTGCCTGATTAGGTCCAAGCCGGTCAACTCCGGCCTCATTCGGTCTAATTAGTTCTAGTTCGGTCTAGATCGGTACTAGCAAAGTGCTAGTACGGTACTAGAACCAGTAGAACCATACTAGTAACGTACTAATAGCACACTAGTACCGCAGTAGTACTGTATTAGATCCACACTAGCACTGTACTAGTATCGTCCTAGTAACTCGCTAGAATCGCCGTACCAGTACCGTACTAGTAACTCGCTAGAATCAACGTACTAGTATCGTCTTGGTGCGGCCTAGTTCGGTTTAGTCTGTCTAATTCGGTCTAGTTCTGTCTAATTAGCTCTAGTTCGGTCTGGATTGGTACTATCAGGTGCTAGTTTGGTACTAGAACCAGTAGAACCATACTAGTAGCGTACTAGTATCGTACTGGTGCCACACTAGTACCGCAGTAGTACCGCAGCAGTACCGTATTAGAGCCAGACTAACATCGTATTAGTACCGTAGTAGTAATTTGCTAGAATCGACGTACTAGTATTGTCTTGGGGCGGTCTAGTTTGTCTAATCCGGTCTAGTTTTGTTTAATTGTGTATAATTAATTCTATTTCGGTATAATTCCGTCTAATTTCGTCTAGTTGGATGTATCATCCAGTCTAGCTTTGGTCTAATTTGGCCTAATGCAGTCTAGTTCGGTCTAGTTCGGCAGTAGTACCGTATCAGTACCGTGCTGGAATTGCCGCACTAGTATGGCCCGAGTGCTAGTTCGGATTCGGTTTACTTCGGTCTAATTCGGTTTCACTTCGGTCAAATTAGATCTAGTTTCGTCTAATGTGATCTCGTTTAGTCTAGTTCCGTCTCATTCGGTATAGTTCAGTATAGTAGGGTCTAGTCCGGTCTAGTTAGGCTTAATCCAGCCTAGCTTCATCTAGATCGGGCTATAATTCGGTCCGGTCTGGTTAAAATATATTACGCGTCCGTATGGCTTATGGGTGGGACTGACTGATCAATTCACTGATTGACAATATACTTCTTTCCAAACTTTATAAGAATATTATTATATTACTCACCTAAGCAGAGTAGCATGCCCTTTTTTAGATCACATGGAAGTTGTCATCCGAAGTGGAGCCGAGGTTGATAACCATGTGATTTGAGGTCTTTTTGTATTACTGACAAGATCTGTATACTATTTTTCCGTACTCTGGCAACGGAGGTGCGCTTTCGCTGCCGCTATTGGAAAATTGTTGCTCCCGGCTCCGTCGCACGGAAAAATAGTATACAGATCTAGGCAGTATATAGCATGGGAAGTCCTCTGATCACATGGTTGGCAACCTCGGCTCCGCCCCGGATGACCCATGTTGTCTGAGAACACTCCCCATGCTACTGTCTAGGTTATTAATATACTATGATCACCTCCGGTGCCGGAGTACGAAAAACCTCATAACAAAACATGAGCCAAGACTCGTAGTGAGAGGAGCAATAACGCTAGCCAAAGTTGGTCTCAGTCGAAATTTTTGGGACTACTAGCAGACACAACTTCACTCGAGGCGATACGTCGATTCTAACCCGAGTCTTTGGTGGAAAAATGTTCTTATTCTACGTCTCAAAACTGAAATATGAACAACTGGTCGTTTCGAAAACTATTTTGCTGGATTTTAATGTTTGAAACGAGTTTTGAATTTAGAAAGATCGTGCGAGAAAGTTGTCCTTTGTTCAGTCGATACAAATTACGAGAGTTATTGTTTTTTCAATATTTGAACCTTTTTTTAATAGAATTGAGGAATCTCCGGTAAAGTAAGAACAAATTGTTGTGTTTTATTCTGCGCTGAGTAATCTACAGGAGAAGTATTTTTCAATTACCCATGATTCATAAAGCTAGTAATTACTATCAAAATAGCCCGGGAGAAGATGAGACCGAAAAGCTGGTTTTTCTGCAGTCAGGGCCTCGTTGCGTCCAAAATGGTGGAATATTGATATATTCAATCCATTTTCCACCGTTTTTGTCATGGATGCATAAAGAGGCCCTTATAGCGGAAACCTGTTACCCAGGGTTACCTCTTCCCGGGCTATCTTCATTGTAATAAGCTAGTGAAGCCTTTTGGGGAATCGTATTTTTGAAATTTCATTACAAATTTTGATAAATGGAAGTAATGCTTGAAACCATCAATTTATATTAGCATCGTATCACTTATAAATTCCAAAATACACTCGCAATATCAAATGAGAGTTCTCAAATATATTTTGCATCCTTATTATGGAGCACTTCTCATTTCATGCATTAACCACGCATCAGAGCAAACAACTCATACAGGAAGTTACCATTTCTTTTAATTCTCTATTTCGATTTAAGTATTGTCCAGCGCGGTAAAAAAGAAAGAGCAAGATAATAATTGCAGTATACGAATCATTTGCGTCGGGCACAAAACGAGAATGGAGATAGTGAGGCGATGGGCGGCGTGACGGATAGTGGAAGAATTGAAAAAATGAAGAAGCTTATTTTCACCGGTGAAATCGCGCTTGCAGTGCGCAAAGAAGAACCAAATACTTCTCTCTTTCAAGCAAGTGTATACAGTAGCTGTATAATAATCTAGACAGATGAGACTCGTTAATGGAACACGCGTTAGGCTCGCGTAATTTGCAAGAAATCTAATAACACGAGCCTCATAACTCTACACGGGTTATTCCCGTGCGTCCTGCTCGCACGAGCAGTCTAATGACAATACTCGCGCATGCACCAAGAAAGAGAGAGAGAGGCGGAAATTAAAATTTGCTCTCACGGACCCCATCAAGTTCAGGAGTTGCACGCACCCTACGCATCATAATATGTTACGTAAAGCTTGCTGATACTTTTGCATGATCTCATGATGCTATGTGACACGCGAGTAGAATTAGCAAAGTTCGTAGACAAATGGAAGTGTCTTACATGCGCTTCATTTAAAATTCGCGCCAAAAGACTGCGCTTGCGCACTATGGCGCTTAAACTTCGCTACTTGCTTTGCTTGTTTGTTTAATAAACGCAAAGCTGTGTCGTTATGGGTCTTTTAGTCTGTAAATTAAATTTTAAATGTTGATGATGATTTTTGATGGTTCTGAAGCTATTATTAGGCTGCAGTAGAATAGAGAGTCAACTGAGCTGTGTATGAATTGTGAGCAAGAGACGAAAGATAATGAACATTTTTTTTCGCGAGTGATGTAGCTCAGTTCAGAGCAGCAACTCTGCCAACCCTTTTAATGAAAGTCGTAAAGAGGGCCACGGAGTAACCGAGTCCTTTCTTGTTGCAGCAACTGTAGATTACGATGGTCTGAGCTTTCAACTTTATTACGATGTGTTGTCATTTGGATGAGTGAGCTTCAGACTTCATCATCTTGAAAATGCAAAAATGTATCTGAGCAATAACACCGAAAATTACTCAGAATGTGTGCTTATCTTCCATTGTGACAAGTAATTCCTGAATCACTTTATTTGAATGTTGCTCTACTTATTCAATTACAATGAATTCGGCACCAGAATTTCAGGTCGATCTGTCGATCCATCTTTGTTATTTTCGAAGATTAAGGGTCAAAATGTCTGTTCCGTGTATGATTTTCACTCGTCAAACTGCTTCCCGACTTGTAGTTAGTAGGCAAAATGATCATACTCGCATTTTCCCATCGAAGTATGGTGTAGAACCAACTATATTTCATCGGTTTCTAGTCTGAAATGCGTGACAAGATCCGTAACCATGAGATTTTAGGCACGTGATAAGGGTTTTGTATCAGCTCTGTGGATACCTTTTTAGCCTACTGAACAGCATATTTTGTCGCAATTTTTTTCATAATATAATTACTGAATCAAACGAAATCCACAAGATGAATTAGCCCCGCGATCAATAAAGCGATAAAAGAGTTATGCATGAAACTCACATAATCGTGTAAGTTTTCGCGATTATTCTCATATAGTTCTATACTCATATAGATTATACTCATCGTTCGAAACTCTATATATTTGGTCGAACGAATTTTGAAAGATAAAGGATGAAAAATAACGGGATCACCCGGACGAAACACAGATAGTGAAATTCAATCTTCATGTCAGAGAAGAGAGCTCACCTGTATGTCATAACCATTTTGGATGCGATAATTATACCGTAAACGCCGATTTCGGATGGCTGCTGATGGTGCTGCTGCTGCTGTTGCTGCCGTAGACCTAGTGTAATCGGTATCCGCTTGAAATATAATCTCTTGTGAAATTTTTTGTGAAAGACGATCGAAAACGAGAGCCGTGTGATGCCGTGTATAGACTCTATATTGCTTCATCGCCCGTCAGCAAGTAGAATTTTGATCTACGAAACCTTATCCGTGAACTAAAAAACGTGTAACTCGTTCAAGTTTGATCGACTTATAATACCGGCAAGTGCACTAATTTCCGAAATTTTATAATCCATGACACGATTGAGGCATTGCACAGTGTTATCAAACCTCCTAATTCGAAATTTCTGCGCCAACTCAGCCAAAATCATGCCTTCAAACTGGATTATTTTGATACGACTTTGTTGCTTTTTATTTTGTTTGGCTCTGCATTTCAACATACATTGACGTGACCCGCCTGAATTAGTGGTCAATAGAAAGCTCACATAGTCTCAGCTTCCATTCACGGGCTACAGAATTCAATTTGATGTCTCTAGTCGGAGCTGTTAGTATTTCAGTAAGTGTGCCAAAGTTACGGCTCTACCTGGCGAGCCGAGTAACTTTGGCACATTTACAAAATATTTCAATTTTGCCAGCAACCATGCGAGTGAATCAATTTGAATCGTTCAGAAGTCTTATTATCAGCTGTTTGGAACCTTTGATAAGGTCATAGACCGTTACTAGATTCGAGACAAGTCATAAGAGAGCTGACAGAAAGCTGTACTAGAATTATACTTCTTACCCAGAGTGGGGGTAACTTTGCTACACTTTCTTATGGTTTTCTCCCCGTTTTTATCCATGAGGATTCCAAATGATGTGAATACCCCAATGTAACGATGGTTTTTTCAGTATGGTAATATACACCGTGTTTCAAAAGGTGTATACATGCCGTAACAGGGGATTAGAAAAAATTTTGTATTTTCAGAAAAAAATTTCAAAAAGTTTTGTAATAGTTTTCAGATTTTGTAACTTCCAATAGAAAAAGTCACTTTTATCATTACGTTTGTAATGTTTGGAATTTTGCGGCAATTGTTTGTTGTGTAATGATTCACCTCTAATCATTACATAACAATATGTAACATTAGTGTAATGCCGTCGAGGTTATGAGATGTTTTATGTGTATTGAGTAGAGGAAAGAGCTCGAAATCATTCCGGCAGCATGATACGGCGAGTTGAAAGAAATTCCCCAACTCAGCGTACGCTAGACCCAAGTTTGGGACTTCACTTCGATCATGAAAATTTTTTGCGTGCGCGAGAGTTGTCCAACTCAGCCTACGCGAGACCCAACATCAGAAGCTTCGCTCGGCCATGGAAAATTCACGCATCCGCGAAAAATTTCCAACTTAGCGTCCGCGAGACTCAACATCGAAACTCTAGCGATTCACCTCGACCATAGGGATTTCTGGCGTGCGCGAGAGTCCCCACACATAATATACGCGAAGACCGGAATCAGAAGTTAATGTCGGCCTTGGAGAATACTCGCGTGCGCGAAAAAATTCTCAACTCAGTGCACGCGAAACCCAACATAAGGAGCTTCTCTCATCCATGGGAAATTCTCGCGTGTGCGAAAGAATTCTCAACTCCGAGCACGCGAGGCCCGCATTTCATCTCGACCATGGCAATTCCTCGCGTGCGCGAGCATCTTCCAACTGAGCGTACGCGAAGCTCAGAATCAGAAGCTTAGGCCCGTTCTACATAGGATGCGCTCATCGCGTGAGCGTACGTGCATACGCTTGTGCTCTAAGCATTCAATGCAAAGAATTTCATGGAGCAGCTTCCGCAGTCGTTTTTTACTCAGAATTTTCCCAAGAGAAAAGTTGGTTGATGATTGGCGGGCACCGAGTGACATTATCGAGCCATGAACAAATAGAAAAAACCAGCAGTGGTGGCTCCGCGAGCCGTTACGGGAGGAAATTCAGATTGAACAACGATTTTGCGATTTAGTATCCGGATTGTTGATCACCGTCTTACCTTGCGAGGACTGTATCTCTATTTGGCATCAGAAACTTGGCAAGAGTAAGATGAGCAGTCACCAATCCGGATACCGAATCGCAAAAACTTTGCTTAACCCGGATTCTCTCCCGAAATGGCTCGCGCGGCCACCGCTGATGTTTTTCTCTGATTAATTGTCGAAAAACACGAGGACAATTGATTTTTTGGCTCGATAATGTCACCCGAGGCTCACCGATCATTGAACAACTTTTCACTTGTGAAAATTTTGAGTAAAAAACGACTGCTAAAGCTGCTCTATGGAATTCCTTGCATTGAATGCTTTGAGCGCAAGCGTATATGAGCACGCTAACGCGCTAAGCGCATCCTATGTAGAACGAGCCTTATCTCGGCCGTGAAAATTCTCGCGTGCGCGAAAATTTCCCCAGCTTAGCGCACGCGAGACCAGATGTTTGGCCTCCCGCACGCAAAGTTGGAAATTTTTCGCGCACGCGAGACAACCGTGAGGAGCTTTTGATATTGGGTCTCGCGCACGCGAGAAATTTTCTTGATGATAGTGAATCCTGATACTTGAGTTGCCCGTACGCTCAGTTGGAAATTCCTCGCGCACGCGAGAATATCGCGGGCGCTAAGTTGAGAATTTTTTCGCGTACACGGGAATTCTCCACGGCCGAGATAAGCTTCTGATTCTGAGCTTCGCGTACGCTCAGTTGAAAGATGCTCGCGCACGCGAGAAATTGCCATGGTCGAAATGAACCGCGGGCCTCGCGTGCTCTGAGTTGTGAATTTTTTCGCGCACGCGAGAATTTCCCATGGACGAGAGAAGCTCCTAATGTTGGGTTCCGCGTGCGCTGAGTTAATAATTTTTTCGCGCACGCGAGTATTCTCCACGGCCGACATTAACTTCTGATTCCGGTCTTCGCGTATATTATGTGTGGGAATTCTCGCGCACGCCAGAAATTCCTATGGTCGAGGTGAATCGCTAGAGTTTCGATGTTGAACCTCGCGCACGCTAAGTTGGAAATTTTTCGCCGACGCGTGAATTTTCCATGGCCGAGCGAAGCTTCTGATGTTGAGTCTCGCGTAGGTTGAGTTGGACAACTCTCGCGCACGCGAAAAATTTTCATGATCGAAGTGAAGTCCCAAACTTGGGTCTAGCGTACGCTGAGTTGGGGAATTTTTTTCAACTCGCCGTATCATGCTGCCGGGATGATTTCAAGCTCTTTTCTCTACTCAATACACATAAAACATCTCATAACCTCGAAGGCGTTACACTAATGTTACATATTGTTATGTAATGATTAGAGGTGAATCATTACACAACAAACAATTGCCGCAAAATTCCAAACATTACAAACGTAATGATAAAAGTGACTTTTTCTATTGGAAGTTACAAAATCTGAAAACTATTACAAAACTTTTTGAAATTTTTTTCTGAAAATACAAAATTTTTTCTAACCCCCTGTTACGACATGTACACACCTTTTGAAATACGGTGTATGTGATCAAATTGTACCATTATCCACCCGTAGTATGGTTCTGGAACAGTTCTTGCCAGGAACAATAACTGGACCACTTGCGACTCGCTGCTAAATCAGTATTTTTGCAAAAAGCTTCAATAAACGACTTCAATCATTCACGCGGGATCTACGATGGCTCAACACATTGTTTATGCGTGTGTCAAGAGGGGAGAATAAGTTACAGAGCGATTAGAATCATTTACGTTGCCGAACGCAAGTTTGAAAGTCATTTTTCAGGGGTGTGCCAAAGTTGCACCTACTGCTGGACCAAATCACTCAATTTGACGGTATATAACTTTTTATAACAGGTCTGACTGGAACAGACTGTGTTTCATTCATTTTAATCATTGGTTCTCACACTATATGGGAATTTTGTGGTGAAATTGATGGGAATCTTCAATCATTTCTATAATCCCGCGACATCACCTCATATTTCATGAGAAAATTAATCCAAACGACACGGAAATGATATATCTACTTCGGATTGTTCGTTTATATGTTTTTATGGAATGTCATTTGAATATTCTGTGGAGCTTAAGTCCAGCGTGGTGACAGGTACAAGATAAGTCAATTCATCGGGAAACGGAGTTTAAATCGAGCCAGCTCTTGGAGCTTTGACGTAACACTCGCCCTCACTCTGATACCCGATCCTATAACTCATTCAACATATCTATCTTTTTCCATTGATTTACAGTCAATAGTGAAGGACCGCTTGGTTCTACTTTAAATGTATTTAAATTTACTCCGAAAACTTTTTCTTCCATTTTTGCAAGTTTGAAAAACCAATCTCAGGTACTCGAATCATGACTAAAAGTAATACAGCCTGAAACCATTTTCTCACACGATTGCGTATAAATTTTTTCTAGATGATGGTGTAAAGTGAATCGACATCGATTTAAATACGGATTCACTGTGGCTTCCTATCGATCGAGGCGGAATCAGCTAGTAGAGGAGGTGCCAGGTTTGTACATCAGGCGCCTAACCCTCGAGGATCCGAAAACTGCCAGAGAACGTCCTGACTCAGGATCGCAGTCGACCAATACCAAGCGTCACGTCTGCTATCCGCGTGCCAGTTTCACGCCATCAGAGCGACCGACTTCGAGGTATTATAACGAGCCAACTCATTTGCATTCAACAAAAATTTCACACTGTAATAAAATTGCTGCAAACTAGCAATGAAATTTCGCCTATTATGAGGGCAAAGACCTTATGCCAGTAGATCGAGTTTAGAAATGACATTTCTAAAGGGTTCTCGACGAGTTATATAGTAGTGGAAGTTGGGGTAGGTGATTTTAATTTAATGTTCTGATTTTTGTGACATCGTCTTTTTACTCAAACCGTTTTGAAATTACGAGTGCTCATTTTTATAGATGCTCAACTAATTTTAGAGCTACTTTCTCCGATGGATCAGTGGAAATCAACCCCAGTCGCTGATTTGCACTGATTTTCACTGATTCGGGCAGAGAGAATAGATTTTTGATAACTCATAACTACTTGTCGTCAAAGTTGGTCCACTGAGATCCAAGAAGGTTGGAATCGGGTCCGAGTCGGGACTGGATGCTCGGAACATTATCCAAACAGGATTTCGCAATTGTCGGTGGCTTTGTAAGGTTGTGGTTTTGACTTGTATCGACAAGAAAAAGTGATCGTTTCACACATAAGTTCACCCGATTTTAGAGATTTTTGATTCTTTTTCTTCCCCCACCCGCTTGTGGTAGGTCGAATTCGACGACAATTCTTATCAATTTCACCTTGTACGACTCGGAATGAAAAAAATCTTACCGATACATCTAGTAATTTTGTTTCCATGTTTGGTGCAAAAATCTCCGAAATATTGTAATTCGAAATTATTTTGTTTACTATGAGACTTTCAATGTGCAACTTTCGACCCGACAAAACGCTAATATTTTGTTGCTTTTGAGTTACATGAATGATTATTCTGACCCTCGTCTGCGACTCGGGCCGAAATCCAATTGCTCTGAAGCGTGTATCTATTTAATGAACTCTGTGCGAAAGCGTTATTATGATATACAGTCGAACTTGTATAAGTGGAATATTAGGAGGACAACATTTTCTCCCAGATAGGGGAATTTTCCATTAATCTGGCTTCCAAGATGTATAGAGTCGAAACTATCCAAGCTTCATTTATGCATGTTTCTTATGTATGAATCCCAAAAGTCGACTAGTCCATATCTACGTCAATAATTGATTAATTTGCTTTTCTCTTATAAAATGCAATTGATTTATTAAACCCAATACATATATACATTTATACATTTATATTCATTAACAAGATACATAGCAAATACTATGGAAATAAAAATATAATCAGAAATTAAAACAGAAAATGACCAATGACTAAGTAGGTACTCCTCGAGTTTTCGTCTGACGCGGGTATCTCCATTGGCCCTATTGCGTCCAGTTACAGAGCTTTCCTTGAATTTGGTTCCATCAGGTATTGGCTATGGGACATGTGAGTTTCAGCGCCTCCGAGCGGCGGAAAACGGCATTCCGCGGGAGGTAACATTCGAAGTTTTTGAACGTGTTTAGTGCGGGCTTTGGTCTTCTCATGCAAGTAGCTCAAAAACCGTAGCTCGGAATTGGCAACAGTATGCAAGGCGATTGTAGGGTTTTCGAAAACGGAGAGTTTGAGCGCTTGTGGGTCTGAATCCGAGCAGAATTGAGTGAACTAGAGCGAGTTGAAAATTTTGCCTAATGATTTTTGCATGGGCTATGCGGTCACCGCTCAAGCTACTGATTCTGCCGCGACTCGCTCCGATATTTTTCTCGCTTCGGGCTCTGTGAATCCCTCAATAATGGTCTGATTGGCATGTGTGATAGCTCAAAATTTTCGCAATTAAAAGTCTAACAACTTTCTCGCTCATTCCTACGAGGTTTGAGTGACGGTTTCCTCAAAAATAAAGGTCAGAAATAGATAAGCAAAAGAGCGGTGCGTGGCAGGGGTTTCCATTCATTTTCGAGAAAACCATCACTCAAACCCCGTAAGAGTAAGGGAGAAAGTTGTTAGATTTTCAATTGCGAAAATTTTGAGCTATCACACATCTCAATCAGACCATTATTGAGGGATTCACAGAGCCCGAAGCGAGAAAAATATCGGAGCGAGTCGAGGCAGAATCGGTAGCTTGAGCGGTGACCGCATAGCCCATGCAAAAAGCATTAGGCAAAATTTTCAACTCGCTCTAGTCCACTCAATTCTGCTCGGATTCAGACCCTCAAGCGCTCAAACTCTTCGTTTTCGAAAACCCTATAATCGCCTCGCATACTGTTGCCACATCCGAGCTACGGTTTTTGAGCTACGTGCATGAGAAGACCAAAGCCCGCACTAAACACGTTCAACAACTTCGAATGTTACCTCCCGTGGAATGCCGTTTTCCGCCACTCGGAGGCGCTGAAACTCACATGTCCCATAGCCAATAGGGTACCACGCGCTTGCAAGTTGTCCCGCTTAGACCCAGTTTTGCTCTACTTATAAGAGTTTTCTCTGGGCACCAAGATTTTTTTCCGAATAAGAAAGGTGTTATAGTTATCCAAGTCCTAACCTAGACAAGTTCGATTGTATTCTATTTTTGTGCCAGTTTCCAAGACGATTTCTGCGCTTTTAAAATAATCATCTTTGTTTTGCAATTCATCAAGTGATTCACTGTTGCAATTTTTCATTCTTTTCTGTCCAACAGAATTGCGAAGAGTCATCATTGTGACTCTGTTTTTTCGTAATTTTATTTCAGTCATGAACTGGATCATCGCATTTGGGTAGAAACGCCCGTATGGAACTAAACTCGTTTTTGGCTCATTGTTCACCCCTTGAATGGAGTAAACTACCACTTTAGATTTTTTTGGGAAAATTTTCTGAGCATGTCTGAGTCGGTAAAGATTGAAAAATGAAAAATCGCGGGTCCTACTGGTGGCAACCGCCGTAGTGAACGTGTTAACTGCTGAAGTCCAGTTTCAAAAGTTTACTTGCCCTTCTGCATCCCAGTAGAATTACAGATCGTTTTACCGTAAAATACTACTAAGAGTTGGATCCCCCATTAATTGATTAACTACCTGTTCTAAGTAGATTAAAAAATTGGCAGACCTCAATTTCCAGGAACCTCTGGAAAATTCGATAATTTTCCAGCTGAGTTGATTGACACCCTATTTTGGACAACCTCGGTACCTCTGGGTCCCTTCAACGTCATTCTGGGCAAGAGAGTTCTTCATGGGCTGATTCAAAATGGATGTTCCCAAACTGGCCTTCATTTACAAAATTCGCTAAAAAAACCCTACGCATGTATTCAGTGTAAATCCATCATCATCCGTAGAAGGATCCTTGCATGGACTTAATTAACAATTCAGCTCGTTGAGGCTATAGACCTATCATACCCGTCAGTTTTCCGAAAATGCATCGTTGAAACTCGACTAAGCTACGAGCACCTATATGCATTAGAATGAACGATAAAGTTTATCGAATCGATCGGAGAAGAGGCGTTTGAAACTCTGCCGAAGCTCAACTCATCCGCATTGCACTCGAGCTATTCATATATATAGGGGGTTGGCGATTGCCCGACTTTGCTCGCATTTACTCACCACCGATTAATCCTGGCAGCAAAAGGGCCGCGCGAGTAGTAAAGCTCGAGTTTCTCATCCACAAATCTACATTGGATCTATGATACTATATCTACAATCGCGTTTTCGCGCGTGGCTATAATTAAACGCTAGCAGCGTCGACATCAGGACGAAGGACATTGAGAATTGAAAGTTGGCATACATTGTATATAAATATATATATAGTATCCTAGATGAAGGATATATGTATTCATAGTTAGTTGTATAGGTAAGGTAGCGTGTGTTGTCGGCAAAATCGAAAATATAAGCTCATTCGGGCGCATTAAATTCAAAATACGAGAGCGCTAAGCAGTATAAGGCCAGCACAGCAGCTGAACGTTGTTGCCCATAGGATCAAGAAGCGCGCCGATTTATACACGAAAGGATCACGCAGAGGATGTATGGGCGCGTGAACGAGGTCCTAGTTATCTGAAAGGCTCGATCGTCAATATATATACTTGATCCAACTTTTTTCATGTATTTGTGAGTATGTGTGTGTGTGTGCTTGCATATAGTATAGTCAGTTAACCGGTCGATCGTTGCCGATTGTATCGATCTTTCTCTCTCTCTTTCTCTAAAGCTCTTTCTCTTGGTTCTGGACGACACTTTTCGGAGAATTCGGGAAAGTTTACGGTGAGAAGCTGCCGATCGCGCTGAACTGCTGCTTCTGCTGTACACGTGAGAGAGAGAAAGAGAGAATACATATACACAGATACCCGTATAAAGATTCGACTCTTGTTTCAGAGGCCGTCAATTATTTTTTTTTTCTTCTCTATACATTCTTTTTTTTTTAATTCAATTCTTTTTTTCTTAATTTTTTTACACAGCTTCTTTTCTACTCCTTTTCTCTTTCCGCACGATGGGTAAAGTCAAGAAAGCTGCACCAGAGGCCAGCCAGAGCGAGCGAGCGAGCGATGTCTCCGAGCCGATAATCAAAATTATTGGGCCTCTGAACTGAGCTGTGTGATACGGGGATGGAAATGAGTGAAAAGAGAAGAAGAGAGAGAGGGAGACGATATGGTACGAGTCGACGATGAACGGCTACGCTGAGAGCGCTAGATCGTTTATCGCGTAAGCTAATGGATTTGCAATGCTATTGTGCTTAATTAAGAGGTGTGAGGTGAGACAAGAGCTTTATACGATAATTTTAAAGCAGGGAAAAACAAGCCGTTTTCTTTGATAAACAGCGCGTAGAATATGTGTTGAAAGTGTGAAATTCGAATAGCTTCGTAAATTTTCAAAGTTTTATTCGAGGTCTAAAATTGATGGGACCGTGATCCTTATTCGAGGCCGAAAAATAGTTCGTTAAGCAACAAGAAGTGCCGCAATGACTTTTAAATGCCTCACGAATGACTTTCCAGTCATTCTTTGATCTAGAGAAACATTCAAGGTTATGACTTGGAAGCAACTATTTGTAGATGTTCTTGATTAGTCAGAGGCCTCTGAAATGCTGTTGCAGCTCGGGAATGATATTTGTCATATGATTGGTAATGGTCGATGGATGATATTCAAGAAAGGTTTCTCATGAAGATTAGAAAGATGGCATATTTTCAATCAGTCCAACCCATAACCCACATGGCCACGTAGTTAATTTTAGCCAGATCAGACCGATTACACCGAACTACACTGAGAAGAGAATATTGCAGTTCGAACAGTATGGCTGCATTGTAACGTGGTATTGCTGTCAGACCAATACTGGATTGTCAACACAGCATTATGATTTGTTATTGCCGTTAAATAACCTCAAAAAGTCTTTGGATTATAATAACCCCTCGCCGCTATGATTACGTGTACGAAAACAGATGGCTTTCCTGGTAAAATAACCGTAATGTGACTGTCATTCAATCGAGTATCAAAGTATTTGAAATATATGGGCTATTGTTATTTATTCTGGCAGAAATACTAGATGCCAGATCATTTCGATAGCTTGTCACAGTGACAAAATTGGTATTGCTCTCCTGGCTATACCACTTTTTGGTCGCATGGCGAATCACATGGCCGTGCGACCAAGAATTTTTTCTCAGTGTAGACTGAGTTAAACCGAGTCAGACCGAACTATACCGAATTAGGCCTAACTAGGCTGAACTCCGCCGAATTGGACTGAATTAGACCGAACTAGACCGAAGTAGACTGAATTAGACCGGATTAGGCGAACTAGATCAGCCTCGGTCGAACTAGACCGAACTAGATTGTATTCGAGTACAATGGCAACCAATTCTAGTGCGGCATTAGTACAGTAGTTCTGATACTGTCTTAGTATGGTATCGCACTAGTTAGCCCAGCCCGGGCCAATCCTAAACCAGACCATTTTTAGACTACTTCAGACCATTCCAGACCGTGCCAGACCATCTTTCACGGTACCAAAACGCCTCATATCATACTAGGCCGTTTCAGACCATTCGAAAACCATCCCCGATTATACCAGACCATGCTAGATCATTCTTGACCTCTCCAGACTATTTCAACCCTGACCAAATAATTTCAGACCATCTCGGACCATTCCAGATCGTCCTAAACCGTACCAGAATGTCCCAGGTCGTACCAAACCGTGCCAGACCATTTCAGAATATTCCTAATCATTCCAGACCGCCCGGACGGTACCAGAACGACCTTGATTGTACCAGGCCATTTCGGACCACTTCGGGCCGTCCCAGATTGTA
Source organism: Eretmocerus hayati (assembly GCA_029851415.1). NCBI lineage: Eukaryota > Metazoa > Arthropoda > Insecta > Hymenoptera > Aphelinidae > Eretmocerus > Eretmocerus hayati. The sequence goes on along the minus strand of CM056741.1, from coordinate 52,071,341 downwards.
CCAGGCCGTCCTAGGCATCCCAGACCGTTTAACCATTTCAGACTGAACCAGGCCATCCATCTAACCGACCAACCCATTCACTCATCGACCTATCTATAACCCATACGGCCACCCGTTACACTTCACCCCGACATCCCTTCCATGTAGGCAACCCGATACGCGGGTTCCGAACAGACAAGTTTTGGCTGCGCGTTTAATCATTATAATTGATTGCTGACAAGTGAAAAATGAAGCGAGTATCTTGAGTGGAGCCTTATAGAAGCCAATGAACGACCTGGTAAGATTCAGGCCGAGCATCAATTCATACTTGCAGGCGATGCGATTTCGAGCCCGGAATCAAAACTGGAGGACATTTGTCCATGAAATTTTCTTCTTTGTAAAGAATAGACCGTTGTCAGTGGATTAAAGAAGTGACATTGAAAAATCCACTGGAGAACATTTGGGTAAGTTCTCATGGAATTTATCAAAAAACGTTCAACAGATTGTATTCTAAAGGACCCCGCCATGAATTATAAGATTTTGGGTTTCAGCTAATCCTGATTATTTGGTAGTTCAGCGATAGATTTTTACGAGCTGAATAAAAGTCTCAATTGGCCCAAGGACCGATAACATACCGTTTTTGAGAAAAGCTGCCAAAGCTCGCAAGCTAAAATAGGATAATGCATCAATTTTTACAAGATGCACTATACGGGTTCGAATTCTATGTTAGCTTGCCCATTCTGTCTTGTAAGACTCACATTATAATAGTCTCAAAAGAGTCTAAGAGTTACTCAAGATTCGTCTTCTATTTGCTTTATGGAGATCCCTTCATTGAGTAATAGCCGAAAATTGCTCGAATTTGAGAGAGAAAAACACAAATCTTGACGAAACTCTGGGGATCTTCTTGTTAGGGTGGAATTTGGAGGTATCTGCGAGAGTTTAGTCCCATGAGCCTTCTATCCTATAAGACACACTTATGGAGATCAGCAAAAAGTCATATATAGGCATAGATAAACTGACAATGCTAATCTTCATAGCTGTATCTCAGAATAGGAGGCTCATGAGGTTAAACCCTATGAGATACCTTCATTTCTCACCAAAATGAAATGACTCCCAGAGTTTCATCAAGATCCAAGTTCCACAAGGTTGGACCTCTCCTTTAATTGCTAGCTGGTATAATATTTTGGACGAGAGCTTAGGCTGGAGTTTTGGTAACTTTTCTCACAAGTAACCTAAGTGGGTTGAGCAGATTTTAATAGTTGAGTCTCGCTGAGCTTTCACTAAAACTCTTGAAAGAAAAATACAGATGACCATATTATTCTTAATGAACCCCCCCCCCCCCTCCCGAAGAAATGACTTCGAATAGAAACAAATAAGTATCTACCCGTATATCGATTTTTGCTATTAACTATGCAATCAAATATTGCATAGTTAAGAAAGCTCAAGTTCTTGAGTCTTTTCCTTGAAAGCATACGTTTAACCGAGCATGTAACACCCAAGTTCAAATCTTAGCTGCAAATTGAGCTCAGCTTGAATAAAGCGTGCAAAATGAACTGTTAACCTTATCGCGTGCCTTGGAATTACAGGGAAAGCAACTCCACTGGTAATACCATCCTCGGCGAGGAAACGAGAAGCAAAGAAAGCATAAGGGAAAAGAACGAGAAGGAATAGTGAAAATACTCCAAAGCGAGCTCCAAAGTAATTGACTGTGTTTCTAGGGAATTGCGAGAATGTGGTGCTTAAAGATTACAGTGGAAAATGGCTCTCCAACCGGATTTGATACAGTTTTTTTCTTCATCGATGTGCAAACATGTATTTCTCGTTATTCGATAATCCTTTTTTAGATTGGATTAAAGAATTGAGCTTGACTCCTCAACAATAATGATTGTATCGTTCGTGGACTTCTGTGTAAGAAAGTGTCTGATCATACAAGGCTGGTCGTAGCAATAGTCGCGAATTAGTCGTCAATCTTCAATCGATGCAAAATTTCGTTTCATGCATGCGTCGAAATTTTTATATCCTCTTTCCGATACGAACCCCCCTCATATGGGGGAAATGATGAAAATAGAGAAAAATAAAGGAATGGAAGAAGTACACGAAGTTAATTCTGATTAAGTCGTCATTCGCCATAACCATCATGATTCATAGCGTGCGAATTCGATCAATCGAACGCATGCAAAATTGACCTTCTCGATCGTATCTGCCGAATGATTCATATCATCGTTACAAATAGTCCCAGACAAAAGTGAATGCGTCATCAGAATCATCTAAAATTTTTCTCAGTATCCATTATGTTATAGTTACAGGACGTGGCTTGAGCAGCTGAGACGAGAGCGTCGTTCTGTGTTAACAATCACTTCTCTTCAGCTGCCTGAGTGTCCGGTTCCTTTGATCGACTCCCAGGCGAATAAACGCTGCCGAACTGCAAATAATAGCCGTGAATACGACAAGGAGGAAACTCTTGACGAAATTTTTGCCAAGGTCGCAGAGGCCCGAGCTCACAAAATTAAAAGCACGGTGGACGAGAACGAAAAATTTACGGATGATGGAGACGAGCGAGTTGACGGGAATTGCGAAATTCAGCCTTATCACGAGGAAGATGGAGGCAGCATCGAAGGTTTGTGCAATTAGATTTTCTATGAATTAACTTATTTATCAGTGCAAATGAAGTCTTTTCTGATATGATGAAAATGAGAATCGTGTTTGGCAGGGCCACTTACAAATTACAGGAAAAAAATTTGGTCATTAATTAGGAAAATTTGCCTTGGAATTCATCTGAGTATAATCGAACCCAGACGTGAAAGAAATACTTACCCTGGTGAAATGTGACCAATTCTTTTTGGCCACCCATGCAATATATAGATATAGTAACAATGCAATTAAGTTAGACTTGGCCAGTTTCTGGCCAAAAATTGCTCACAATTTCTACTAGGGTAGGACAAGGTCAAAGTCTGAAATTTCGACTTGTTACAACGATTCCAGGTCATGAATATTTTACCGTTTTTCAAATTTCCGCTGAGATGATGAAATCAATCCAAATCAATCAAATTCCAGAAAATCTTCTTGAAAAGCCTTTTATCCTTTGATATCGTGATGACATAAACCAAAAAGAGCTCAAAATAATCCAATTTCGAAGTATTTCAGCCTCTGAAGATACTTCGAACTGATTTCTATGAGGGATAATGAACTGAATTTGATACATATATGTGCTCTGGCGGCAGATTCAAATTTTGATATGAATGTGAGAATGTGAGATGTTTGGCTGTACAGAGCAGTGCCTTATAAATAAGCCAAAAATGAACCAAAAATATAATAAATTCACTTGAGTATGTGTGAAAAACCTGTACATGAACTGGTATTTATAAGGCATTGCTCTGTATACAGCCGAACATCTCACATTCATACCAAAATTTGATTTCTATGAGGCCAAAAAGTACGATTTGTTCTGACTATTTCAATTATCTCAATTTCAGTTGTCCTTCAGATGTTGTATGTACTTCACTAAAAGAACATTTTTGCAGTGCTTCAAAATAGTACTTCTTGACAATTTTTCAATTTGTTACATAAAATTTGAAGTTATCTCCGAGAGGACAAACTTCAACTTGGACACAGTCTTGAACAAGACTACTATTATCGTAGGATGGATTTTTTACTGATGAATTGAGTCAATAAAAAAACAAGAACTAGAAACGTACTTTGGAGGTAGAATCGATGAAAATGCTATGCCATAAGCTATGGCAAACTTTGCGGATAGAAGTCGTTCAGGAAATGATGTTTTGGAATGCAGAGATGTCTGACGTGTTGCGTGTTCATAGGCGCAGTTGCACCTGCAGCACGAATTTTGGTCCGAGCGCGCATTCATTGAGGTGCACGAGTAGGCATCATGCAGCGAATTCTGTCGAAAAAGAGAGGCTTCGTAATTATAGCTCTCGTGGGAATGAGTTATCATTTTGTCCAATCATCACGCGAGTCGTATAAAATTTATGTTATTATGAATAATGGCACGTGCAGCCAACTATAGTTGACGAAAATTCCTCTATTCCTATAATTTGCACTCAATTAGGAAAGGTATTGACACGAGACCAATTTTTTGCTCTACTTTCGGCAATCAATTTGATGAAATTTTAGACACGCTAGCCGAGTCGACCAAGATACGTGTTAGTCGTGTATTTTCGACACAATCTTGACTCAACACTTCGAGTGAACATGCAACGCAGAATTTCTTAGATTTATTTGAATCAGACAGAAATATTTGATATGATCTTGCTTAGAATCCAGGCGTTTATTATCAGCAGATTTCTTTACTACGCTTGGTTTAAATTGAAAATAATTATTTTAATAATAATAATTATAATTATTAATGGGGCGAATTTCTGTATAGTTGGAAATCTGTCGGTCCTTGGTCCATTCGAATAATGTTCTTTCTTCTTTTCCGGATTTTATCTCATCAAGTAACCGGGTAAAAGCCTTCCCTCTTGCATCAAAAAATTCCCTTTGCTGTGTAACTTTCCAAAAATTCCTCGAGAAATACTAAAAAATCCTCGAAAAAATCATTGTTTTTGAATGAGGGTTTCGCGGAATTTTTTCAATTGATGAGCTAAAACGTACTCATTCTCGAACATTATCAACAGAAACCTTGGAATCATTCGAGGATCCAAAAAATATTGTCATCGACAAGGAAGGATGCCACGAACCAGTTACCCAAAAATGTGACGCAGACAGCAAACATTATTTCTGAAAATTAAGAAACGTTTCATCACCCGACATCACGTAACGTTGGAAAACCACCTGACATTCTAACATTTGAGAGCGTGTGGTGTCCAAGCTGTTGAGTAGTACATACAAATTATGTTATCTTTAGAGACAGGTAGAGAATTTGAAATACAAATATTGGCTCAAAAAAGAATAGCACAAGAGTAATCTCAAGACGTGCCAAGATTGTATACTCAGCAGCCATGGGGGACAAACAAAAGTATACACCATCAGCCAAAGTTTCACGTGAAAACTCTTTCGTCGGCACGATTCAAAAGATCTTTTTCTAACTCCTCCTAATATTAACGCAAGCTCATCTTTTCAATCTTCCATGCCATCAATGATTCAGGCAAGACTAAAATATATTTGTGAAAATAGTAAAATAATTTCAGATCAGCACGAAAATGATGACGAACAGCAGGAGTCGTCAACGACGTTGGAGGCGAATTGTTGCGCCGCGGGTGAAGATTGTGAATGTGCAGAATTGGCAAGAGGACTTCGTGTTAGCATTCGAGAGCGTACCGATGTTGATGATCGAGGATCTAATGGAAATCCAAGTTCCCTACACAATGGACCACCAGAAATTACACATACGATACGCATTGCAATGAGGTGTCCTATAGTCACTTCTCAGGGTAGACTACCTCGATTACGTCGTCGAGCGACCTTGGATTCTGGTAGTCCTGGTGATGCTGGAGTTAGTGAATGCGGTTGTCCTGGGAGAGCTCTCAGTGTCGCTCTTGATTTCAGTCTTGATTGTGGGGGTGTACAACTCGAAGCTCGTGATGCGGCTGTGAGTATCAGACCTGTTACGAGTATGGGTACTCGTCATGGAAGCTGCGTACGTCGTCGACGTGATGCGACTGCAGCGCTTGAGTGATATTTTGAGGCCATTGCTTGGCTGTAATTTGTTATTTTGAGAAGTTTGTAATATTTGTTACATGCATAATTCCGCGAATTTTTAAAAGTTTTCAGACATACTTTTGTGGATTAATTAACCGTTAGATTAAATGACGTCCTAACGCATGTAGAACGCTTGCGCTTGCGCTATGTAAAACAGTTGAGATGAAACTTATATAACTTATTGTTATGCATATAGACCGAATTGGAATAAACTGTTGACAAAAATTGATTTTTGCACGACTTATTGATACTGTATACAGGTTATTGAATGACTCGAGATGCAACTACAGTAAGATTTATAGAGTTGAATGAATCTCACTTGCATCTGATTGAACTGTTGATCCTCCTTGACGATCTCGAGATCACATAACTTGACTTTTCAAAAAGGGCTGATGTGGGGTTCGGAATAAGAAGAAAGAGAGCTAACTTGAAGGTTTTCAGTTTTACATTTGAAGCATGATAATCATTATAAAACTTCACAAACTCACAAAGTTAAACAATGATCTATTCTAATTTGAGAGTGTTTGCAGGAGAAACGATATTATGTGCCGATTGCTGGAGTGTGTGTTCATCGCATCGAGATGCATTATGCCTCCTCATAGTTTTCTGCGTACAGGAACCTATGAAGAAAATATCGGTCTCAGACAAGATTGGAACTCGATCGAGTGGATTTGGCACCGTAAACGAGTTATCCTGGAATCAAATAAATATTTCTGACTGATGTGGTATTATAATGGGTTTCACCGGATATAGTCGGTTGTTTGTTACTAATATCATTCGTTTTACGGACCCATCCTTTAAATCTGTTTAGAGCACTGTTAGTTGGCCAGTAAAGAAGAGGCAATAATTTGGCTCTATTCGTCGATTCGTCTTCTTTTCGATGGAATTGGGATTCCCGCTGGAGGTTTTTCCTGGAGCTTTTCATTTTCAATTGCATTTTCTATGAAATTTCTCAAGAAGTCAAATTGCATGTGGTAGTTTATATGCAGACACGATCTTTCTTTATATAGAGAGAGACCTACAAGCGTATCATCATCGTACAAAATTGGACCTGCTGCATCTTTCTGAAAAAATAACATCAGATCAATAGTTAGTCATAGTTTCTCATGTTTAGAAAATATTATTGGGATTCAGCTGACAAGACGTATTTAAGCCATCCACTCCCTTTCATGAATTATAATTCTTCTATCTTACGAAATTTTATCAACTATATCATAATGATCAAGAAGACACCATCAATAAAAATATGATATGACACACAGAGTACGTACGGCCGTTATTTTTGCGGGCGCCGCAGTGCACAAGATTCTATCTTCAGCCTGTGCCTTAACATTTTTGCTAAGATTTTCTTGACATGAGCTAATACTCAAAATTTTCAATGTTGCCACTGTCATTGGTTGCACGGTTGCACGTGAATATAAGCCTATTGCCTTCACTGTCGAACCGAAAAACTTTTCACCTTTCTTTGGTACAAATACAGGTCTTATACTCGTTCCATCAACTTTTCGTGAAAGCTGAAAACAATCGCTGGATTACAAAAGTATGATGTAGTCGAAATATGAATGATACAAACCTTAACAATTACGAAGTGCTGGTACTCATTACGCACAGGAGGTTTTCCTCTGACAAACGCCCAAGTATTGTACATTAGATGAATTACTCCATCGTATTCCCTGCACGCTTTTATATCAGGAGATCCAGCATAAATTCGTACTTTGTTATCAAGGGTTTTACTCGATTCGGCACATTTTTTCAAAGTCAGTACGTGCTTTCCAGTCACGAGCACTCCAATACATAGAGGTCGATATTGGTATTCCAGCAGACCCGGCTCATACGTACTCAGACCAAAAAAAACTACAAAGCTGAAATCATTGGTTCTCAACGTGGAGGTATCGCCACCCTTCATGGCTTCAACACGAAAGTGGCGTGTCAACGAGCCTAGAGATTATCATGAGAGTAAATTTTGAATGATAGTGAGCTTATGAATTTTATTCCAATACGATGACTACTTACAGATAATAACTACCATAAAAGAACAGGAAAATGAAAGTCCGATCCACATTGTGAAATCTCACGTAATGCCTTCTAGAGTTAATTAATATTTAACCATTTTCATAAAATCTTCGACCAGCTTGCCAGAATTAACAGGCACGATCACGGCACGATAATACCGTCTACTGGGTAACTTTGGGGCGGGGAGGGGGGGGGGGGTAACTTCGGAACAACCTATGAAAAAGTGGTTATCGTTAGCGGTCGGTAAGGCAGACAACCCTGAGGCTTTAGAATCTTCACTTGGGATTGGGACACGCATGAGCAATATGTTTTGACCCAGTGGTGTGAATGCTTCCATCAGCTGATTGTTCGTTTATTACAGACTTTTTCAAAAGTGTTCAAAATTATGTTTTTGATTCGAAAAAAAGTCTCTCAGAAAGAATAAAGTGGCTCCGATTTTGCAGGACAGTTTCAAGGTAACTGACAAGCGGGACCCACGAAGTGCGGGTCACAAAATCTCACCAAACTTTTTTCACAGTCTCGTACCACCTCGAATATGAAGAATCCAGAGTAACTCCGTCAAATGGGCCTTCTGTTCGGAGTTACAAGCAAAAATGTTAACATTGTCAGTATATATATATCACTTTTTAACACGGGCCTATATAAGGCAATGCTAATGTCATAGGCTGTAACTTCAGATAGAGGGCCCATTTGACGGAGTTACTCTGGATCCTTCATAATCTAGGTGGTACAAGACTGTGAGAGAAGTCTGGTGAGCTAGGGTGACCCGCACTCCGTGGGTCCCCCTGGTGAGCTAAATTCGAGTCTAGATTCCACTTGTCCGTAGTACAGATATCTGGACGAATCCATCGTTAAATTGGTGTATTTTCACCCAATTTCAATATTGTAGAGTAAAATCTGAGAAGTGTGTATTTTTTTCGGGAAATTGGGGCAACTTTGGAACCTTTGGTCATGTTCTCTTGATTACATTTCAACATCTATATCATAATCAAATCCTATTTTTCTAAGTAGGCGTTGATGAGAGACTCAAAGTGAAATTGAGAGCATCTCATCGACACACGGAATCCGAGTTATGGCAGTTCATGTCAAAAACTAGGTTTGGAGGTATTTTCCTCCTCGGGAAACAGCTGTGGCGAGTCTTGAGGTAAGCTGAAGGTGGCCATACTTGATTATACAAGAATTTTAATTTAACCCAATGGACTTCTACAACACGTCAATGGGAAGCTAAGGTCCTCAGCTTTCAATTTATGATGGTGAAAATCGATTGCACGATCTAGTTTACGAATAGAATAACAAATAAATCACAAATAAAAATTCCTGTTCCAAAGTTACCCCAAACCGGTTCAACTTTAGGACACGACTTTGAGCGCTCAGCTCCAGCCAGAAACTTCCAAATGGACTTGATCAGCCCCGCAATCGGAAGCTGCAACTGTAAGCTTTCGATTAACCACAGACTTTTGATGTAAGACGTGCAACCCGGGGGAAACACTATGGGTCGTGCGCACGGCCCATCGGTATGCCACAGCCCCTAAAAGGACCTTCGACTCAACAGCATCATTAGATAAACTCTGAGGTGTTCCAGAAGTCCATTCTTTTGGGAATCGTATTGCATTAGTTAGGTATTACTGGCATCTGTTTCAAAGTGAAAGGAAGGCTTGATAGGGCTCCGACTGGTAAGTCACGGAGCCCGGACGAGGACCAGAGTCCGAGGTTGATTTCTTGCCAACGGGATGAACCGGGGATTCACTCCTTAAGCCGCTCCTTTACAGGGTCGTCGTAGGAACGGGTTCGGGGGTAGGCAGGCAAATGATTCGAATGGCTTCCAATAGCATGTGCAACTCGGAAACCGGAGTGCTAAAAACGAACACCGCACAAACGCGATCACTCATGACCATAGAGGTAATACGGACTACCTCTATGCTCATGACTCGAAGGTAACTCCAGGCAGAGTCAGGTGGCGGGGACGGAACTCTGCGAGAGTGACTTACGGAGAGTGGCCGCGTCAGTGCCGGGGAAACGGGTTATGATACGGGTTTATATACAAGCAAAGTAAGCATTGGTGTTGTACGGAGCCTGATCACAGTAGATGCAATTATTGATCACGTTGTGTGGCGCGTGACATGAATTTGCATCGCGCTTGGTGTAATTACTTCTAAAAGACGGATTTAGCGGATTTAATGGACGGTTAAATGACTCTCTGGTGCGTGATACGGAGGACTTCTTTACGCGTGATGCAACTCCTCATCACGCTCCGGTATGAAAAAAATTTCCCATGTCGATTTACCCACTTGTATAAGTGGTGAAAGTAAGTAGGAAATTCGCTACTTGGATTACCACTTAAACCATGTGGGTAATTTGGACCTCCGTGGCCATTTAGCTTGAGTGGTGAAAACCTTGTCCCCACATGTGGGTAGTTGCCAGGTGGGTAAGACCTCAGATTTTGCCCAGCCAGGATCCCTTCGAAGGGTCAAAAAACCACCCACAACCCGCATGGCTGGGCGACGTGGGCGAAATCTGTATATATTTTACGTAGAAAAAAAATCCCACGTAAGTTTCTACCCACCTGGTCTAGGTGAGACAAGGCTTTCACCTAGCTAAATGGTCACGGAAGGGTTCAAGTGACCAACATGGTCTAAGTGGTAATCCAAGTAGGTTATCTAAGTAGCGAATTTCCTACTTACTTTCACCACTTACAAGTGGGTAAATCCATGTAGGCAATTTTTTTCATTGCATGTGATGGGACATGAATGGGGTTTACACTAATTTGTTGGTCCTTTCTTGGGTCCTTCCATGAGTCTGGGAGATATATGATTCAAAAGCGTGATACGGATGCAGTCACGGGTGGCTGAGACATGGCTGGGGTGTAATTTATGAACCGGGGTTTTCTCGTAAATTGAATTATGATAATACCGTGCGCATAGTGCGGGAAGTTGTGACACCGTGACGGTTTTGTTCAAATTGATCAACCAAGATGGTGCGCGATGCGGCCTTTGATCGCTCCAACGTTCAGATGGGAACTCCCCGGTAAGATAATGGCGCGAAAACGAAATGAGTCGATTGAAAATTAATATTACGTGGCGCATGCACACGCCAGCTTCTTGCTGCGTGCTGGAGAGTGCTACCTACGAGTAGGAAAAAGTCCTCTGAACTTTCATTAAAAAATGGATGAAACGTGCGGAAATACGTGAGAAACAAGTTTTCAATCACTGTGTATATCTGTTTCTTCAGAAAATCTAGATCCCTTCACTTTTGTATACATACCCCAGCATTAGAGGATGTCTGATGCATTTTAGACTCCTGGTACTACTAGAATTATCGTTACCACGTCAAAATACCCACAAAATTACTTCACTGTAGAGGAAAGAAGAGAAACTTGGAATGGAGTACGCCCACGCCAATTCACCAATCAGACATCATCTAATGCTGGGAACGTGAAGGGATCTAGATTTTCTGAAAAAAAAAACAGATATATGGTGGTTGAAAACTTGTTTCTCGAATATTTTCACTACGTCCAACATCTGGAATGACCCCTTGGATGTATTTCAGAGATTAAAATACGAAGAAAATCCTTCCTGGGCTGTCTGAGACAGCTTTGTGCTCGTCATAGAACTGAATATTTATGCAAATCTCATCAATTTTGACCAGAAAAATATCACCAAATGACCCTTTTTAGACATTCTTTCATGAAAGTTCAAAGGTTATTTTCCAACTTGTAGATCGCACTCACCAGCACGCAGCAAGAGCCTTTCCTTCATTTTGAAACAGCTGCCAGTAAAGTCTGGCGAACGCAAGACGTTTCCCGAAAAAATGGATTTGTGGCATCACTCAGTGTTTATCTAATGATGCTGTTGATTCGGAGGCCTACCGTTTTTCCCGGGAAATTATGCGAAGCATAAGGGAGAAAATGCGATTTTCGTTTCGTTACCCCAGTTGACGATTTGTGATACTAAGTAGTACTAATCGCAGGTAGCTCAGAGTTACGCGAAGCTTGCTGTTGAAAAGCTAACTCATACGGTTTTTTCATTTATTCAAGCAAAGAACAATGAACTCAACCGACGCGATTTCATAACAATGTCATATCATTTCATGTCGTACGTGACACTAATAGTCCTTGACAGAATCACTGAGCTTACTCGACAAGACGTGAAAAATTTATACTGCTGACGAATTTTTCGAGATTATTGCGAGCAAACGTGTGATACATAGCATATCACAATGAACTGTTGAAGCTTTGTCAAACTTAGAGAGTCATGCCTTCGAATAAATTATCATAAAATGCAAAAAAATCTACTTAAAATTCAACGAAATCCCACCTAACAACCATTTTCGTCCATATTTCCTCGAATAGACGATTACTTTAATGTGAGGAATTTCTACGACCAGAAATTATGTAATACGCAAAACCTATGCCTAATTTTCTCAACGTTATTTTTCTCATAACTCCGGCTCACCTTATCATTTTCCATCGCTTCATGCATCTGCTCATAATTAGCTTATATTAACGTTGATTTGAATTTCCAGAAAAATCTGAATATCTCACGTAAGCTACACTGTGAAAATTTGTGGAAAAACTTCGACGCCGATAAAATCAACCAATTGGTTGATTTTCCGCGGTAACCACTGGTTGATCACCAAATTCAACCGCTTTTTGAACATTTTTCTACAGCGAATATGGGGGTGGATATAAGATACATGAGATTAGTAAGAGGTGGTGCTCGGACAACACTTTTCGGCCAGAGAAACAAGTTTGTTCGTATTTTTCCATAAATCAATACAATTAAAGAAGAGAGCCTCTTCTCGACATTTTCGGTTTGAAAATCCAGGATAACACGTCCACTTCCATGGTGAAATCGCGATCACGGTCTAGATACAAATAAACGTTCATATCAGAGATGTTGAAATCCACTGCACGTGCATTATACGCGCGTATAAGGGTGTGTCCACAAATGATGCATACATATGTGCTATATGCAGTGCGCACGCGCACATCTGCAGCTCATCGGACTTATTGAGCAAAGCAGCAAAGATTAGAGGGCTCATATCAGAGAATTTCTGATTTGAATCGGTTCGTGCCCTTGCTCCATTCCCGGCTGATTCAAAGCAGACCTCGACGAATTCCGTCTGTATTTTTTTTCAGAAACTGGGGTAACTTTGGAACACATGTTCATGTACTTTCAATTATCTCCCAATCTCTATATCATCATCAAATTCTACTTACTTGAGTAATCGTTGATGAGAGCTTCACAATGAGTCAAAGAACGTCTATTTTCCCCCTCGAGACTTAGACAGTGAGGTATGCTAGAGGTGTCTATACTCGATTATAGAAGTTGAATTCAATCAAATGGACTTTTACTATAGGTCGATGGAAAGCCGAGACATTCAGCTTTTGATTACTGATGGTGAGATTTGATTGCCTGATCTAGTTTATGAATTATGAATTAATTTATGAATAAGCAATGATAACAATTTCTGTTCCAAAGTTATCCCAGTCCGTGTCTAACTTTGGAAGACGACTTTCAGCGCTCTTTGCTCCAACCATAGATGTTCAAATGGACCTTATATATGCACCGCAATTGAAAGCCGAAACTGTAAGCTTTCGTTTGACTACAGATACAATGCGCTTTTGACGCGAGACGTACAAGTTTCGCGAGGTTTAAGGAAAAAAATGCGATTTTTGTTCAAAAGTTACCCCGGTTGAAGGTATGAATATGCACATGTGCACATGTGCAACTCATCAAATTTTACCCGGAATCAACCGAAACTGCTTTGAATCACTCGGTAATGGAATGCATCATTTGTGGACGTACCGTAATACGCGTGCATTCGTGCATTCGTGCATACGTGCTTTGCCCTCGGGTGGGCTGTAGTAAGATACAGATTTTTGCCGAGTTTTTGTCACCTTTTGATGAGCAAAAGTCTCGGCAAAAGTCCAGTAACACTGAGGAACAAAATTTGGGGGTCGGGATGTCCCCCCTAGGAAAGTATGATTTCCTTGTGTATTTTTGACCGTAGAATCCGAATCCGACCTCAGTTTTACCCCTACACGTCAGAATTTTTTTTAAATCGCAAAAAACTGATTTTCCAAGAAACGGCGTTTTTAGCGTTTTTTGCCAATTTTTCAAGTTGATGATCATTTAGCCAGGGAGTACCCATTGGTCAAAATGCATACCAAGGTATGTTTTCCTACGTGTTTTGACCTGCTGAACACGATGGCAGTGGTTTTAAGGGGGCTAGGATGCACTCCAGAAGCGTGATGAGCTAATCTTTCGAGTTGCTATCAGCAAAATTTGACCAATTCCGCAATAAATCTTCAAATGCTCATAAAATGGACAAAAAGAACCCAAATCGAACCTACAATAGCTCATTTTGTTCGTTTTGACCTATACGTTTGACAAAAAATGTGATCCAATAGCCATTTTGAGAGTGACAGCTGCCTGGAATTTTTCCGGCCAGGGATTTTTTCAACGTTTTCGAGCACGTCGCAGCAGCATCGTAATGGCATTGGCTGGTGTCTCACGGACACGTAGCTCGTAGATTTTCATGTACACAACTGATATATGCGAACCTTGAGTATGAAATGGAGATAGGTTGAGGAATATTACCCGCAGGTGATCACTGTCAACTGTCGAGTCCAGCTTAAAGCAAGATACGAGTTCAACACAGGCCAACTTTCAAATTCTCACCGCTAGATGGATGCCGGATTCCTCTTATCTTCTATAGAAATGATCCGTTCAAGATACAAGGGTACAATCGAGCGCGACTCAAATGATTCATTTGAATAACGTTCACTCTTGTTCCAAATCAATTGAGTGTGGTGTTCTATTCAGCCGCCATTCGAAATAGCAATGCAGTGACAGTTTCAGTGTACCAATAACCCTAATAAGTTCTGGTACGTATGCAGCAAATATGCGCTGGATACCCGTCCCTTCTCGTCCCACTATCAAGAAGCATATGAAAAATACTTTGGTTTCAGAATCATCAATATCAACAAATCTTGGGTACCAGGCGTGATATGCACTACCTGTGCTACTAGATTAGTTTCAAAATCAGAGAGAAAGTTAAACTCCTCCGTTCCAACAATATGGAGAGAACCAAGGGATCACGTTCACGAATGTTACTTTTGTCTGACCAATTTAGTTGGGTTCAACTCCCGAACTAAACACCTCATCAAATATCCAGATGTAACGTCTGTTACAAAACCTATTCCCGGTTACCCTGTTCAAAATATCCCCATTCCATGTCAAGATACTGAAATTACTGATTCACAGAAGTCTCTAGAATGTTTATCCCTTCCGATCCATCAACACAAGAATTTATGCATAGTACGACAGAGAAAAAGCCACAAGAGCCAAGATTGTTCAGTCAGAAAGATCTGAATAATTTTATTCGTGACTTGGAACTCTCAAAAAAAAGGCTGAGCTCGCAGCTTCGCGATTCAAAGAGAGGAACATGCTCGAGGAAGGTGTCTCAATCACTTCATTCCGACAGAGAGGATCAGAGTTTGCCGGTTTCTTTACAGATGATGATGGAACTTCATATTCCCATGATGTTAAAGGCTTGTTCTCCGAACTCGAATATGAGCACTCCCTTGATGAATGGCGCCTTTTCATAGACTCGAAAAAAACTAGTTTGAAAGGAGTTCTGTTACATAATGGCAACGAGAAATCCCCAATGCCGGTTTACTATGGGCCACAAATAAAAGAATGCTATGAGGATGTGAGAATTTTGTTGAATAAAGTCAATTATGAGGAATACAGATGGGACATATGCGGTGACTTCAAAATCATCAGTATGATTCTCGGTTTACAGTTGGGTTATACGAGACACATGTGTTTCTTATGCGAATGGAATTCACGAAGTAAAGAAGAGCATTATGTGAGGAAAGTCTGGCCACCATGACAACAAATGATACCGAGTCAGAAAAACGTCCAAGCTATCTCTCTTGTAGATCGGGACAAAATTGTATTACCGCCTCTCCATATCAAATTAGGTATAGTCAAAAATTTCATAAAAGCTATGAACAAGACTGGAGCTGGAGTTTTATTTCTCAGAGAAAAGTTTCCGAGGCTCAGTGAAGCAACACTTATGTAAGGACCTGGTCTTCCTACTTCAGCGTTTGATGGACATTGGTCAACCCGCAGGGAAGAACTAGATACTCAGTATTGCCATCACGGCCCTATACATCGAAAGTTAAAACTGCTCTCTTTGTCGGCCATCTTGGAAGAAAAAATTCCTGTGCGCAAGCAACCCGGCAAGCGTGTCCGATCCCTATAGAGTTGAATGAATCTCACTTGCATCTGATTGAGCTGGTGATTGTTGATTCTTCTTGATGATCTCGAAATCGCAGAACTTGACTTTTCAACAGGGGTTGATGTCGGGTTCGAAATAAAAAGAAAGAGAGCTAGCTTGAAGGTTTTCAGTTTTACATCTGAAGCATGATAATCATTATAAAACTTCACAAACTCACAATGTTAAACAATGACCTATTCTAGTTTGAGTGTTTGCAGGAGAAAGGATATTATGTGTCGATTGCTGGAATGTGTGTTCATCGCATCGAGATGCATTATGTCTCCTCATAGTTTTCTGCGTACAGGAAACTATGAAGAAAATATCGGTCTCAGACAAGATTGGAACTCGATCGAGTGAATTTGGCACCGTAAACGAGTTATCCCGGAATCAAATAAATATTTCTGACTGATGCAGTATTATACTGGGTTTCATCGGATATAATCGGTTGTTTGTTACTAATATCATTCGTTTTATGGACCCATTCTTTGGATCTGTCTAGAGCACTTTTAGCTGGCCAGTAAAGAAGAGGCAATAATTTGGCTCTATTCGTCGATTCGTCTTCTTTTCGATGGAATTGGTATTCCCGCTGGAGGTTTTTCCTCGAGCTTTTCATCTTCAATTGCACTTTCTATAAAATTTCTCAAGAAGTCAAATTGCATGTGGTAGTTTATTGGCAGACACGATTTTAGATTATGTATAGAGAGACCCACAAGCGTATCATCATCGGACAAAATTGGACCTGCTGCATCTTTCTGTAAAGATAACACCAGATCAATAATAAGTCCTAGTTTCTCATGTTTAGAAAATATCATTGGAATTCAGCTGACATGACGTATTTACAGAGTACGTACGGCCGTTATTTTTGCGGGCGCCGCAGTGCACAAGATTGTATCTTCAGCCTGTGATTGAACATTTTTGCTAAGATATTCTTTACATGAGCTAGTACTCAAAATTTTCAATGTTGCCACTGTCATTGATTGCGCGCTTGCATGTGGATATAAGCCTATTGCCTTCACTGCCGAACCGAAAAACTTTTCACCTTTCTTCGGTACAAATACAGGTCTTATACTTGTTCCATCAACTTTTTGTGAAAGCTGAAAACAGTCGCTGGATTACCAAAGTATAGGTAATGTAGTCAAAATATGAATGATACAAACCTTCACAATTACGAAGTGCTGGTACTCATTAGGCACAGGAGGTTTCCCTCTGACAAACGCCCAAGTATTGTACATTAGCTGAATTACTCCATCGTATTCCCTGCACGCTGTTATATCAGGAGATCCAGCATAAATTCGTACTTTGCCATCAAGAGTTTTACTCGATTCGGCACATTTGTTCAAAGTCAGTACGTGCTTTTTAGTCACGAGCACTCCAATACATAGTGGTCGATATTCGAATGCCAGCAGGCCCGGTTCATACGTAGTCAGACCCAAAAAAACTACAAAGCTGAAATCATTGGTTTTCAACATGGAGGTATCACCATCTCTCAAGGCTTCAACACGAAGGTGACGTATCAACGAGCCTAGAGATTATTATGAGAGTAAATTTTGAGTGATAGAGCGCTAATGAATTCTATTCCAATACAATGACTACTTACAGATAACTACCACCATAAAAGAACAGGAAAATGAAAGTCCGATCAGCATTGTGAAATCTCACGTAATGTCTTCTAGAGCTAATTAATATTTAATTATTTTTTTAAATCTTCGACCAGCTTGCCAGAATTATCAGGCACGATCACGGACCGATAATACCGTCAACTGGGGTAACTTTCGAACAGGGGAGGGGGGGAGGAACTTTGGAACAACCCATAGTTATGGTGCGCGATGCGGCCTTCGATCACTCCAACGTTGAGATGGGAACTCCCTGGTAAGATAATGGCGTGAAAATGAGATGAATCGATTGAAAATTAATATTACGTGGTACGTATGCGCACGCTAGGCTCTTGCTGCGTGCTGGAGAGTGCGATCTACAAATGGTAAAAAATCTTTTGAACTTCCATTAAAAAATGTACGAAACGCATGCGAGAAACAAGCTTCTAAACTCTATGTATATCTGTTTTTTTCAGAAAATCTCAATCCCTTCACTTTTGTATACATGTTGCGTCCCAGACGACGCAACAGTTGAAATAATATTTCTCAACGTGGAGAAATATTATTTCGACTTGATCAGCAGAGAATGTATAAGCAGGTCAAGATGCAATCAGCAAAATTGCCGTAGTCCAAATTTCATGTGTTACAAGTGTAACACCCGAGTTACACACGTCTTATGAATGGTGTAACACATGTGTTACAAGTGTTACAGTTTCAAAAGTAAGTCAATTTCAAAATCAATTTTAAAGAGGACAGTTTCGAAATTACTTCAAGTCATCAAAATTAGCTCGTGTCCACAAGTATAAATTCAAACATCAAAATTAATTCTTCGATTAGTCACTGACTCGATTCAGTTAGTAAAGCTTTGTGAGTCTTTGAGACACGTACCGTTTTGCCCAAGTGTGCCTAGAAAACACACGACAAAGCAAAGTTCGAAAAAGTGCGGACCAATAAGTCAGATTAATTCCGTCGAAAAGTAGACCGACGATACCCGTCTCAGCTGTTCAAGGGCCAGCTCCGAATTCGCTCTTCGTCGAAAAGTAGGCCGACGATACCCGCCTCAGCTGCACAAGGGCCAGCTACGAATTCGCCCTGCTTATACGTTCCTGCCTCGAGGAATATTATCTCTCGAGTAATTTTGTAAGTTCGTCTAATTTTAAGTCACGCAAATTGTATTTAGATATTAAGGTTCTATATTTTTGTTCAAGACATTATAATTTGGTTTAAATAAATCCAGGACTCATTTGCTAATTATACGCTATTATTTTCTGAAGATTTTACAATCGAATCCATATTGAAACTATTAAAGTCAAATTGATAATTTCTAAAAATCCAAATTCAATCAATGATTACTTCTAAAATCTACATTCCAAATTCCTAAAATCACTTCAATCATTTCTTTAAAACTACAATTCATTTGATCCAATTTTGATGAACAAATATCTCTCAATCTGGAATATTCATACGCAACCAGAGACCAGCAATATATATATATATATATATATGTACATCAAAATGTTATGACCCGAGCGGAGGGCTCGGGGTAACAAATAAATTATTTGAGTTCGTGTGAACAGCTTACGGGCGGACTGCCCAGTTGCACTTACCTATTCTCTGTTATTGCGTTGATGTACATATATATATATATATATATATATATATTGCTGGTCTCTGGTTGCGTATGAATATTCCAGATTGAGAGATATTTGTTCATCAAAATTGGATCAAATGAATTGTAGTTTTAAAGAAATGATTGAAGTGATTTTAGGAATTTGGAATGTAGATTTTAGAAGTAATCATTGATTGAATTTGGATTTTTAGAAATGATCAATTTGACTTTAATAGTTTCAATATGGATTCGATTGTGAAATCTTCAGAAAATAATAGCGTATAATTAGCAAATGAGTCCTGGATTCATTTAAACCAAATTATAATGTCTTGAACAGAAATATAGAACCTTAATATCTAAATACAATTTGCGTGACTTAAAATTAGACGAACTTACAGAATTACTCGAGAGATGATATTCCTCGAGGCAGGAACGTATAAGCAGGGCGAATTCGTAGCTGGCCCTTGTGCAGCTGAGGCGGGTATCGTCGGCTTACTTTTCGACGAAGAGCGAATTCGGAGCTGGCCCTTGAACAGCTGAGACGGGTATCGTCGGTCTACTTTTCGACGGAATTAATCTGACTTATTGGTCCGCACTTTTTCGAACTTTGCTTTGTCGTGTGTTTTCTAGGCACACTTGGGCAAAACGGTACGTGTCTCAAAGACTCACAAAGCTTTACTAACTGAATCGAGTCAGTGACTAATCGAAGAATTAATTTTGATGTTTGAATTTATACTTGTGGACTCGAGCTAATTTTGATGACTTGAAGTAATTTCGAAACTGTCCTCTTTAAAATTGATTTTGAAATTGACTTACTTTTGAAACTGTAACACTTGTAACACATGTGTTACACCATTCATAAGACGTGTGTAACTCGGGTGTTACACTTGTAACACATGAAATTTGGACTACGGCAATTTTGCTGATTGCATCTTGACCTGCTTATACATTCTCTGCTGATCAAGTCGAAATAATATTTCTCCACGTTGAGAAATATTATTTCAACTGTTGCGTCGTCTGGGACGCCACATACACACCCCAGCATTATACCATGTCCTCGACTATGCCTGATGTACTTTGGACTCCTGGCACCGAAATTGTGAGCTGTGGATAATCCAAAAAGACAGATCAATGCACCGGAAATTCTACTCCCCGTATCCGCAAGGGGAAAAACTCTACCTATTTTCATTTTCTTTAAATTATCAAAAAACTAGCTCATTCCGCCCATCCTGGTGCGCCTTAACCCTTGCTCGTAGCGAGAGACTCGCGGTCTAGAAAAAGTCTACCCGGTCTAAAAAAATTCTACCACCTCGGTTTTTCCCAATTTTCTATTGGGTTTTCCATGATTGGAAGTAATTTGGTGGTCAACTGCAGTCACCTGACTCATTTACAGCGGTTTGACGCGTGATGTTGGTGTGAACGTGACATAATGTATCACGTTCACACCAGGGCTTGGAGTTGGAAGATAATTCTACTGATCACGGAAAACCCAATAGAAAATTTGGAAAAACCGAAGTGGTAGAACTGTTTTTGGAGCTGGTAGAATTTTTCTAGACCAAGAATGTATCGCTACGTGCAAGGGTTAAGGCGCACCAGGATGGGCGGAATGGGCTAGTTTTTTGATAATTTGAAGAAAATGAAAATAGGTATAGTTTTTTCCCTTGTGGATGAGGGGAGTAGCATTTACGGTGCATCGATCTGTCTTTTTAGATTTTCCACAGCTCACGATTTCGGTGCCAGGGTACCTTTGCCCTTGAAGTGAATATCAGCGAAGTGCTCATCACCCGTTTTATAACGCCGAAATTCGAATACGAGATACGAGACCCATACATTTTTCTCGTGCAAGTGCCACGTCGTCGCACACCATGTATCACTTTTCCAGCCGATTTCCGCCTGTCTATCAAACTCTCCTTCCTTTGCACCATGCCAAGCTCGACAAAGTTTCTTGGTACAGTTCTTAAAAGCGTTTATTAAAAATTCTTTGTACTCTTACTTATCTAATGATGCTGTTTATTCAGAGGCCTAGCGTTTTCCCCGGGAATTTATGCGAAGCGTAAGGGAGAAAATCCTATTTTTGTTCCAAAGTTACCCCAGTTGACGGTTTGTGATACTAAGTAGTACTAATCGCAGGTAGCTCAGAGTTACGTGAAGCTTGCTGTTGAAGAGCTAACTAATACAGTTTTTTTCACTTATTCAAGCAAAGAGCGATGAACTCAACTGACGCGATTTCATAACAATGACATATCATTACATTTCGCTCGTGACACGAGTAGTCCTTGACAGAATCACTGAGCTTATTTGATAAGACGTGAATAATGTATACTCCTGGCGAATTTTTCAAGATTATTGCACGCAAACATGTGATTTATAGCATATCACAATGGACTGTTGAAGCTGTGCCGAACTTGGAGAATCATGCCTTCGAATAAATTATTATAAAATGCAAAAAAAATCGACTTAAAATTCAACAAAATAGAGATATCCCACCTAACAGACATTTTCGCCCATATTTTCTCGAAAAAACGATTACTCTACGTGAGCTGAATTTCTACGACCAGAAATGATGTAATACGCAAAACCTATGCCTAATTTTCTCAACGTTATTTTTCTCATAACTCCGGCTCACCTTATCATTTTCCATCGCTTCATGCATCTGCTCATAATTAGCTTATATTAACGTTGATTTGAATTTCCAGAAAAATCTGAATATCTCACGTAAGCTACACTGTGAAAATTTGTGGAAAAACTTCGACGCCGATAAAATCAACCAATTGGTTGATTTTCCGCGGTAACCACTGGTTGATCACCAAATTCAACCGCTTTTTGAACATTTTTCTACAGCGAATATGGGGGTGGATATAAGATACATGAGATTAGTAAGAGGTGGTGCTCGGACAACACTTTTGGGTCAGAGAAACAAGTTCGTTTGTTCGTGCTTTTTCAAAAATCAATAGAATTAAAGGAGAGAGCCTTTTCTCGGTATTTTCAAATTGAAATTCAAGGTTAACACGTTCACTGCTACGGTGAAATTGCGAGTCGACGAGTTCCGTCCCCGGTTACGTCTGATTTTGGCTAAAATTTGATGATTTGCACATGTGCACGTGTCCAGTGCATATGCGCAGTGTGCACTGCATAAGCATATTTCTGGACGCACCTTGAGGGAGTGTCCACAAATGATGCGTGTACAGTGCAGACTGCGCATACCGTCAACCATGCAGGGTAACTTTGGAACAGACCATGAAATAGTGGTTATCACGCACAGTCGGCTAGGCAGATGGTCCTGAGATTTCAACACCGATTTCTCCTACTTGGGGTATGCATAAACAACGTTTTGCACTGACGCGAAGGCCTCCAACAGCTTTTAATCCGTTGACAAGCTGACTTCTTCAAAAGTACGTTTAGTCTCTCGGAAAAAGGTGTATGGTTCCGACTTTAGCAGGTCGAATCCAAGGTAATAGCTGAGCTAGATTTCACTTGTCTGTACACATATCTGGACGAATCCATTGTTACATTGGAGTATCCTTAGCCAGTGTCAATTTTGTAGAGTAAAAACTGAAGAGTACGTATTTTTTTCCAGAAACTGGGGTAACTTTGGAACACTTGCTCATGTTCTCTTAACAATTTTCCAAGATCTATATCATCATCAAATTCTACTTACTTGAGTAATCGTTGATGAGAGCTTCAAAATGAGCCAAAGAACGTCTCATCTCGACCCACGGAAGCCGAGTTATGATAGTTTTTTTCAGAAACCGCCTGTGTAGGTATTTTCCCCCTCGAGACTTAGACAGTGAGGTATGCTGAAGGTGTCTATGCTCAATTATAGAAGTTGAATTCAACCAAATGGACTTTTACTATAGGTCAATAGAAAGCTGAGACACTCAGCTTTTGATTACCGATGGTGAAAATCGATTGCGCGACCTAGTTGATGAATTAATTGACGAATAAATAATGATAACAATTTCTGTTCCAAAGTTACCCCAGTCCATGTCTAACTTTGGAACACGACTTTCAGCGCTCTTTGCTCCAACCAGAGATGTTCAAATGGACCTTATATATGCACCGCAATTGAAACCCGAAACTGTAAGCTTTCGTTTGACTACAGATACAATGCGCTTTCAACGCGAGACGTACAAGTTTCGCGAGGTTTCAGGAAAAAAATGCGATTTTTGTTCCAAAATTACCGCGGTTGACAGTATGTATATGCACATGTGCACATGTGCAACTCATCAAATTTTACCCGGAATCAACCGAAACTGCTTTGAATCACTCGGTAATGAAATGCATCATTGTGGCCGCACCGTAATACACGTGCATTCGTGCATCCGTGCATCGATCTTTCTGCTCCGGAGGGTTAGGTCGTCTGCATGTTTATCTTTCAGAAATCGAGTTTTTACGAGTAAAAAAGAAATTATTCCAAGATTATGATATGCAGGAAAGTTGGGTGATCAAGGTTGGAGGCCAGATTGATAATCTATCCGTTAATACGAGGTAATTTCTGGGGATATTGAAGACACGTGCTTTCTCCTCCGGTTGGCTATAGTAACATACAGATTTTCGTTACCTCCTTTCGCCCAGTTTTTGTTACCTTTTGATGAGCAAAAGTCTCGGCAAAAGTCCAGTAATCAACACCCTCTATGAGTCGTCACTCAGGGTCGATTGCTTCACATCATAAGAGCTCGATTTGAAAACAACAAACACTACTCAAATACAGTAGAACCTTATAAACCTTATAAACCTCGATATAGAGCGGACACTTTTCGACGCTTGATTCGATTTCCATTGGCTTTTATGGGACTAAACCCTTGGAATAGCGGAAACTTGCAATAGCGGACGAATTTTGCCGGCAAAATATTTCAATCCAGTGTAATTTTACCTTGCAATAGCGGACACCCAACTCTTCCTTTCAAAATCCGAGTTATTCTCGAACACCGATATCATTAGAAGGAAAATCGAATCACGCACGAAACACAGCGATTCTCATTGTCAGAAATTAACACAGCTGTTCGATTTCCACAAGTATTGATTCCGTATGTTCATCCACAGCAATTGAGGGGGTGGGTGGAAAAAGGGCGCAATTACAAAACGGCGAGCAAAACGGTCATTTTGAGAAAATCAATAAATACTTAATAAAACCCGCTAGAGACATAATTCGACGAGTTGACCTGACTTATTTCGAAGAAGGTAGCATTCTCGAAATAGCCTAGCCCGCGCGGGGGGATGTAATTTGATTTTGAGCTTTTTTCAGCAATTTCAAGAAATGCATTAATCCCCTTTTCCCGAATATAGGGTCAAATTTCGGCCTTCCTTCTCTAAAAAAAGTGGGACAAAATCTCGAGATCAAGTCCAATTGTCTCTAAATGTTCTGACAGTGTTCCTGGGCATGTTTTGAAAGTTATCTGATTCATAGGAGGTGGTTTGATTTATGCTCCACGGTTCTATGGGTACGAAAAGCTCTCATCAGTCGTGTGAAAATAATGAAATAGTATATTTCCGTACTGAGCGCGTTAGTCCATTTTGGGCACTAGGACAGTTTGTCTGTCGAGCGAAGCGAGACAGACATGTCCTCCAGTGCCCAAAATGGGTTTGCAAGCGAGGTGCGGATATATTTTTTCATTACGAACCCGGCATTTTTAGGTTAGAGTAATGAAAAATTATTTTTTCCTCCTCCCGGCACGAAAGTACGTCCTTTCGCGACTCGTTTTGGTCACGAAAGCTCGACTTTTGCTGCCGGCACGGGTCAACTCGCGCTCTGATTGGCTGTCACTTTATATTGCATCTTCCGCTGCCTGCGCTGTTTCGCTGTGCAGAGAGCGCATGAGACATGCATGCGAAACATAACCTATCGAGGTTATGTTTATCAATGTGTTTATTTATGATTTGTGTGTGCACTTGACAGGCGGTATTCTTTTATAAATACTGCTGCTTGAACAGAAAGCTCTCAGAAGCCGACTGTAGAGCAGGATTTCTAATGCCCCATGACATGAATTGACAAGGCACACAGAATACTCATTGTAAGTGACAAGAGCTTAGGGCCACGATGACTTGGCGGGGACAAATCTTTGCATCGAATTCAAGACCCAAATTGGATCATGTGATAGTACATCATTCAGCTTTCACCCACAACACATTTCACTTTATTATTTTTTTGCTTACGTCCGCCCCGACCAGCAAAAGCTCGGCTGACGCTTCGCTTTTGCAAAAGTCGGGCGGACGAGCTCGCGAGTACATCACGTCACAAGTATGCAGCAAAAGCAGTAAGTAAAAGCTGTGAGGTCGTCTGCTTGTACAGCCCATGCCTTCAAAATTGTAAACAACTGCAGAATGAGGTTAAACACGTATTTTTGTACTAATAAATAAAACTTCGACGTACTTCCGGGCCAAGAGGAAAAAAAAATAGTATACAGCACTCGGCAGAGAAGTGGGATGCCCGTGACAGTGTGATATCAATGCCTCTGCTTCGCCTCGGCATCATCATCACACAGTCACGGAAATCCAACTCCTCATCCCTGGAGTCTGACGAACTCCCGGCCCCAGTCATCGCCCACCGGAACGAGGAGACCGCACATCTCCATCCGGCACCACGGGAGTGGGTGAGTCTAGGGACTCGAATTGGAATCGCCCTCGGGCGATAACAATGCGAGCCCGAAAGACTCATCCATCATCCCGAGGGACTCGCTGGGCTCTCAGGAAGCCTAGAAGAGCCCCAAAACCCCGCACCGAGGGGTGGGTCTCGGCCTTGTGCTGGGGGCTGAGCCCGAAATTCGGTAGTCAGGGAGGAGGACTGAGCCATCTATACGAGCCTGGCTCGGTGTTGGCCAGCCTCCAAACTTACGCGCTGGCAGGGCGTATCCCTGCCCCGCGCCCATGGGGGCAACCGGGGTTGAGCCGAAAGGCAGGGACCCTGTATATAAAAGACAATATTCCTTCCCTGCCTAGTACAGTAATATATACTATTACTAAGGAGGTGTAAAAACGCTTAATTTGAACTTAGAACAACATGTTTTCATCGTTATATTAGGTGAAAAAGTGTTTCCAGGCTCGGGGGAATTTTTATAAAATTTTTCTTCGGTAATTAGGCCCTTTTTCCAGATCCACCCTCTCTTACGCCTCGGTACAGAGTAATTAAGCCCTTTTAAATTTCTAGTCAGGTACTTGAGCCTTTTATCCAAATCCTGTTGAGCTGAGCAACAAGTTAAGCTCTTTTGAAATGTTTTGGCTGCAATTAGGCCCTTTCTGAAGACAGTGATCGTATTTACGCCCTTTTAAGATTCTTTCATAGCAGTTACGCCCTTTTGAAATGTTATCATAGCAGTTACGCCCTTTTGTTTTATCATAGAAGTTACGCCTTTTTAAAATTTCATCGCAATCACGTGATAGTACGACAAGCAAGATCGAGAATTATGTTAGGAAACTGTTTGAACTCGTTTGAACCGAAATCACACGCGTATAAATTGCTCTAATACTGTTGAAATGTAACTTTGGCGTGATTTGCTCATACATCCTGCACACACAACTTGCCATTTTCTCAAAGCTCAAAACATTCTCATTCTGTAGGGCTTTCTTCGCCCTTTCGTGAGTATACACCATTTCTCCCCCGCGTTATCCGTATGTACTCGTGGGCCATCTTACTGTCTTACTCCCTTTTTTATTTTCCTTTTCTCATTCCATCCCTTGGCTCATTCTCTTATTCCAGCTATACTCGTCGTTGCACTTTTTGCTCGCGCTGACTTTTTTCAATCGCCCTTACTTTTTATTCGACGCTATTTTTCTTTGCTTTCGCCTCACACTCGTTCTATATAATCCTTAGATCGCACTTGTATACATTCGCATCGGCAAGCTTCTCGATTTTATTTTAGCAAGTAACGCCATGCACTGTAGGCCATCGGCACGTTTTACTTTCTGACCTTTATTTGAGTAAAGTGGAATGTCTCCGTGTGTATAATGTCAATTTTTTGCACGTGATATCGTTGCGCGTTGAATTCACTAATAATAGTATTACCTATGAGCTTATTGGTCGTTTTCACGTTGGCCGATCGAAAATTCCATGTGGTGACTGTGCGTTCATGTATTTAAATTACTGGCATATTACGTACTAAACTTGTTTGATTCTACTTGTATCGAATCAAATGAAATTGGATTACTATGAAATAAGGTGTTTCTTTTTTTGACAATATAAATTATTTTTCGCTAGGTGCGAGATAGAATTCACTTTCACCCAAAAAAATGAGAAAATCGAGGAAAAACTACTTACGCACCTAAGGCTTTTATCGTTTGACTAAGATGACGAGTTTTGAGAGGACCATCACGTGGTGGGGTTGTACACGACCCCACACATTCGATGTATTATGATTGGGTAATCATTACTTGTTCTAAAAAATCAATCTCAAATTTGATAAATGTTTTTTTCGTGAATATCACAATTTTATTCAAATTATAATTCATCTACCTTGAAAGTAAAAATCAGAATCTTTGTCGCTCATGATTCATTAATGTAAGCCAGAATATCAAAGGAAAAAGACGGCAGTGTGATTGCGCTGCGAAACCAAATTTCCTAACAGGGGCCCGGCAAGGATGCAATAAGACATAGCGAGAGAATTGATTGCAGACTCCCATAGATATATCATAAGAGTGCATGTAACAGGCTCAGGGAAAAATTGCCCTCAGTCATATCTCGCAATATCCATGATGGGCACCTCTAATTTGAGATGCTTTGTTTGACTCCCATTTGATTTCTATAGAACTGAACCCTCGGAATAGCGGACAGTCAATATCGGACACCTCGTATATCGGACACTTTGATGTTAATTCACCTCGGTATACCGGACACGTCCAATTTCCAATCTCACTGAGAAAAACTTTTTGAGAGGAACACGGCTCTCACAGATGTGGGTCTTAAAAAATCCAAGCATCACAATGACAGTTAAATTCCGCCTCATCATTCGCGCTGTAGCTAACCCGAAATCCTCAAAGTAGTTCTATCACATCTTTTTCAAAAAGAGGGAGAAAAGGCCCCAAAAACCAGATAGAGTATCAGAATGCATCTCTGAGAAAGGAAATTAAGCAAATATCTATGATAGACTCTTTTTTATTGACGAACAATAGATATCGAAAATTGTACATATACTCGAATTTCGATCATAACCATCTAGTTATTGGAAAAGAATGTAAATGAGTAATTAATTTCAGATTTTCTATCAATCACGATTCAAAGATATTAGAAATGGGCAAAGTCATACTTTCATATCAGTAACCAGTGGAGTGCTCTCTGCTTTTTGACAATGCGATGGTGGCGCCTCTAGCGGTCAAATTGATTTATTATCAATGACAATTTTTAAAAACAAAGAGGAAGGAAACCAATAGAACCACGCCATGCAAATTAAAGAAAAAAATTTCATCGAGATCGGTGTGAAATTGAGCTCAAAACTTTTGCACCGATCTCGATGCAACTTTTTTTGAAATTCGTAGAGAAATGCTCCGCAGGGTGCGGTACTATTGGTTTCTTTCCTCTTTGTTCTTAAAGATTGTTATTGGCAATATACTGTTTTGACCGGTGGAGGCCCGTGGTTCTTGCCTCCCGAAGCTGATTCATTTCTATCGACCTCGTCTGTTTCCGTGGACAAGCGATGAAATGTCTTACAAGCAAAGCCGTTTCCTGCAATCTGGCACATCTTCGTCAAATAAGAATCCATTTTTTTAAAAGAAAAAGTCTATGAGCAATTTATTTCGGAAGCTGTACTGCTTGGTCAATCTTTTGCGAATTTTACAAAGTCCAAATTGCTCAAAGCATATCTATACCGATGAGAGTGAACCGGAGTGAGTTTATCGGTCTACAATCTTAATGATACGATTACAAACGTTAATGTTTTGTCTACGCGTAATGAGCTTCGTTTCTGACTTCTATAAGAACGAAGCACGGATGAAATTTCTGATTTGGTTTGAATTGCCTAGCAAATGACAACCTGTTTATTACCTAGTTAAAATGAGTGAAAAAAAGTAATTTCAGGAGAACGTAGCGTGTTTACATTCGCACGCGGACCTCCGCAAGCTTTGGTCGCTTCATTTTAATTTAAAGTATCGTCATCGTGTCTTGGTTTGATATCCCATATATTAATCACATCCAAAGACTCATATCAAGTCTGCTATATAAATTCTTACTCAATTTTATCCCGTATATACGTATAAAGAAGATGCCAAAACTGGTTTTCCCGAATTTATTTTGTGCAAAAAATGTGACAGCTAATCAAGAAATTATAATCACCAATCGCCAAATGTAGATGTGTATGCCGCGAGATGCATCTCATGGATGCGATATTTTTTTTTGAGACGAAAATAAGAAAAAATAAAGCGTGAGAGCCGCTCGTAGATTTCGTAGAATTTATTAACATCTTGATTATTATCCTTATAGGATATGAGATGAATACAAACAGAGCTCATTTACTTTCAGATATCAAAGAGCGATAGGACTTAATTGAACGGAGGATTATAAAATTGGAATGACTTTTCATTTTTTTAATCGAATCTGTGTTATCTACGAACAAGATGATAGTCAGATTGCAGAATTTTGGTTGAGCCAAAAAACTATTTAGCGTATTATTCATCGAAGTTTATTACTTTATTGACGTTTATTATTTTAAAACCTGAATGACGAGTGGAAAGACCACCTAGATGCTTTATAACACACGAACGAGTGATGTTTTCATAAAGTTTGGTTTCTCAGAAGTGCTATGAAGAATGTTGTCATCAAACTTGAATTGATCCAAGATTTGGTTTCCTTTCATGTTTGATGAAACAACGCTAATTTTACTATTTCATCTCTCATTTTATTTTCATGTGGAATTTTTGAAAGTCTGTCAGCTGTAAATACCTCAAACCAATTTCAACTCTGTTAGTCATCATCTGATATTATATGTAGTCATGTTCTGATGAAGAAATGCATCAAAACATGTTTCTTTAAAAAAATGAGAAATTATGACAGAATTTGCTGCCTCAATTTAGTAATTGCAATTATGTTCCATATTTTATGTACAAAAGTGAATAATGACATATCTGTCGATATTCATGGAATTAATTTCGAAACTAAAATCCACTTGACCAAAATGAAGAATTTATGATTGACGAAAAAATTTCCCAAGATTTCGAATTTTCAGTCAAAACACATCTAATTCTCCAGTGAGAAAGAAATCCACAACAAGAACACTCTATTCGATTTTAATTATTGTAAGGAAAGAATTGTCGGATGAGAAACTGACGGTTAGTCGATTTCTAGACTAGAACGTGTATTCAAAAGTTTTGCGGTGGAATTAACAAAGAAAGAATTTCAGTGAAAAAAAAATAGCAAAAAAATCAGATTATTCTACAAAATTTTCACTCTTCATCGGAACTCACATTTCGTACACCGGAAATGCGAGTACGTGAGTCGAATGAAGACGTCCTTCCTTATACCTTATACAAGTTCATGACGTCATTTTGCGTGCACCACATGGTTCTCCGGACATGCCTCATAAAGCTCGCGGTGATCCGATTATGCGAATCGCTGAATCTTCGATGCTGTTTAAATTTAGACCCGCACCGGAAGCAGACTCGTACATAATTCTTCTCGTGAATTCTTCGAAGTACAGGACTAATCATTTATTAGGCTGTTGAAACTTCTAACTCAGATTCGCTTGTAAATTACTTATTTATTTATAAATTTCCGAACTAGCTTTTTAAAAAATATCGGTCATGAGTTTGATTGGTTACGAGGCATAGACACCTCAGGAGAAAAGATGATACTCACGAATTCACTCTGGAAAAACTGTTGTATGATAAATGTTCATATTTGATTCGAATCAAGTTTTTTCGGGTGTGAAAACATTCTCATCTTGTGACAAGTTCAATGTATTCTTGATGATACCAAAATTTTGAAAATAATCGAGTTGGTGATTGGATGATGAGAAGATGACTGAAAACTGAGACGCCGATAATTGACAGGTTATTTGGACATGTCTGCGATTCTTCAGAGCGTGCTTAAAAAGTCAGGCCATATATCAGGATGATTGATTCCATCACGTTTGATTTAGGCTCATTAGAATTTTTATTAAGAAATTTAACTAATCGGTATTAGAACGATCAATTGAGTGCCTAAGAATCAACAGAGATGATAAATAAAGCTCCCCTAAAATTAGAGTTTTGTGCATGTAGCCAGAGGTGATACTTCTATCATTCTACACAATTTTGATGACGAGAAAAAAATCATAAAAATGTCAGTATGTTCAATATTATTTTTTCCAGGAGACAATATAAATTCCCAACGATTGTGATTACGATCTTGAAGTACATCAAAAAATTCTGAAAATCCTGAAAAATTTCGATTGATATGAGAAATATGATGGACCACGAATGAGCGCTCAACATAAATCAAGAGGAAAGAAAAAAAATCAAAAATTAATAAAAAACGAAATCTTCCCTAATCTTAAATTTGTCTTTTTTTCATCGATTCATCGCCGTAGAAAAAAAAGTCGATATGAGAAACTGCATTTGTGATGCCAGGGGTAATTTGGCATGGAAAATGGTAACTCAAAATGTAATATCTAAAAATTACGATGATACAATTAAATCATCTCCAATGATAAAATCTCCAGGGAAAAAGTGGCCATAATAAATCCAAGCGAAGGCATAATTGTTTTGGAAAGTCACAAATTCATCAAATTGTCTCAAAACTCTACTTGTCTAGCTGATGCTGATCGATCAAAACCCTAAAATTCTATTCGAGGCTCAAAACTTTGTCAATCATTTTCATAGACATGATCTCAAAATCAGAAAAAAATATACACACAATGAACATCGTGACCAAAAGTCATGAATCCTACAATAACGAGCTGAATAATGTAATCCAAGAGTCATACCTTATACAGAGGCCTCGAGCAAACAGCTTTCGGCAAAGTGCAAGTGTGTATAATATGAAAGAAGCGCTGAAGGGAGGGCCCCAACGGCGGATTCTGAGCCATACTGCCGGGAGCATCATCAGAATCGTATGGGTCCGTGTTGGAATGCAGTTTTGGGCAAGTCGAGAGAGATGAAAGAACTAAAACTCATGAGTCCAAGAGAGAGAAAAAGAAAGAAGATGAATCTTACTGCAACTAAAGCACGAGAGGGAGAGCTGCTCTCGCGATCCTGATACGATAAGCTCACCAAAGAAGACTCTGCCTGCATGCTCTGTTGATGGTGCATGCAGCATCGAAGGCTTTGAAAGAAACGAGAGTTTTGGGCATCTTGGGTTTGGATATGTATTATGGTGTGTGGTGGGTTTGTTTTTGGCTGAATTCGAGACGAGGTGGGGCCGAATTAAAATCCCCATGCACAGGATTATCCTGATGGTGCCCGCGAAATACACGTGCTCGGTACGTGGTATATTATGAGACAGGACGCTTTTGTGTGGATGCTTATGCGTACATTTTCGCACCTTCGGTATTTTATGCGAATTTAATACATGCAGCAGCAGAATGATACGATGGCAAATATTTAAGAGGGTGCGTTGAAATAATGTTTTTGTTTTTTTTCTGTACTGACAAACCATATAGTGAGGAGATTTTATAAATATGTATAGTTTTGCTCTTTTTTTTCTCTAAACACTCGTCTAAACATATTATAAGTTGATTAACTTTCATTCATACTTGAAGATGTTCACGTCATAAATGTCAAGAAATGTTGTTCTGCAGCTCAATTTGCGTATCGAAACACTGATGGTATCGAAGATATTAGTGTGAAAAAGCTATTTTCCCGTTTATTGTTTAAAATAAAATTGAAGAATAAATATCTGAATAATTTAACAATGTGGCCACAATTTGAGCAAAATTTGGTGGAACTTTTTTGAGAAATCTCGCCAGTGTGATTTGAACTAAAACAAATCAAAGAACGAATTTCACCAGAAGGTAATAAAACACTCGATAAAACCAATTGTCAAGAACGATTTGTGTGATTCCTGAAAGTTCACAAGAATTATAGAGATACGAGTATTATAGAAATGTGACATTTTGCAATCACCTATTATTGAGTCTAATTCCATTGCAATGTAATCATGCTCAAATTTTATGATTGCAAAAACTAAAAAATATTATGTTGTATAAAACTAAGGAACCTATATAGAACAACATACTCATGCGTCTCGTGTAAAAAACGCGTTCCCTCACACTCGATACGTACTAAGGTAAGTGTACCTAACATGCCCCTATATGCCGATCTAAAGAATTGGGCGAACGTTGAACTTCACGCAATGTTTTTTCTTTACATTTGTTATGTTAAAATATGAAAAAATTAATAATTTGGACCGACCGTGAATGATTTTACTGTGTCCAAGACAATTTAAAAGTGAGTTTTTTCATTTTTTCCTTTTGCATAGGTGTAATTCCACGAGAAAACGATATATGGTCGAAGATAGGGCCTCAGATTTCTTTTTGAGTGAACTTTTTCAATTCTATGGGTTGAAATAGTACCATCTGTCACGATAAAAAAAAATTGCAACATTTTTTTCGGACTCTGGTATACAAATGGAAACTATGTTTTCAACGTTTTTTAGCAACATTTTCGTAACTTTTTCACACTCAAATCGTTATAGTTCTAAAATAACGTTAGATAGAGGGACGCGGTTCGGCGCATTTGAAAGGAAAGGCGAGCAAAAAATCTATCAAAAACCACTTTGAATTTTAGGTTTTTTTGTATAACCTCGATTATATATGGATGTTTCGTGAAAATCATCTTTTATTTTTTTTCTCAAATAGCTATTTTTTTGGAGTATTTGAAAGTACATTTTTACATGTGAAAAGTTGTGTTCCCCACGAATAAAATATTTGCACCCCACATTTTTGGGGTTTAAACTGTTTTCTGGGCGCTTTTTGAATTTCAATGACAGATAACCTCAATTTTCTGCGCATGCACGAGATTTTAAAATTCCAAAACTAATTTTTTAAAATGCTAAGAAAATTTCCTTAAAAATGACCTCTTGTTGAGTTGAATTTCATCAACTAGAAGCGGGGTTGCAGCGCCCGAATGATGAAGAACGATTGGAGCAAAAACATGAAGGCTTCCAGGCAATGACTGAAGCGAAAATGGGGCCTCGCACCGAGCTGCTTTTTGTAGTGGCTGTCAAATGTCACTCTAACATTGGTTTAAATCGACGGTTTCAAGCTCAACATGTAAGCATTCTATAGGAAATTTCCTCAGCTTTTCAAAAAAGTTGGTTTCGAAATTTTATAATCTCGCGCATGCGCAGAAAATTGAGGTTTTTTTGTCATTGAATATTTAAAAAATGCCCAGAAAACAGCTTAAACCCCAATAATGCAGAGTGACAATATTTTATTCATGGAGAACAAAACTTTTTACATGAAAAAATGTATTTTTAAATTTTCCAAAAAAATAGCTTTTTGAGAAAAAAATAAAAGATGATTTTCACGGAATCATCCATATATAATCGAGGTTATATGAGAACCAGAACTCTAAAGTGATTTATGATAGATTTTTGGCTCACCTTTCAGATGCGCTAAACCGCGTCCCTCTATCAAACGTAATTTTTGAGCTATAACGATTTGAGTGTGAAAAAGTTACGAAAATTTTGCAAAGAAAGTTGGAAACATGATTTTCATTTGTATACCAAGGTCTAAAAAAAAATTTACAATTTTTTTTATGGTGACGGAAGTTCATATTTCAACCCATAAAATCTAAAAAGTTCACTTAGAAAGAAATCTGAGACCCAACTGTCGACCATATATCGTTTTCTCGTGGAATTACTCACAGGTAAGAGATTGCTAAGGTGATTGCGTTCAGTAAAACCAGTACTTGAGTGCATTCGATTGCGTTTTTCAACACCCTCAGAATCCGTTTTCGGGAATTGGAGCGATTTTTGAGCAAAATATGGAGATTGTTCGCAGAATTGGAGGCCACGATTGATGTGTACCCAATATGCCCCCATATACTGTCATCTCGAAAGGGTGTGCAGTACGATTTTTTTACCACTCAGTAATACTCATCGCGTCGAAATGAGTCGGAAATAGGGTTTGGAACTGGCAGAAAGCTCCAAATGTGGTTGCCCGACGAAAATAGTACATTTCGATACAAGGGCGTAAAACGTTTTATTCGCTCCCGAGTGATGGGTTTCCGGCCCGAGCCGCAGGCGAGGGTCGGAATCATCACGAGGATGCGAATAATAGGTTTTACGGACGTGTATCTAACTATACTTTTCGATAAACTGTGAGTAAAAGTCGACAAACTGTGCGCAAAGTGCACTTTTACGCACAGTGTATCGAAAAAATTATTTATGCACTTTATCGCCGATTTACATAGGTTGCTTTGGAAAAATTAAGACAGCTTCACTCCAGTTGATCGAAATTAGACGCAGTTTAGCTCATTATCAAAGTTTTGAAAGAAGCTTCAAAATGAGCTAAAAATACATTGGAAAATACTGAGGTAGACCAGAGTTGTACACACTTTCACGAACTCGCCAAAAACCACTTATTGGGAGAACCGTGATAGCTTGGCTCTGTCGGCTCTGCTTGGTTGAAATTGGATTCACGTTAGCCAGTTTACAAGGTCTTGGAATAAGCTTTGAAATGTAATAAAGTTCTTTGAAAAATATGGAAGTGGGCCAGGGAGGCATATTGGATACACTTACCTTATATTCATTTTCGGTATAGTTGAAACATTTTCATACGATTGAAACATTGTTAGTCTACTGTTGTTGATAACTGAATATCATAAAAAAAAAGTTGTTGTATTCGTGGATGAATTTATGGGCAAAGGTGAAAAATACATCATCCACATTAATATTAAAAACTTCCTGAGAAAAAAGAACGAAATGCCAAGATGAAACACCGCG
Organism: Eretmocerus hayati; assembly: GCA_029851415.1. Taxonomy (NCBI): domain Eukaryota; kingdom Metazoa; phylum Arthropoda; class Insecta; order Hymenoptera; family Aphelinidae; genus Eretmocerus; species Eretmocerus hayati. The sequence continues at coordinate 52,035,358 of CM056741.1, read as the reverse complement.
GGATGTCGCAGAGAAAACATTATTAATAGCCAAGATAATGTGCTCCTAATTTTTCTCAACCCCTGTCACCTGCTCACAGGATTCACAGAGAGATTCACGAACAACAAACTTTCCTAAGTATCCTGACCGACTGTTCCAGAATGTTAATGAACTTCCAGCTGGGGGACCAAACTATTAAATGATTTTCCCTCTCGGAAACTTGGCTAAGGCTACGAGATTGCTCCCCGTGGGGATACTGAATATACTCTTTTGTGGACGAATATTTTTCACAAAACGTCACTTTCTCTCGCTTTCCTTTCTACACACAAGATTTGAGAACGTACTGTTAATAGTAGATCTTCAACTTTTACAAATTTTAAATCGGTCGAAAACGCTGTCTCACAGAGTACAACTTCGATTTTTCATACAGAAATCTTGTTCAGATATCTCTGTGAAACCATTCATCTGTAAAAAAAAGAAAATGAAAGGGTGTTGATTTATCATGGAAAAATTTGTAACAAGGTCACCTGTGTAATGTTAATGTCAGGGAGAATTTGACAATTGATTCAACTTTGCTCAGCAGGTGAAACCTTAAGGGAAAAACATAAAAAAAAATTTCAAGTTGAGTTCTACATCGGATATGGTATGGCTTCATTATTGTAAATTGGCTAGTTTCTTAGTCAGGAATGAATTTTCAAAATTTTAATTTTCGAATGACCTGCTGAGCCTACACAGGGAAATCAACTGGAGTAACTTTTTCAGGGTTTCTACCCAATTTTTGGAACGCCACTCAAGGATTTCACCTCGATTTACAGGAGGTCTGATGATCGTTCAAGGAGATTTCAAAGATTCCAAGAATTTCCCAGATTGGTAGAAATTCTGATAAATAGAAAAAGAGTTGAATGATTTGTGGACCGAATTTTTTCATTCAAACTCATCAGACATCACACAACATGAACCAGATCACACGCAAGAGCACCAGTGCTCAAAGCCGCTAGTTCAACCCTTCACCCGGATCAAAAAGCTCCTTCCGCTACGCCGTCTCACGATCGCGAAGTTCCAAGGCGCAAGGGCAACCAATAGTCTTCAGACAGCTTGCAATATATAATACTACGACCTAGTACTGCCACTGGGACACTTGTCGCAAAAGCTTTACTGTAGGTGAAGGTGGGGGTGGGGGGGGGGGTATATATCAGACCCGCATTATATATAAGTGGCTATACATATATAACGGATATGCGGCTCAAGGGGAGGTCGTTGAAAGAGCGAAGAAGGGAGCTTTTACTATATGTTTCATGGCCCACAGAGCAGTTCTATAATACACCAGCCAGACTGCGGTCGTCGTCGTCGTCGTGGTCGTCGTTGGGTGCAAGTTCAGGGTTGTCGCGGTCGTTGAGCCCTATAGCGCAGAATCTCTGCTCTCTTCCTTCAACAAGTTGTACACACAGAGAAATAATCTGACCCAGATTCTATACTACTACCTACCTCCCACAAAGTTCCCTTAAACCCCATATCTTCTTATATATCTATATTTGGAATGGACTGACTGCAACAGAGGTAAGGGTAAACCCAGGGAGGTCCTTATATATATACCACCCGTTGCCGTCATCGTCGTCGTCGTCTTCGTTGGAGCAAAGAGTGTGAGAAGGATCGAGGGATCGAAAGCGAAGCCCGAGTATGCTATAAAGACTATGAGTCTCAGAAGCTCACCGACGAGGGTTTCCAAAAGGGATTCGCAGATATATATAGTATTATATAAGGAAAGGTTTCAAGATAGGATAATACTGAATGCTCTGAAAAGGATTCTCGCACTTACGTCATTCATATGGGGGACTGCCCTCGAGGACTGCAGTTTTGATGCGGCGCGGCGCAGCGTGGCGGAGCCAAGAGCATCAAAAGCATGAATGAATTACGCAAGGGTTGCCCCTCGAGCGTTTAATGAATGAAGATCCTCGTAGTATACTATATAATACTACGGTTTACGCGCTTCACAGACTTATAATAACCTAGAAACCTACAAAAAGCTTACCCTCCAGACTTGATATCTTTTTTATTGTCGGATTCACTTTTGTTTGAAGCTTATTGAATGTATTATATTCTAATCCTGAATGATAATATATTAAGATGAATACTTTGATGGCGATGCGTGAATTTTAATTTTTGAGAATGAAACGATGACACGGTTCTGTGTGAGTGGATAAAGAATGAATGAAAATTTATGAAGTGGTGGCCTTGAACTTGAACTTGAACATGATATATCACCGTTGAGCTGGATACTACTTATATGCACGTGACTCGCAGGGGTCTCTCACCTCGAGTAAGATATGTCATCGCGACGATTATGGGTGGCGCGTGGGCGGATCAGTTCAGTGTGTTACGAATTCTACAGTTATTACTTATATAGACGCTTTCTCACGCTCGAGTCACCTGTAGACAGCTATTTTGAATCAGCGTCAAAACAATCACAAATCGTGGTGACTTGGACATATATCATACATTTTTTTTCATTTTTTTTTTTTTTTTTTTTTTCAAGAGAAAGAAGATAATAATTGTATCTTTTAGTCATAAATACAGTACCTTCCAAAATTAATGGATCATCCATGGTCTCTCTAGATCTATAATTAACCTGACCTGCTTCATTGTAAAAAAGTTTTGAAAAAAGCATATCAAAGATCATTTAAAAAATCCATCGATTTATGTGTTTCAAACATTTTTCCGTGCTCTTTGAGTGACCGTAATCGACAATGAAAATCTAAAAAAATTCTTCTTCAATGGATCACCTACAACCTCGACAGGAGTGATTCGATCATAAAAATTCTCACGGGGTCCTGTAGATCGTTTGAAAACCTACAAATTCCTCTTTTTAAAGTTTCTCGGAGAGACAACTTTGTATAATATACTCTGCTTGTGGAAATACCGAGGCTGGCAGCTGTTTCGTTTTATCTTGCTCTATTTTAGTGCGAAAATTCATAAAAAAATATCACGCCACGTGATTTTGGCGTAAACTGATCTCATCTTTCAGAATATTTCATCAGATTCTGTCTCAAATTTGAGGTGAGAATGATTTCTCACGATTTATAGTAAAAATTGATTCATTCCATGTTTTGTCCGTACAGGTGAAGTTTTAGACAAAACCTGATGAAATATTATGATAGGTGAGATCATTTCACGTCAAAATCGTGAAGTAATATTTTTTTGATCAATTTTTGCACTAGAATAAGGGAAGACGAAACGGAACAGGTGCCAGCCAGGTATCTCCATCAGTAGTCTGGTTATACAAAATTTTCTCTCCAATCTCGTTACTCGGATAGGAAAAATCGTAGCGGGAAATTTGAAAAAGAATAACTGATTCCATCAAGAAACTATCGAAAGAGTAGGGTGTGCAGAACTATTTAAATGAATTAGAAGAGTCATCAGGTCAAGCAAATGGAGAAGTCTGACGAGTGATATGTATAAGAGCACTCGTAATCGTACTATTGAGAAAAAGTTGAAACCAACCGCAATGCAATTCCAACGATACAAGAAAGACACTTATTTACTACTCAAGGTATTGTTCTCGGCAAAATTTTCAGTAAATCGATTTTTTTTATCACAGTAGTATTCTATTTAGCGGTATCGACGATAAATTCATTATTTTTCAATGATTGTTTGTCTTGATTATCGTAATTTGATTGAAAATTCTAAATGTTCATAAATTCAAGAGCAAATTGATATATTTCACATATACATACTGTAGCGCGCTTATTGCAAAAGAAATAGACTGAATAAGAAAATGGAAATGAGTGTGAAATAGATAATCCTTATACTACAACTTAACCCGAACTGATTCAAACCTGTGTGATATATAGGTAGAACAAAAAGAAGGAGGCATCCAAAAATAACAATCCAGTCAGGAGCAATAGCAGCAAATGAAACAAATGCAGGTCAAAGGAAATGCAGCAGGTGCTATAGGTAGTGACTCTAGTAACGAAAATGAAATTGGATCAATGAATGGTTTCAGTGAGCAAAGATTTTCCGCACGGACAAAGATGCAGACATCTGATGCAACTAATGATTCCCAGACCTCCAGAAATAGTTAGTTTTTCAGTGGACAATAACCTATCATCGTGACGGTCCGTTACTCCACATCGCCTCTCTGTGTACTTTGCCGTAGCTTTTTGAACAGATTGACCGTCTTTTACTCAAGAATAATTTCCCAGATTTTTTAGAGATTCGTGAATATTCTTTAGACACGCTTTTCGCTAACTTGAGCAGAATTTCGTTTCTTAAATGTCTTGAATTTTTGTGCCGATTTCAAATTCAAGACCATCGTCGCGATTGGATTATCAATTATAAGATATGGTTTAGAGGAGTTGTAGTTCGCAAGACTCTTGCTACGCAGAGAAATTTACATTTTCTCGATTTTTTAAAAGATGCATTATACTTGGAAAAAGATTTTTGTATTCAAAGAGAATATCGTAACAAAAATATGAAATTCCTCTAGCACGTGGATCAGTCCACACAGTGACACTCTAACTCTACCTCGCTCTCGCAAATCACCGTAGTTTTTATTTTAATATTTTCAGAGCTTTACTCTCTCACTCTCTCCCAGCTGTCTATGTAGTTGATGCATTTCTCGTAAGTGAGAAAAATTGAGTTAGAATTGTCGAGTAAGCCTCGATTCTGTGCGGTCAATCTATACGCGGGGTTGTTTGAGAATCTAAAACAATTAGTTCCGTTTTTGATTCTGGTATCCAAACAGAAATTAAAAGAATAAATTATTCAAGACTGGGTTGCGTGAATATCGTTGCGTTGACAGCAATAGTGTATACTATACCTGTAGGAATTCCTCAATAATTTGGAAACCGGGCCACATAGTGGCGCGTTGGGCGCTATCCATAATACTTACCCAAACAAACCACAAAGACATGAAACAGTAGTTAAACGGGTGCGTACGCGCTCATGTAAGGACGTATACTCGTGATTTGATTGTGTACAGCAGACAACACGCGAGCTTGAAAACATTTTTGGCATAGTTGTCTCCGTGGCTTTCAAGTATCAGGATATCTAATATTAGTTACTCCGTTTCCACGTGCGTGTATCAATTCAAAGCAAGTAAATGGATCTAAATACCGAAGAAATTCCCACTGACAGTTCTCGAACTCTTAGATTAAAATCGACAAGGAAATGTCCTGTATTTCAAAAAGCACACATTACGCGAGGAACTTTAGATTTTAACTGGTCTGTAGATTCACAATGCGTGTATGGAACGGATTCCGGTGATCACGTGCTCTCGCAAACATTCAATCGCTGCAATCGTAATTGGCAACTTCGTCTAGAATCTCAAGGACCAAATCATCCACCACGATTCTGCATTGAACTTTTGTCACCTATCAGATGGGCACTCAGAGCTTTCATAACTTGTCGTTTTCTTAAAGATTTAAATGCAGAGTATTCCATCACCAAGCCGTGTAAATTTTTTAAATCGACCAATGGAAGCCAAGTGACTCAACGTCGAGTGCTGGGAACTGTAAGCCATCATTTTGATCGAGTCGAGTGTAATATTGATGTACAATATTTGAAGGATTCAAAAAATACCAGCGATCCTCATGCGGCCCAATCTAAATCTGTAGAAGAAAAAATTAAGAAAAAAGGTTAGTGCACAAACTTTGATCGAACCCCTCATCTCTACATCTTTACAAATCGCCTCGCAAATCGTACTATCCAAAAAATTCGATGTTGAGCAAATTTTCTTCAGTCATTTCTTTAACAAGGGCGCATCCCCAAATCTGATGTAACGTTTAAACTCGCGTTTAAATGTGCCACTCACACCTGAAGAATTCAATTATTCTGTTACAGCTAAATTGTCTTTGAAAGAATCGTTGAACAGATATTCTTACAACAAAAACGAATCAATGAGTGCAAAGAGTAACGTCGATACTCGACCCGATACGCCAATGGATTCCTGTAACACAAATAGTGTACCAAAACAAGACCAAGTCACGCCGCCAGACCTGCTGCCGCAAATGAATTATCTGTCACATACCGGCTCCAACCTTGAAGTGAACGCAGAAATGATGAAAAAACTTTGGCAAGACGGTACGTTTAGCGATGTAATTATCATAAGCCCAAATGGACGGAGATTTCCAGCTCATAGGTCAATTTTATCAGTACGAAGCAGAAAATTTTTTGAAATCCTTTGTAGTAAACGATATCTCGATTATATAAACAGCAACTCTCTTCTAGAGATACAATTACATGACATACACGATGATTCATTACATAAGTTACTTGAATACATTTATACTGGTGGAATATCGAAACTTGATAGTAACGTTATTGATTTGTATAGAACAGCAGAAAAATTCGAGTTTAGTGATTTGAAGGAGCTGTGTATTCGGAGTTTCAAAGATAAACTGGATATAAACAATGCATCGGATATTCTTATTCTAACTGATGAAGTTGATTTACCCGATTTGAAAAAACACGTGATGCAATTCATGAATCAAAATATTCAATTGCTTTTTGAGTCAGAAAGTTTTAAACGTATGACGGAATCAAAACCTAAATTAATAGTAGAACTCTACTACTTACTCGGAAAGAATAAGTAAATGACCCAAATGATTTCCATTTCTAATGAAATTAGAAAGAAATCCATACGCATAAGTGCTCGATTTTTTATGCCTTATGATTTTGACCAGTGGTAAAATTTGGTATGATTAGAAAATTTTTGATTTTTCAGAGTTAATAGCAATACGCAAACTATATATTATTAGTTTGATCTCTGCTCATTTGTTTTATAGCTCTGTATATTCATGCTAAGAAATTTGCATTTCGGAACTGTAAAGTGAGTGATCTAGTGGTTTTCCGCACTGAATGACTTTTTCACTTTCTGAATGATCATTCGTATGAAATTATGAAAGTATTCCTTTCCTAGTTGTAAGTTGAACACTTTTTGTACAAATAGCCGTGCTATGCGAAAGTAATAATGATTTCCATTTTTTGATCGTGGACATGGAAAAAGCGCTAGTTGCGCACTGGTTCATCAATTTTCTTTCAGCTCCGACATTTCGGCTGGCTTTGCACTCTGAGCGCTGATTTTGAATAGATATTTTTTGCCGTACGGAAACAAATATTTCTCAGAATTCTTAATCGAATAAAAAATCTCGTTCTCTTTGAGAAAACTAATATTTTCATACTCTAATACTGATGAGATATCCTCCGTTTTTGTAAGACTTTCTAGTAAATATCTCTGATTTGTTACGTCAAGTTATGATTGTGCCATTTTGAAGCCAGAAGTTCAAAATTATGAGGAAAATCCCATCTGATACCAAGAGTTGATATCAGCCTGTATTCTATATTTCGGTCTGTAAGATAAAACACTGTGAATGTGTTGACTCGTCAATCATTTTTCTCTTTGTTATTTGTTCATTCTCTTTAAATAAAATAGAAGATATATGATATTGAGAATATTGTCAAAATTGATGAGATGTTCAATTTGATGAGGTATACCTTGGGTTTTTTAATTAAATATCTCAAAGATATCTAATTGGATCCAGAAGATTTTTGGTTTAGAAGATAGAGATTCAAAACATAGCTGTTAAAATAAATAGCAATAGTATCACAGAATAGAATGTATAAACATTAATTTATCCCCCCTTTCCTGACATACTAAGCATCCTGCAGTACGTGGTCAATCGGCATTTTTTAAATCAATAATTAAACTGCATTGATTGTCATAATTTATCAATTTATCCGAATTCAGAACTCAACAAATCTTCAGTTGCAAAGAAGTTGGTCCTCGTGATTGGATTTTATTGAAGAATTTACTCAGTTGCTAGTAAGTTACTCTTCTTAAAATTAAGATAAATTACTTGAGCATGGCATCAAACAACTCATTGACTGGATAAGCAAAAGCTATAGTATCAGATCAACGATCGCGTCAGTTTTTAACGTTGTATAGATGACCCAGTCTACTTTTTGCTCGACTTTTTGTCGAGAACTTGTGACAACTCACAATAACAAACTTACTACTTATCAAGAATAATACATCGATCGGAGAAATTATTGATGAAACTAATCCCTATAAATGATTGAAAAATTTCGTGATAACTGGATTGTCACGTGTTAGGGGCTGTCCATAAACCATATGGTCCGCCGAGGGTGGGTGGGTGGTTATGAAAAGTACCATATTTAGCCATATGAGGTGGGTGAGTAGTGAATCCTCAAGCCATATGACCCGAGCACATCCCGAGAACTGAGAAGTTCGAGACGATATCTTATCAAATCTTTATTCGAAATTCTACCCGTACATAATCAGTGCGCTGCTAGGAGTTAACTATAGGCAAAATTTTTCCTGTCGAAATCTGACCATAGTCAGATGCATGTACAACAACAGCAGCTATGTATCGCAGACGGGGATGTATTACGCTCCGTCTTACTGATGCCATAATTATTACTTTCGTTTTCATTCTGCGTCTCTGGCCATATTTTGTCACCATATATAAGAGGCTCATGATCGAAGCATCCATTGTGTTTGCCGGTCATCGGATATGCAAACTCTTAATTTGATAGAACAGTGATCGAGATTAGATCGGGTCGAGATTTTAAGCTCATTATATCTTGTAGAGGACAACCTAGTGAACAGATCCCCCGATGGCAACATCGATTTTCCACTTCGTTGTTGCTTTTATTTAATGTCAAAGATTGCAAATTTTTCGTTTTTCCATCTTCAAAGTGCTCATTACTCGAAAACTATCAAATTTAGCGGAAAATGACAAGAGACCTTTTCTCTGTTATCTAATAAAAATAGTTTGAATTGATATTCAGCAATTTTATTCAATTGTTTAAGCAAACTCGATTTAAATGAATTGTGACCATTTTTCGACCTGGCAACATGGATTTCCATGATCAGGAGGGTCTTCTGAAGAGGATCCTGCAGAGATACCTCGTCGGAATAAATTTACCCAACGATGGTGCCCACTCGGCCTGGACTATTATGTCTCTAAAAAAAATCAAGCCGTGACAAAATTTTCGATGCATTCGGAAGTGGACCTTATTAACTCTATACCATCTATTCCTCAAACAGAAGAGTCGGACTTGTTCCCTATCATTGATGACTTGCATGGATGGCTCGCTTAACCTTTTACTACGTCTGATGATATTGCCGAAAGAAAATTTGTCAAAAAATTATGACTTCAATGAATTCGGTTCGAATATTACTCAATGTTCCGAGTGAAAATTTTTTCGAACCATATGGCTTCTAAGGGGGTGGGTGGGTGGTTGGTCCAGAGACCATATAAAACCACATGGGGTGGGTGGGTGGCCAAAAATGACCAAAAATGAGGCCATATGGTTTATGGACAATCAATAGGGCTTTCTGCACTTTCTATGCAATTTGTAGGATAACTGAATACGTAATGAATGCAAAATTAGATTCGTAAGAAACTCGGTAGAGATTGTCGTTTGCTGCTTCCATATTAGTTGTCTTTCTACATAATAGTTGTTTAAATGAAAGATCTCGCGTGCAAATGAAAAAATTCACAATCTCGTAATCGTTACTTTTACACAAAGTAATGTCAATTTGCAAAATTCTTTCTCCTCGAACGGTGTCAAGTTCTGAGAAATCTTACAAAAAAATTTTTCATTATGAATTCGATTGAAGATGATACAGTAAAGAAGAGTCAAGGTGAGAATGAAGTAGGAAAAAATGACGTATTGAATAGAATATGCAAGGGTCTCGTCGTACCTTTGTAATAATCTATAGAGAATTACGTCGGCATGATAATCGAAAAGGTGCCACGTATAAATGTACAAGTATAGCGCGAAAGATGACTTTCGGTTAGGCTATCGATCACTTGCCTCTTCTTGTTCTAAAAAATCTTATTATCTTACATTGTGTCTGGAAATAACTGATCGTCTGGAGGCGTGTATTTTGACGTCTGATATAGAAAGTGAGAGTGATGCTGAAGGATCGACGACTCACTCGAACCGAAATCGTGTTTGCTGCAGTCATTGGTCCGAGCCGTTGAACCAGCATCAGCGCTTTCAGACTGCAGAGGCGATCAATTTTAGATTCTAAAAACCAATACCTTTTCTTGATATGACTGGCCTTCACCCGCTGCTTCGATTATTTTTTTCTTTTCAACTTGATGATGATCCAGCTCCTTCCGTGTCAAAAATTGGACAGTTTTATTTGTAGTGGGTGAAGAAAAATCATCGTCTAGTGCTAATAAATAATCATTAATGATAATCCATTGACGCAATTATTCATTAGCACAAATTCACAGGACTGAATTTCGAAGTTCGCCAAGGAAAGCTTCGAAACGTCAGAGTTTCTATCAGAAAATGTTAGGGTTCACATTCTGGAATTTAAAGCTTATCACATGTTTTCGTGATTCAAAAAGAATTCAGAGATGGTATCTGAAGCAATACGGTTAAATGAAATTGGATAATCTCGAAAATTCTATACTATTCTACTGTTTTGAAGAATTTATAGTAACATTTTTGCAAGGATTGATTTACAGGTTTCAGTATCTTGCTGTAGATATACTTTGGAACTCAAAAATATGGTGACACTTGCCTTCTAAAATGAATGAAGCACGTGAAAAATTGCAGAATAGTTGTCAGTAGATACGACGCTTATTTCGATTTTTTCACCTAAGACTATCATTTGAAGTTCACAAGGAACCGTTTTAGTGGTGAAGATATCGTATTGTTTTCAATCTATATTCATTGATTGTGACTTAGTAAGCGAAAAAAGTAGATTAATCGCTGATTGGTTGACTCAACTACTTCTTTTGAGCTAGACCTAGTCATCCCAGCACATAAATTTGGAAATTATGAAATATCATGAATTCCGCTCAAACTGCAGAGGATCTCAAACATATTAAGGTCTTCATAGAGTTATGTGATTAGCTATAAATCCACGCAGCAAGTTTCTTCCTAATAATTCTTTCAAATTTGGGAACAAATCATTTGAGAATAAATGATGATCGTTCTATATCATGTCGAAATGATGACCGTTAATAATTAGAACAAAATTTATGTCCATTAATTGAGTTTATTCATTAATGCTTTCATGCAAAATCTTAAGTTTACATCCATAAAATCTATAGACAAGTCATAAGTTTCAATAAAGATTTATAGCTAGCGATACAATACATTACATTAAGTCATCATCATTTTCCACTGCTTTTTCGTGTACAGTCCCATCGCAAACAAAACTCACAGTATGTGAACTTACCGAATCAAACCTTAGCCAAGTTTGATAAATCCAACTCACAAAGGTAAGTCATGATTCTACCGTAGACCATATGAAAATCAGAACTTGACTTGAAAATGCGGGCTAGTCCAGGTACAGCACAAAATAAAAGCTCAAATTCCCGTCGTGCATCAGCGAGACGTTGACTCATTTGTTGACCGTAGATAGGAAAAAGACGTTGAGGATCTCGGACTTGAAATGAAGTCTGCATGGAAGGACGGCCTGCGTGCTGTCTCATGCGTACTCTATTAGCTGTTAGTATATCATAGAATGTGATCGATCTACGATTCCAGCTATCAAGTATGGTTGTTTGAGCTAATTCAAGCTCAGTTTTACAACTTACATAGTATTCACGTAGAGTGGGTTCACTACTGATGATATTGTAGTTTTGAGGATCAACATGTAGATTCTGTTTCTCTAAAAGAGCAATATGCGCTACAATTAGTTGTTCCGTTATGGTTTTATGCCCACGAGCTAATTCCAGAGGCAAATATCTTAATCTTGATGGCACGGAATAGTAACTTGTTCTAAGGTTGATGCTAGCTCCTCTTGATAACAGAAACTTCACAATTTCATTTTTATATTTCTTAGCCGCGCAGTGTAAGGGTGTTTCATTATATTTATTGAGACAGTCAATATTAGCACCTCTTGCAAGTAGAAGGTTCGCGTAGTGTTTTGCAGTATCGCTTTCGAGTTGAATGTCGTCGTCGCCTTCATGGCCCCCACAAACATGTAGAGCTGTAGATTCATCTATATCTCTGCCCTCAACGTCACAATCACATTAAACAAAAGCTTTTCAAATACTTCCTGATTCTTATTGTGCATAGATAACATAAGCGGATTTAGACACTTTATTCCATCCAAAGTGATGTGGTTTTCTGTGGATTCATCAAAAAATAGCTGTACGGTTTCCCAAGTTCCACGACATATAACGGCGTATAGGGGTTGTCTACTCCACGATTGAAATTCAGTCCAAACCTTTGCTCCATGAGAAATCAGAAAACGCAAAATTTCAGTGTATACCTGCTGGTCAAATTTGGGTTTCCTAAACAATATACTGGCGGCCTTTGCCAGTACACTTACACCCCCTTTGTCAACAGCATTGACGTCAGATCCATTTTTTACAAGAGTCTCAATTTCGCTTTTTAGCGATTTAGATACTGCATGCTCCAAAACTATGATTAAAACCGTTTGTCCATCTTGTTTACCCGTAGCCTCAAGATCGAAGACGTCTGCATTCACAAGTAGCTCAAATAGACCAAACCATGAGAGACAAGTGCGAGGTGGAAATATTTTTGGACTAAACTTTTTGAGGTCATAGCCATGCTCGATATAAAGTTGTACAACTGTACGGGACGCGTAGCTCATCGAAATTCGGAATGGGTCATCGTCCGGATTTTCGTAATCAAAGTTTATCTCCGCACCATGCCTCAGAAATAAAATAACGAGCATGTACGCAGTGTTAGATGATGAACCAGAGGTTGAGCCAAGCTCCCATGTCAAAAATCTCTTCAAATGATTCACTATTCGATACAACGGTGTCTTTCCGTTTTCATCAGGCTCGTTTGGATCAGATCCACTCTCGAGAAGGTAATTGACCATCTTCAAAGCAAGCTGAAAAATTTGGACTCATTGATATCATGCATGATAATTTATCGATACAAAAGAGATCAATATTCGTGTATTCTTGCATTACATAGAGATTAGAGATAGAGACCAATATTCATCAATAAATATTAGTGTCGTTATTGGAAACGTCGGCATCGGTTTCGTGAGAATAGATCCACACTGAAGTTTTCAAGATCTCTGATGAATCTTTTACTGGGATCATAGCATGCAATTTATGACCACATCATGAAAGTTATTCAATTTAGTCTGATGATACGCTTTGGTCAATTAATTAATTGTGGCTAGGGTGATACAGGAATATCATAATGGAAAGATATATTTTGAGAATGCTACATGATTTGGTCAATACACATAACACTGCTCTCAATTTGCATGGTGAGCCTTAAAAATGATTTCATCACACGATTACCACAAAAATTTTTCTGACCCAATTTGAATGGTCACACAAAACTAAGACGATATATCGATATGTGTATAATAATAAGGTGATACTAAACTGGGGCAAGCTAGTAAATGCATCAAAATTCAAAGAAGTGAGATAAGCTATCTGGATAATTCATGTCAAAGCTTTTATGCAATCTTAGTGCTTTCATAAATACTTGAACCTATATCAGAACTCATCATTGTGTTGGAATGTAAATGAGTGTTGGAATGTAAATGAGACTTGAGTGACAATAAAGGTATGTCACATTGGCTATTATTTGGTTACGATGCAAAACTTTTTTGGATCTACACACCTGCCCGGGATCTGCCCACCTGTAGGTACAAATCTATTAGGGGATGCATATACAGATGAAATTCTATTATTCACAAGCATTGGAAAGGATGAAAATCCGGAAAAATCCATACATTTCCATTAAAGATGCAAGGTAGACGTGATCATCAAAAGTTAAAGATCAAAGAGATGAAGAAAACCTTGATGAACTTACCCGAAACTTGAGATTAGAGTTGTCGAGTTCTGAATCAGATCTTGAAGATGCAAACTGTTCCCCCAAAAGCTTATTTTTGTGCTGCAGAACAATGTCAAGAGCGAGATGCAGAGGTCGAAAACTAGTGTGATTGGGACTCTGATACACTTTTAAATAGCGTTTAATCATTTCGAACACTGAACAGTGTAATGCTCTATCGCTTGGTCCATCATTTGCATCGAATCCCAATCCTTTGTAGAAGAGATCGAGTATCATTCTGCGTTTACTTGTTGGAATCTCTCTTAAAATCATGCTCTTGATCGCGGAATTAGTACAAAGTTGGTCGTTGCAATCAGCTTCTATTTCTTCATCAAGAAACTTGTAGAGAAATTCAGAATTGTTGTCAATAAATTTGCTTTTTTGCAGTGTTCCACCAAAGCACTCTTCCAATTCCAAATCGTCGGGATCCGTTTCATTTTCAGAGATTTCGCAATCATCATCAAAGAGTCCACCCAAATAGGCTTGGACCCAGTTTAATTCTTCGTCCATTGTGATTGTTATTAGTACATCCAATGGGCAAAAACACTATGAAAAACACTGACGACACTCGTTGCAATATTCTCAATGGAAATGGACTGCACAACAAAAGAACGGCACCGAAAAGTTAGCAAAAAAATTATCAAACATACCCGCAACAAGCACACCATTCGATAGGGGCTGAATAGACCACCCCAAAAACGCGATCCTTTTGAATTGTCCAACCCCCTATTTTGCATAAACAATCGTAAAAAATACGATACATCTAGACGTGATGGTGGCTCGGAGAAGGGATCTAGCTACAATTTCATCAATCAGATAATTGTCCTTTTACCCCAAATTAATTGTCCAGCCCTTACTTCTCCCAAAAACATCCTTTTTCTCTTGCACAAAGGGTGAATGTTTATAACTACCCCCACCCCAACCCATGACCGGAACTGGCCGACCGCGGGAGTCATCGGCTCGTCTCAGTGGCGGCAGTTTAAATGTGGGTACCTAATTGCGCAGATCTGATCGACAGGACATTGTCACAAACATCGTAAAATTTAACAATATAAAGAACGATATTAAGTGCGATAAGAACTTTCAGTACTCGTGTGCATTCAAAAAATCCAAGTGCAAGGCAGAACGAAAGGCAGAAGAAAGCATCAGCCTTCTGATGCCATGGACGACGCGAAGGCACGCGCGTCGTCTGCTATTGTTTTGACATTTGGTGCCCGCGCGAACATTTTACGGAAACGGCACAACCAGCTCACCCAGGGTGTTAAGATCCAATGATGGTCACCAGGAAATGAGACCCGGCCCCGACTTAGTGAATCGGCGTCCGGGCCTTGACAATTTATTTTGGTGCATTTCAGAGGTACGTGCGTTGCAGACGACGTGGAATTTATGGTCGCCCATGTGTGCACCAGGATGCACTGGGATGCACCGCAAAAGAGAAGTCCTCTTTAATGTAGTGCTCCAGGTTTCGGGATGGCTCTGCGACGACGGCAGTATCTAGGAAGCGGTGGCAGAACAAAATTTGTGGAAATAACCTCTAATTTGTACGCTTGCAGTGAGGCTCAATTTCACGTGATGTGCGTTGAATTGTCATGTTTGATGCATTCAGAATTCTCAGATGCGATTCATGACTAGTTCCTGGATATATTACTCCACCCTGAAGAATGGAAACACTGGCACTGGATAGAAACCAAACAGCGGAGGGGAATTCATTCTCGGTACTTTCAGTTAGTCAGAAAGTTAGAGATCATTTTATTGAGTCCACAGAATACTCATGTAGTTATTACTCTCATGAGTGCACTACTGATATAAAAGCTTGATTCCTCAATGAGTGAGCAACAGTGTTTCGTGGAATTGTGATTGGTCATTTCTGACTACATGTCTCAGTTTCGTACTACCTCATTGATGAAATACTGTCGAAGGGTGAATGAACTCCTTCAAGAAACTTGCTGATCCGAGTTACAGAATGTTATGGAATCAGCACCCCACACAGGATCAATCTTTGTTGTGGTTTTCTATCAAATTAAGAGTTCTGCAATCGTGTCTCACAGACATCAATTAGTCAGTCTGAGCATTTATTTGCAGCATCAGTAATATTTTTCATGAATGTACAGATGGGGAATTATGGAATACAGTCCATGTCAATTTCCACCTATTCATCTGCTTTGATCAGTTTCTAGACACATGTCACACATTGAAATACTCAAAACTACTTGAACATCTTCACACTTTCAATGGCAAATTTTCATTTCGAGTGAAAACAGAAGGATTCAAAAGTTTCCACGGTACTGGAGAGAGGCACTGGGCAGCAAATTTGACAGTATGGCATAGGTATCATGAGGATATTGTTTTGATCAATGAAAGCTTACTCTATTTATCGAATGATGAGAGCAATGGTGCTTGAATTTTCCACTGAGGGCTCCATAATACATACTCAGTTGGGCATCGCTCTTATTCAACACCTAAGTGGGAATCTTCCTTTATTGTCAACGGAAGAGAAGCAAAAACTGAATCAAATGGCCCTCTAATGCTGGCCACTCCCACAATTATTCAGATAAAAATTGTTAGAGGTAGAACATTTTTAGAGCTCCAGCTGAGATTAATATTTTGAGAATCCAGAAAGAAACTTGGAAAAGGATTCTGCTAGCGGATCTTACAAACTTTTATTTTATACACGGGTCTGTCGCATTTTGGTATTTCATCCAGCAAGTCAAATCAATTTGACTGAAGTATTATATTCCGACAGCTATGTGCTTCTATCTTCCTGAGATATCAAAGCTCACATCCCTTGATATGACGACCACGCGTTTTGATTTTTCCTCTTCTGAATACAATTCGGATTTTTAAAATGAAATAGCTGTTGAAGAGTCTTTCACCAATTTTCAATTGGAAAATATCATGTAAAATGTAACGTAAGTATACCCCCCCCCCTTCACCCGACTCTGATTCTTCGCTAATAGCTTCGGCCTCCTTCAAAATTTCAGATGGTACCACAGCTGTAAATTCATTTCAAGACCTCTGAAATGAGCTATGGTACTCACTACTTTGATAAACCAGAGCCAAGTTACCCCAATTTTCCCAAGTGATTTTGCGAGAGTTCATCATAAGGGAGTGCAAACCTGCGAACCTACCCCGCGACATCCTTTTAAATAGTGCAAGTCGGGGTAAATGCCGCTGGTTCAACTAACTATTTCTTCCATGGTTTGACGCGATAAACATGTATCGGATCGGTAAACTTGAACGCGAAAGGATGTAGCGAGGATTGAAACGAGACTTGGCCCATGGTTTTTAGAGCTAAATCAACTCTTGCAATGCTGTGCATTTTTTCAAAATAAAAGTCATCTTTTAAAAATAGCTCCTGAAGAATCTTTCTTTATTTGTTGAAACAGTTTTCAATTGAAAATATCAGGATGCCACTAATTTCATAAAAATCACGATAAATTAAATTATCAGAATATTGTTCATTTGTTGAAATAGCTATCCCCGCCAATTTCACTATGCGTTCAGATGTCAGCTGGGATGACAATTTCAATAAATTTTGAACGTGACACGATTAATAATTTTTAAAATAATCTAGCGCTTGACGTCATCAACCAGTTCTTATCAGGGTTTTTAACGAAATTCATTTTCTATCGCGTTAAATTTCGTTGAGTGTCATTCGATGACCCATTTCATGATGAAATCCCACTCAAAAAATCATAATCGCCACAATATGATAATTATAATTTTTAGAGTGGGATTTCGTTATGAAATGGGTCATCAAATAGGACTCAACGAAATTCAACAAAATTCAAAATGGATTTCGTTAGAAATGCTGGTCCTTATCGTGATGTCACGTCCGATTTTTGGGCAAAGAAAAGTATATATGTCAAGAAAATCTTTCGTAACTATATCGCTCAAACATCGATCCTATAGCTATCCATGTCTTTGCGCATTTACTTATTATTAGTCGGTAGATCAAGACAAAAGGGCCCTGGTATGAATATTCTGTTAAGATTTCAACGATTCATGTAAATATTTTTCACCTCGATCGCGGGGTACGGTCACATTTCCAAGCGCCTTCGTTTCTTTCCAGAAGAAATTTGTTTCGTATCAGGTAATTAGATTAGTAGTGCACGGTAATGTATTGCATCC
This sequence comes from Eretmocerus hayati, assembly GCA_029851415.1. NCBI lineage: Eukaryota > Metazoa > Arthropoda > Insecta > Hymenoptera > Aphelinidae > Eretmocerus > Eretmocerus hayati. The sequence goes on along the minus strand of CM056741.1, from coordinate 52,017,430 downwards.
AAAAACTCGATAAGGTGACTTAATCAATGTTAAACCCAAATGGAGGAAGACTGGCTTAACTGAAAACCGAAACTGAATTGAAACTGAGTAGTACGTTGGTTATCAATACAGGGGCTGCGTTGAAAAAGGGCGTAATGGTGGTTACGCACTTTTTCCGCCCTGTCACTCTTCGATTCCTCTGAAGGATGTCCTAACTATTCATGAAACCCGTTTTGATAATAGGTGTTTACGTACCTCGAGATCTTGAAAAGGGCATAAACGCCATTATGCCCTTTCTGCGATTTGACAAAAGGGCGTAACCGCCTTTACGCCCTTTTGTTCATAGAATTATTGGTGTGTCGATGGCTAATCTAATTTCCTCAGAATGTCTTTTGCCAAAATTGATCTGGAGCAGTTGAACCGTAGAAAGGAAAGCAAGGATGAAATTCTTAGGGAAAGTGCCTGGAAACTCGAGGCTAACTCGACGATCCCCATTTGAATCCGTACGTCTCTGGTTCTACTGTATCGAATTGACCTAAACAAGTGGTAATTTTGATTAACCTATCCATTCAAAGTACTTCCAATAACCAAAATCCGTGAACATGCCTAGAAAGTTCACATCGATGGAACGAAATTACAGAGAATTGAACCATAACTCGTTACATGTGAATTTTCTGAGCTGGCCCCAAAATCAGTTTCTAATAGGTGGCCGATCCAGTTACCTCCAAGATCACCACATGCTGGACTCGATTTGATACACTAGAACCAGAGGATGTACGCATCCAAATGTTGAAGCGACTTTCGAGCTAGCCCTCGACTTATAATCTATCGGTTCTGTAGCAAAATCAAGGTCGGCACGCATTTTTTTTGCAATCGATTCGTCTTGACTCGCTGATTACTAATATCTAATTTTCGGCCCGAAAATCCAGGTCAGATTTTTCATTAACAAAATACTACAATGAAAGCAAATATAATGCCACTCGATTCATTATGTTATTTAGAATGAAAAAGTAGTCTAGATAATTTCCTCTAAATAACCCATTATTTCTTATTTTCATCAACAATTGCAGAAGAAATAATGGGTTTAGAGGAAAGTGTCTGGAACACTTTTTCAATTTAAATAACATAATAAACTGAGTGGCACATTTACTTGTAATAATTTGATTCATAATTCAAAGTTATGCCGAATCGTTATGAACAAAGTCGCTTTGTGCAACGGCAAATGTAGATTTACATACAAACGTAGATTTACATAATCCATCGCATAAATCATGTAAACGATGTCAAATGCCACATTTTTTTACGTGAAATTTTCCTCTCCGACCAAAACTTCTCTACTTGTGCGCAAAAAACCATAAATTTTGCAGTATTTTGTTAATAAAAAAAAATCTGACCAGGATTTTCGGGCCGAAAATTAGATATTCGAAATTAGCGAGTCAAGACGAATCGATTGCAAAAAATTGCGTGCCGATCTCGAATTTGCTACATGGCTGGCTGATGGATTATATTACGAATTCTATAACTAAGAATTTTATTTTTCGTCCTACAGCTGCAATTCCAGCCCCACTGCTCCGCATCAACTTCGGCAAGAGATGTTTTCCGCGAAAAGCAGACCAGCTACTGATTAAAAAAGTAATTCCAAAGTCGTAAGACATAGTGCATGTGCTATTTTTGACGTATCTTCGTAATTAGCATCTTCTGCGAAAAGATGCTGATCACTGATACGAAATTTGCGTTTGAAACAACTCTATACGTGTATTTGAGCATTTATTAATCAAAATGATACTAAATAAAGTCGTTCCCGATGGTTATAATCCTAGTGCAATTGCAAAGTTCTATATGGAGGAATTTTGTAAAGGAATAACGTCTTCTTCAAAGTTCCTCAAGATTTTTCTGAGAATAAAAAAACCCCAAGGGCTCGAGGCGTAAGAATAGAGGCTGAAATTTCACATACAGGTGGCTCATCATCACCCAGATCGGAAAAGAAAGATAGAGAAATCAAATCATGCAACCAAGTATTCATAAGCAGATTTTGGATTTTTGAGTATTCCAGCCCGGAGGTGTTTAGAAAATACGTGAATGGTTTCCACCAAAAGTTGGTCGATAGGTTTTCGAGCCACTCCTCAAATGCTTTTGGTGAAATCAAAATCGGTCAATCAGCAGTTCAAAGTTACGAACAAACTAAGATAGCTCGGACTCAATTTCCGATTTTTAGGTGCAATTAATAAGAAACTCTATCTTTGACAATGAAATTATGAGCAAGAAAACTGTAGGAAATTTCTTATCTCAGTACACGGAATTAAAAAATTCGTTTGGAAACTTTTGAAAATTTACTTCGATGTACTCCATCATCAATTCCAAAAAGGGCGTAACTACAATAAAAAAAATGTCAAAAAGGCGTAACTACTTCAATTAGACCTCGGGTATATCGAAAAAGGGTGTAACTGCAGAAAAAAAATTCAAAAGGGCGTAAATTGCATTACGCCTCGTAACTTCTCCGATCGCTTTGGGAAAATATGGAATAAGGGCTCAACTGACATGTTCAAGTACTAAAAGGGCGAAAGTCGCTGTTGGCCCATATTTAAAAGGGCGTAACTTTTCGGAGAATGTCCGGCGCGATTCGGGAAAAAGGCGTAATTACCGATGAAAAATGTTTAAAAAATTCCACTCGGCACGGGAGCTCATTTTTCTGGGTTTGAACTATCAGAACATCTTCTTCTACCTCCGAAATAAGTTCTAATAGTGACTGTAGACTTTCCATATTTGTGGGTGTCCATATTATATTGATGAGCTCCTCGCGGTTACAGCTCCTCAGCTCAGCATGCGTCGAACAACTCCCACGCTACCAAATATCTTTCATTAGGTACCCAGAGCATGCTCGTACATTTTGAGATGAATCGGAGTGGATATTTAAATATGAGGTAAGAGTACCCAACTTGCCCCCATATGCCGATCTCAGAAATGGGCACTCGTGGACCTTCCCGCATATTTTTTTACGTTTGTTATGTTAAAATATGAGAAAGTACGTAGTTTGCATCGACCCCGGATCGTTTCTGCGTCCTCCAGAAAATTGCAATTGATTTTTCTATTTTTCGTGTTTGCACGGCTAAGAAATCACCGAGGTAATCGCGTTCACTAAAACCGGTGCGTATTTATTTTCATTTGACCAATCTCTACGTACCTTGGCGCATTCGATTCCTTGTCTCGAGATGACCTTCAAAATACGTTTTTAGAGTTGCAAAACTCTGATTTGGAGCGAGTTTATGTACAAAACACGAATAGTAGTGCAACTAACCCCCGAAAAGTCGCTTCCTGTGGGAGACGGTGACCAAACTCTTACTAACAGCCTAGTTTTGGCCTCAAATGGTAGGTGGTACATCTTATTTGATATAGCAAAATGTTTTTTGGTTAAATATTTGAGGGAGCATACAAATAATCAATAAAAACATGCATTTTTTCACGCCTTTTTCGATTTTTCCGTCATAAGTCGGAAAAAATCGATTTTTCGAGAAAATATGTGGAGGAACAATTTGTAGATCTTTGAACGATCTAAAAGAATGATCTCTACACTTTTCCTCGGAAGATGCATTCCTTCCAAGTTACTCTTCATCAAAGATATAATCACATTTTTTCAAATAAACTCGCTCAAACTGTTTATAACGGGTTCAAACTATTCTTCTAAGATGCTTGAGTCAATTTTGAACAGAAAAGGTCTCTTGGTATTTTTCCCTAAGTTCAATCGTTTTCAAGTAATGGGAATAGTGAGTTCTTCGATCTTTCACCCAGTGGTTGCTCTTATTCAGGGGCGGAAGTCACAAAATTTGCTATTTCCATTACTCGAAAACGATGAAACTTAGGAAAAAATACCAAGAGACCTTTTTCATCCAAAATTGACTCAATAATCTCAGAAAAATAGTTTGAACCCGTTATAAACAATTTAACCTAGTTAATTTGAACAAATACGATTATATCTTCGACGAAGAATAACTCGGAAGGGATGCATTTTCCGAGGAAAAGTGTGGAGATTATTCTTGTAGATCGTTTAAAGATCTACAAATTATTCCTCCACACATTTTCTTGAAAAACTGATCTTTTCCGACTTATGACGGAAAAATCGAAAAAGTCGTGAAAAAATGCATGCTTTTATTGATTATGTATATGTTCCCCCAAATATTTAACCGAATAACCTCTTGCTATATTAAACCAGATGTACCACCTACCATTTGAGTTCAAATTTAGATTGTTAGCAAGAGTTTGGTCACTTAGTGATCGAATTCAGAGGTTTAGTTGCACTACTATGAGAAAGGCCGACATCGGAGTGTACCCAACAATGCCCCCATATGGTTATCTCGGAAAGATGTGCAGTATGGCTGTTTTTAGCACTCAGAACGTGTTCACCGCATCAAAATAGGTCGGAAACAGTGTTTTGGGGCAGCTGAGAGCTACAAATGTCGCTACACGGTGATCAAAACGGATCAAAGCGATTTTATGTACTTTATCGCCGATTTACATTGTTTTAAATGATGGGGGCAAGTTGGGTACACACTTTTGTAAATTCTCAAAAATCACCTTTGGGGAGAATTAAAACAGTTCGGCTCCAGTTGGTCCAAATTGGATGTACTTTAACTCATTTTGAAGGTCTTGAGACAAGCTTTAATATGACTTAATGTGCGTTGGAAAAGATTGAGATGGGCCAGAGTAATTGAGAAAATGGCTTAATGGGGGCAAGTTGGGTCATTACCTACGAATCTAGCCCAAGAACGATAGTGTGCTCGATTCTGCATGACGATGCGGCAATAAGAGAAGTTATTTTTGCGTAAATGGGGTCAAAATAGTACATTTCGATACAAGGGTGAAAAATAAGTTCTACACCCGTGTATCGAATACTATTTTTTGACAAACTGTGAGAGAAAGTGGGAAATCAGTGCGAAAAAGTTACTTTCTCGCACAGTGTGTCAAAAAAATTGTTTTTCGTGCAGCACACGAAAATTTTGATTCCGTTGAGATTGAAACCAAGTATAAACCTGGTCCCCACATCTTCATTTTGTACCACAGACCTCCAGAAGACACTGTGAACTATTAAACTTATCTTTTTTCCTCTATTCCAACACCGAGGATGTCATGTATTCACTTACACGTGTGCCAATTAGAACAACGGAAATATGAGGCTCCCATCCAAATACATGGAAAAATCTTCTATCCCCTCACAAATCCACGGCGGAGCTCCAAAAGTCATTTACGCAAGTTTTTATCATTGTTTGAGCATTACTTGGACCAAAGAAAAGTCCATGGGAGGTGTGCATGCTATTCTGAAATTCTCGAAATTTTAAAGGCGAAATCGCACATTTCCTGAGATTTGCCCATATATTTATCCAAAGCCAAGGACGGTCTCAAGGTCGTCACGGAAATACAGAAACCACCCCGATCGGGTGTCGAATATTATTTTCCTATCGGTTGTGCAGGGAACAGATCGCACAGATATTATCTCATTGGGGTAAGATTTTTAGTTCCAATATATGCGTATTAGCCTGCAGCTTTAGAACATACAATATTCCTTGGATTAATAAAAATGCCAGCTGTAGAAGTCGTTACCTTTTTCCCTCTTCCGGTTTTGAAAGCCATCTCACCCATCGGGTCAAAGTCTCTTGCCCGAGCCTTCCAGAGCAGAGATTATAGAAAACTTCCTGATGATGGTGTTTGGAGAATATCTGTTCCCCGTTGAAAATTCCAGATTGATGAAGGTGTTTTCAATTCGATGGCCAAGAGTATAAAGGAACTATCTGAAAATTTCTGGCTAAACGGAAGTATCTTGTATTAAATATAGTACGAGATATTACCGGTTATTAATCACAAATTTTCAGATAGTTCCTTTTCACTCTGGGCCATCGATTTTCTGTTGCGGGTGTCAAGTTACAGGTTTGAGATCCAAGGGGCCTTAGATCTTTTTTTAGAACTAATCTCGTTTCCCGATGAATGAGTCGTCAAGAGTACGTCCGAGGATAGTAGATTTCCCGAGATTTCCAAGAAATTCAAGATGTTGAGACAACTTTACGTCGTACTCAAGTATCATGATTAATAAAACAAGTGAACTCTAGTAAAAATATTGATTAGCAAAAATGAACCGGGTGTTCATCTCCTTAACTTACACGATTCATACGTCAAAAAAGATGTTTTTTGGAAAAATAATCGATTATTGTTTGGAATGACTTTACCTAGAGGACTTCATATTGTATTTAAGATTTCGTTTGGATTTCTGCACTGTCACTTATTTCCCCATTACACAACTCATCGTCGAGCGACTCGTTTCAAGTTGCGTAATAGAAGGAAGTCCTCAAAGTCCACCTGTGGGAGTGTTATTGGGTTGCTGAGTGTCACTTGAAAAGTATCCATTTTATCGAAAAAAATGTGTGGTTTCATGACTTGCATGGTGTCCAAGATACACAAACACATCTCTTTACAGTTTTTCAGAGTATGCGTCTATTTCAGGTATAAGGCTGCCACAAGATTTGAGACCAGTATTATTGTCGGTATCGAGAATAATCGAAAGGGAGGTCAATCAAAATATTTTCAGGGGAGACCATACCTATGTGTGCAGACTTTGCGTCTCGTAAATATCTCAGCTAGTCTCCTGAGAGTTTCCTTCTCATAAATACTATCATCATCTGAGGCTTTTTTATCATCATTAAATACCATCGTTATCTAAGCACCTTACCTACAGAATTAGTGAATGTGATAGAAGAATTGTCCCCATTCCTTAAAAATTCGAGAATGATTCAAGTACTGACCGACACATCATTTATTTCAACTCGTACGTTTGCAGATAGTTTCTTTACTCTGAGCCATTGATCTGTGGATCTCAAGAACGAGGAATTGTTGACCTCATCACGAGCTTTTTCATAGCTGCTACGTTATGATAATATGAGAGAACCAAAGGTTCGGGTCAGTTTGGGTCGACCCCGAATGATTGACGCTTTTGCAAGCACGATAAAAAGGAGGTTCTGCATTTTTTGTATTCACACGTCTGAGAAATGGCATTCAGTATTCAGTAAAACCGAAATTGTACAGATCCAAAATTTCTCTTGTCCGACCAATTTTGCGAACTATAACTGATTTGATTTTCTTTTAGCTTTATTGGGACGTGTTTATCGCGTCAAACCATGGAAGAAATAGTTAGTTGAACCAGCGGCATTTACCCCGACTTGCACTATTTAAAAGGATGTCGCGGGGTAGGTTCGCAGGTTTGCACTCCCTTATGATGAACTCTCGCAAAATCACTTGGGAAAATTGGGGTAACTTGGCTCTGGTTTATCAAAGTAGTGAGTACCATAGCTCATTTCAGAGGTCTTGAAATGAATTTACAGCTGTGGTACCATCTGAAATTTTGAAGGAGGCCGAAGCTATTAGCGAAGAATCAGAGTCGGGTGAAGGGGGGGGGGTATACTTACGTTACATTTTACATGATATTTTCCAATTGAAAATTGGTGAAAGACTCTTCAACAGCTATTTCATTTTAAAAATCCGAATTGTATTCAGAAGAGGAAAAATCAAAACGCGTGGTCGTCATATCAAGGGATGTGAGCTTTGATATCTCAGGAAGATAGAAGCACATAGCTGTCGGAATATAATACTTCAGTCAAATTGATTTGACTTGCTGGATGAAATACCAAAATGCGACAGACCCGTGTATAAAATAAAAGTTTGTAAGATCCGCTAGCAGAATCCTTTTCCAAGTTTCTTTCTGGATTCTCAAAATATTAATCTCAGCTGGAGCTCTAAAAATGTTCTACCTCTAACAATTTTTATCTGAATAATTGTGGGAGTGGCCAGCATTAGAGGGCCATTTGATTCAGTTTTTGCTTCTCTTCCGTTGACAATAAAGGAAGATTCCCACTTAGGTGTTGAATAAGAGCGATGCCCAACTGAGTATGTATTATGGAGCCCTCAGTGGAAAATTCAAGCACCATTGCTCTCATCATTCGATAAATAGAGTAAGCTTTCATTGATCAAAACAATATCCTCATGATACCTATGCCATACTGTCAAATTTGCTGCCCAGTGCCTCTCTCCAGTACCGTGGAAACTTTTGAATCCTTCTGTTTTCACTCGAAATGAAAATTTGCCATTGAAAGTGTGAAGATGTTCAAGTAGTTTTGAGTATTTCAATGTGTGACATGTGTCTAGAAACTGATCAAAGCAGATGAATAGGTGGAAATTGACATGGACTGTATTCCATAATTCCCCATCTGTACATTCATGAAAAATATTACTGATGCTGCAAATAAATGCTCAGACTGACTAATTGATGTCTGTGAGACACGATTGCAGAACTCTTAATTTGATAGAAAACCACAACAAAGATTGATCCTGTGTGGGGTGCTGATTCCATAACATTCTGTAACTCGGATCAGCAAGTTTCTTGAAGGAGTTCATTCACCCTTCGACAGTATTTCATCAATGAGGTAGTACGAAACTGAGACATGTAGTCAGAAATGACCAATCACAATTCCACGAAACACTGTTGCTCACTCATTGAGGAATCAAGCTTTTATATCAGTAGTGCACTCATGAGAGTAATAACTACATGAGTATTCTGTGGACTCAATAAAATGATCTCTAACTTTCTGACTAACTGAAAGTACCGAGAATGAATTCCCCTCCGCTGTTTGGTTTCTATCCAGTGCCAGTGTTTCCATTCTTCAGGGTGGAGTAATATATCCAGGAACTAGTCATGAATCGCATCTGAGAATTCTGAATGCATCAAACATGACAATTCAACGCACATCACGTGAAATTGAGCCTCACTGCAAGCGTACAAATTAGAGGTTATTTCCACAAATTTTGTTCTGCCACCGCTTCCTAGATACTGCCGTCGTCGCAGAGCCATCCCGAAACCTGGAGCACTACATTAAAGAGGACTTCTCTTTTGCGGTGCATCCCAGTGCATCCTGGTGCACACATGGGCGACCATAAATTCCACGTCGTCTGCAACGCACGTACCTCTGAAATGCACCAAAATAAATTGTCAAGGCCCGGACGCCGATTCACTAAGTCGGGGCCGGGTCTCATTTCCTGGTGACCATCATTGGATCTTAACACCCTGGGTGAGCTGGTTGTGCCGTTTCCGTAAAATGTTCGCGCGGGCACCAAATGTCAAAACAATAGCAGACGACGCGCGTGCCTTCGCGTCGTCCATGGCATCAGAAGGCTGATGCTTTCTTCTGCCTTTCGTTCTGCCTTGCACTTGGATTTTTTGAATGCACACGAGTACTGAAAGTTCTTATCGCACTTAATATCGTTCTTTATATTGTTAAATTTTACGATGTTTGTGACAATGTCCTGTCGATCAGATCTGCGCAATTAGGTACCCACATTTAAACTGCCGCCACTGAGACGAGCCGATGACTCCCGCGGTCGGCCAGTTCCGGTCATGGGTTGGGGTGGGGGTAGTTATAAACATTCACCCTTTGTGCAAGAGAAAAAGGATGTTTTTGGGAGAAGTAAGGGCTGGACAATTAATTTGGGGTAAAAGGACAATTATCTGATTGATGAAATTGTAGCTAGATCCCTTCTCCGAGCCACCATCACGTCTAGATGTATCGTATTTTTTACGATTGTTTATGCAAAATAGGGGGTTGGACAATTCAAAAGGATCGCGTTTTTGGGGTGGTCTATTCAGCCCCTATCGAATGGTGTGCTTGTTGCGGGTATGTTTGATAATTTTTTTGCTAACTTTTCGGTGCCCAAAAGAACCCAGCCCAGAACCCACCCCAGCTGTTAGATATTATTTTAATATATATAATAAGGCTAAAGAACGGGCATCCCCTCGAATGCCTGAACTGTACCTGACCTCCTACCTGGACCATCAGTTTCCCAACAGCAGAGCAACCAACGAGCAACCATAAGCAGTATCGGCTGCTACTGTACTCCCCAAAGTCGTCGATTCGGTATTATACTTTTGCAATAAGTTAGAGTTATTGAAAAACTATGACAGCCGACCTAGTAATGAAATCTGCTGATCCTGACACCTCAACCGAATCAAATCGGCTTTCGTCCGAGCCATCAATATCAACTAGCAAAATTCACACGGAGCCATCAAAGGATCCCCCACGTGCCATCGCACGTAGGCTACGCAGCTTCTCTAATACAGATTTTGATCTACGTAGCTCAGAATTCACGTGGAACATCGACCCAAACTCTGTTAGTAACAAGGAATCAACTGAATACGTGTTGTCTAGGACATTCCGTCGTTGCAACTTCATTTGGCAACTTCGCTTGGAGTCAAAGGGGCTAGATGAACCTCCTGAGCTGAGCATCGAGCTCCTTTCTTCAATTAAATCCTCAATGAGAGCACATTTCACTTATACCACAGTGCTTGGCTGTAAAACTGTTACCCGTGCAACCAAGATATGTAAACTTTCAAAGTCAAAATTTATTGAAGGAAGACAGCGTTGCCAGCTGGGAATATTGATGGGCAATTTTGATTTCATCAAATTTAGATTTGGAATTCAACACTTGAAGCCAGTAAAGAACAGCAATAATTCTACAGAGCATGACTCACACACCCCCTTTGGTGGCCTCACTTCACCAAAAAAGGCAAATAGACAATCATTAGGTGAGAAATAGTGTCTTAACTGCCTCATTTCAAGATATTGTTTACAAAAATCAAACCTCTTCAATTAATATTTTAGGTAATGTGAGTCTGCACATAGATAGTCCAAAATCCATCAACAATCAATCACTCGAGCCATCTTCTGTCAATGCTCTTAAAAGACCATATGGTAAGGAACTAATCCTTGATTGACTCATCTTTTGATATATATTTTGTTGTAGCTATCAATCCTTTCAAATTCATATTCTAGATACTATGAGTTCATTCGTGGCTAGTCCAAAATCCTCCAAAGTTCAATTCCTTGAGCGCCTCAATGTCACTCCACTCAACTGCACTGAAAAGCAGCAATCGAAACCTCCTATTAAGCATCATGATAAGATTCCCAAAACAGAAATTATCTCTCCCTGTAAACCTGTGATCACGAGTGTCAAAAATGCAGGAAGTCTAGCCCATAATGCTAAGATGCCCACATCCACCCTTATTAGCACCCAGGGCAAACCATTGAATAATCAAACTTGTACCATGAAAACTTCCACATCTACAACTGTCAAGACACGGGAGGTATCTTTGAACAATCGAGTTGGTAGTGTCAGGGAGTCCGCATCTCCAATTGTGAAGACTCAGGATGCATTATTAAATGATCAGACAAAGAAGGCAACAGAGCCAGTACCACAACTGATGAATTCTGCCTCGCCTAGTCTTGGATTTGATCAACTAGAGGTGAGGATTGATGTAATGAAAGAGCTACTGCGAGATGGTAATCATAGCGATGTCTCCATTTACACTTCAAGTGGAAAAAAGTTTCAAGCTCATAAAGCAATTTTATCAATGAGAAGTAAAGAATTTCATGAAATGTTGAAAAGTGGTCAGGGTCCTCTCAAGGATGAGATAAAATTAGGTAATTTATCTGATGCCTTAGTTGAAAATATGTTAGAATACATCTACATCGGAAAAGTATCACAATTCAACAACGTTGTTGAATTGTATAAAGTTGCAAAAAAATTTGGACTTCATGGTTTGACAAAGTTATGTCTTGAGAGTTTCAGAGAGAAATTAGAAGTTTCTAATGCTTCAGATATTTTGATATTATCTGATGAAGATAATTTAATAGATTTAAAAGAACGCGTTATTAATTTTATTAATGAGAACATTCGCGATGTTCTTGTCACAAAGAGTTTTCAGATTATGAAACAGACTAATCCGTCCTTGGTAGTCGAACTATATTGTTCACTGGGTGAAAAAAAGTAGGCTTTACTTTTTTGAAATTACGTGTTAAATACCTTTCGACATTGTTGAAGGAAAACGGTTCCCCAGACTTTTTCACAATGTTCTATGTGACTTGGACCCTCTTTTTTCTTGATGCATGGAACAGTCTCCATTCTTGTTGAGTGAAACGCGCAGAAGTTCAAGAAAATTTTAAACACTTTGTATATTATGATTTAATCATTCTACTATCAAGTTTCAATCATTTTGCTACCAATTTTTAATCATTTCACCATGCTTATATTTTGTCAATTTTGAAGTGAAACACTCGAGATGATACTATATTGGTATCCTAGTGATATAACAAATGAGGTAGGAGTATGAAGTCGATTTAATTTGATAAGACTTCGCATAGATTTGGATGAAAAGCGCCCATCAAACTATGAATATCAATTACATTCGCCGATTTTAAAGGGATATGCAAGAGTCGAAAAGATTCCCAAAGAACTCAAACATTTGGATTTTTTTACAATGAATTGATTAAGGGAGGCGTTGAAACTTTGGTTAATAGATCAAATTCCGATTTATTTGAAAAAGTAGCAATAATTGTAAGTGATCGATCGCTCTGTGAGCCCTTGTGCCATTGAGAGTGATACCTACTTTTGGTATGTAATCTTGGTTGTGAATTCCATAGAAATACTCTATATGGTGTATTCACATTATACTGTAGGCGGAATTCGGTTACTCGTTTTTCATCCAACAGATCCCAGTGGATTTTTCCCTCAATACGACTATTTTTTTTAGATTGCTGTGCCATGCCAAGAATATTGCCTATTTTTACAAGAAGCAAATCATTAAATAAATGTTAATAGAGTATACTGTCTTTTTACAACATACTATTCCTCTCCATATTATTTCGCTAGCGTGGGCACAAAATATATCATTAGAAGTTATTTCTCATAAACTCACAATACGCATATTATAAGATCATCGTACATTTCAAACTCAATGTGATGATTTTTTGAGAGGTCAAATTAACTTTTATTTAGAGATTACGAAAAATCCGATCACATCGCAGTATGCAAATTACCTAGAAAAGTCATCGGAAGGGTGAGCCCTCAGGTATTCTTTCCACCATAGGTGAACTATTACGTGGATCGGTTAGATGTTATAAACTGTGTCAATCTCGCGCATTGTTTCGACGCCGTTGTCCAAGAAGTTGTGAAACATTTTGAAAACGTTTACTAGTCACACCGTAATCTCGGAAAATATGTCGGTATTTCATTACCTTGTCTATCCTTGGACCAAAAAAAAGTAAATCTTTATGTGGGATTCTCGAATTGATGGGCAAATCGACTGGTCAAAATTTTTGGCCTCAGAGTGTACCAATGAGATATTTTCAAATAACGATGAAGCTGATCTGACGGCCGGTAATTAGATTCAGCAATTTTTGGAAGATCAATCCCATTTTTCAGCAGTAGAGGGAAGAGTTAGATGTACATATCAGTTTGACTCTATTGGTTCGGGAACTCTTGTATTATAAACTTGGTAACGCTGCAATAATCATGACTGACTCTTGATGACATTATAGCTTTATAAAAATAGAAGTTGCTAGAAACATTAATCTCATAGAGCATCTTGTTTCATCTTGAAAAAAGTGCACCCTTTTGGAACGGAGTTCCTTTACGCTCGTCTGAGGAGTAAAATCGCGCGCGATCAGCTGACCGACACGGCCCCGTGGAACGAGATTCGATGCAACCCGCCATACGATGCAACGAAAAAGCGACACTTTTGCGATATAGGTATATACTGCTTGTGCTAAGCAACCGCGCGTACTCATTCTCATCAGCATATTGCATCTCTGCTAATGGTCTACCGTCTGAATGCATGCAGCTCTATTCGATTGTTGTTGATAGTATTGCTAGATATACAATGATGAAAGTGATATCTATGTGTTTTTCTGGGCAGAATTCAAAGTCCGGACGAATAAGACATTGCTTCCATATATCTTAAAGGTACAAAGTTTCATTGTGACATCTTAAATCCAGAGCGATCCAGAGATTCAGTGAATCCCAATAAAATTCTCTTCTCGATATTCAATCAGCTCTGATACATTTTGTGAACCTGAATTAGGTAGTGAACGACCGTGGGTAGTGAGGATTCAGATTCAAATTTAGAAGCTTTTTATGTCCCCCACCATAACCTTCTAAAGAGTCCACCCAAAGCCAAGGAGTAACTCGTCATTTTATTTACATAATAGTGCTTGAAACTGAAAAAACTATGCAAATTATCTCAATCACTCAGGGGCTTATTGGTGTGCATCATTATCGGTATTGTTATACGATGATCATTCAGAAGCTTGAACCTCAGTTTTAAGTCCATCAAAATTTTAGACTTCATTGACATTTCCACACATCTTATCGAGGCGAATTTTGGAACTCCGTTCCTTACGCGTTTCTCAAACGCACACGAATTTTTTTTCCTTTTTCATCAATTGATAACATGTACCATTGCAATAACATTTGCAAATAATGGCTGAAGCATTGGGAGAATATGATCAAGCTATTCTAGCAAAAGTATCCCTCTTGTTGCTGCACTTGCATACCATGATGAGTTGCGTGAGAAGTATACTATCAGCGGTGTAAGCGAGGGTGTAAGTATATTTGAGAATTATTTTGAAAGTTTTCATTGCGAGAGCTTTCTGTTCGTATGTAATAGTACATTTCGATACGAGGGCGGGAATGTAGGTTTCCGCACAACGAGTGGTATTTTCCGGACCGATCCAAAGGCGAGGGTCGGAATTATCACGAGAATGCGGAAACCACCCGGTCCGAGTGTCGAATACTATTTTTCCATCAAATGTGTGGGGAACAAAATCAAATAACCCGTGCGGAAAAGTCACTTCCCGCACAGAAGATGGAAAACTTTTTTTCAGTTTGTAATCTAGTAAAATTCTTGTCAATTTACAGAATGGAAAATCATCACCTCAGTCATTGCATACGAGATCCCTGCGTAAGGGTGATGACAGACAACCCGCCACGACGCGATTCTCATGCCATTTCACGACACGACACCACTGGACACGACACTTGATTCATTTTGGTGAACCCAACTATCGATGGATTGGATTTATATTCACAACCCATGACTGGTTCTATCAAATCCATCGATGGTTGGCTTCATCGGAATAAATTACGTGTGTCGTGTCGGGAGTGCTCGTGTCGTGAAATGGCATGAGAATCGCGTCGTGGCGGGTTGTCTGTCATCACCCTAAGTAAGGGTGATGACAGACAACCCGCTACGACATGAATCTCACGACACGACGCGATGCGACACCGCCCGCCACGGCACTAAATCTATTCCTGCAAACTCAACCATCGATGGATTTGACTCATTCATTTCATAAATCATGACTGGTAATGTGAAAATAAATCAAATCCATCGATGGTCGGGTTCACAAGAATGGATTGGGTGCCGTGTCGGGCGGTGTCGCGTCGCGTCGTGTCGTGAGATTCGTGTCGTAGCGGGTTGTCTGTCATCACCCTAAGGTATGTACGTGTGCCCGCAACATTCCGCCCCCCCCCCAGCCCGTTTGGTTAATTAGTTTCGGCCTATTCCAATATTTACGAACGTGCCTTGCTTATTCCAAGGTCATTAAAATAAGTTGAAGTAAGTTCTGTTTTGATCAACCAGAACTGAGCTGTTGCAATTTTTACAAAAACTGATTTCTTGCGAGTTTGCGTAAGTTTGTGCGCATAACCCACCCTTGAAAAAGCAATGCAAGTCTGCAGTGAAGTGCATAAAATCGGCATAAAATCGTTCTTATCGGCGTGCAAACCACATATACAGCTTTTCATTGTTCCACAACACTATTGCCGGCTTATTTTCACGTGATTGACACGATCTGAGTCGTGAAAAAGTCATACTGCACTCCCTTTCGAGATAACCGTATGGGGGCATGTTCACATGGCGGATATTATTTTGGTTACACACCAACTTTGGCCTCCATATTTGCATGTGATCTTTATGTTTTGCTCGTACAATCGCTCCAAATTGGAGTTCTGCCATTGTAAAAAGGAAATCCTGAAGGTCTTAAAAAAAGAAATCGAATGCGCTAAGATACGTTGAGATAAGTTGAACTAAAAATAATACATTGGCACCGCAGGTTTTGCGATAGATGCTATTTCTTCGGCTATTTCTTATCTGTGCAAATGCACAAAAAATTTTCTGGGGAAACGCAGAAACAATTCGGAGTCGGTTCTAACTATACTTATTTTCTCATATTCTATTACAACAAACACAAAAGGAAATTGCGGTGAGAGGTCAACGAGTGCATCGGCACGAGGATCGGCATGGGCAGGTCGGGCACACTCACCTTACATCAATCAAGCTGCCTATCACCCACAATTGGATTGATTGATAGATCCAGTGTGACTATTTCTATAATAAAATTTTACCTTGACACTTGCAGTTTCGGGGTTTTTGGAATGTTCCATCAAGTATTAGCTAATTTTGAAGAGCCGAAAGCAAGAGTGAATTATGAATGCAAAATTACCAAACTATTTTACCGGCACACCCGAGTCACGTCACGCGCTTTGTCGATCGGTTAGCGATTCCGCGAAAGTCTCGAGGATGTTTTTTTTTGTGCAAAAATGGAAGTACAAAATCACGCTCGTGCGAGTTCTGAGCAGCATCTAAAAAATGCAGGCGGAAGTTTTTCATCTGCGGCGCTTGCGGTTCATGAATGCGGGACCGTCGAAGCAAATGCGCGAATAGCTTAGAACTCTTTGAAAGGACTAACATAATAAAATAAAATGAAAATGACAAAAATGTGCGAGGCACGCGTTGAGCTGCGCTTTTTTGCGCCTTGCCGTCTGCACACGTGTTTGACGGGAGGCGCCCGATGGTTCATTGAGCGGCAAACGATTGAAGAGTCAGACCGCGGGGGAGTATAAGGAGGCGGCCCAATGACCCACTTGTATTTGAACTCGACTTTTTGGCTCTTTTGCGAAATATTAATTGCTCAGCTCGCCACTACCACATAGAGCGCGGTTTTCTCTTGAGAAATGAGATCTTTTGGTAGTTGCCGCCTTGACTCCCATCATATTATTATTACTCGAGTTCACAGGCTATTTTTGGCAAACAGCTGGTTGTAATACACGCTTGTGAGAATCAGCTACATAACGTGACCACTTGCTGATATTTCACTCGGTGCCGGGTATCACATGAGTAAGTACTGGTGACGCGCGACTTTGAAGAATTTCACGGAGACCGACCGGTTTTGTTTTCTATGATGGGTTTTCGAGGTATTGAGGTGATTGAGAGCATGACGTTTGGTGGTCTTCGTATAATAGTGTGACTAATGGGTGGTACGACTTTGACACTTGTGCTCATCGAAATTTACTGTGAGAAACTCTTAGAATGAAAATTTAGAATATCGATTGGTGACATCACTTAGAGAATGATGCAGATATTATATCCAAATATTGTATTTTCCGTCCTTCGGCCAATGATGATCTCATTTGAATATTTTTTTGACGTCAAAAAAATTGGAACAATTAAAAATTTGTAGACTGCGTGAAAACCCGCATATTTTTTTCCAAATAATACTGCGCTTCATAAGTATGGGAGGTTTGTAGATAGATTGCAGAAAAATGAATTTTCTCCGGACTTCAAACTATTCATTGTAGTTGGAAATTTTCGTTCATTTTTTTGCTCTCATCTCAATCAAATAACTCGCAAATTCACTTGGTTTTCAAGTCCACGAAAAAATTACATCACGTGACATTAAAAAGAATGTATGTACACAAATCGATTTCCTTGACTCTGTTATGTAGTAATTAAATCGTGACGCAAAATGTTGTCCGCCTCGTCATGTATATGAAGAATGTATGAAACCCATTATACTGTCTGCCCTGGAGATATTTCACCAAGCTATCAATATCTTTAGCATCGGAGAGATCAACGAAATCTCTTTGGAGCCTGATTAGAGTTGAGTAATAAATGAAAGTGAGAATGAAAAGACAAACCGGCGAAATTTCTACAGCTATAGCCTTGAGACCCAAGGCTATATTAAGGCCGAATGATTAATTGTTTGCATCCGAGCATCGTCGTCGTCGGTTCGTTCTTCTGCATCATTGCGATGACTCTTCTCGTCATTATTCTTCACTTGTTCTTATTTAGAACGATGCAAAACATGATTGTGTGCATCAGTTACCGAGTCAAAAGTCATTAATTAATCATTGGCTTCTCGTATAATGTACAAAAAGAAATGGGAGCCCATAATGCTTTTTCTTGTTCACTAGATTGAATTACATTTTTGGGGGTAATGTCAAAAACGAGCAAAAAGATCGAGCGCCTCAATTTGATCGGCTAGGATGATGATGCAAGGCTACATCATTCTCTGAGAGCTCTTCTCATAAGCGTTCTGCGAAACCAATCATTTCGACTCGCAGTTTCTCACGCGCTAATCTTCATGATGCTTGGAGTCTAATCCAAAAATACCATTCTTGTTTTCGCGATCGATTTTATCATCGTGATCACTTCATCAAATGTAGACAACGAATGACGGCATCAAATATTACTGGCATAGACAAATATTTGAATTTGCCTGTGACTTCATTTTAATGATTATTTTTATGACATTAATCAGCACTCTCGCCAGCACGAGATCGGGTCTGATGAATGATCATCATTGTTTACTTTTTGGTTATTCCAACCTTGTCATTAGTAAAACATGCATTTTTGACACACTGTGCGTGAAAGTGTCCGTGTCGCACGAATTTTCTACTTTCACTCGCCAGTATGTCGAAAAAATAGCATACGACATCAGGTTGCGCAGAGCATGGATTCTGCATCCTCATGATATTTGTCGGCCCGAACCAAAGAGACGAGTAACCCCCAAGATTTAAAGTGCAACTTTTGTGGCCATGCGGGTGAGGTAAGTATTATTTTAATCTGCACTGCGTTAAGCCCATTCATTCACAATGTTTCATATAATGGACAAAAATTTTTCGATCGATTTTCAATAATTGGTGATTATTTGTTTTTACACATCAGAAAAATCTAAAAAAATTCTTACAAGTCTGTATCGGTAGAAGGGATCAGTAATAGTAGTACATTACGCAACTAGGGAGTGAAACAGGACGAATCCCTCCCGGGTGGATATTAGCGCTCGAGGGGCAGCCGAGAGCGATAAAAACCCGGGAGGTGGCCGTCCTCTTTACTCCCCAGTTGCGTGTATTACTTTTCACTACGAGGAAACGAAAACTCGCGTCATTTACGCTCTGCGAAGCGGGAGCAAAACGCGTTTTTTAATCCTTTATAGTGTGAAAACTTGTAATTGAGTTTGTATGTGGGGGGGGGATAAGAACCAATTTTTTTTCGAAAATTCTAATTTGGCCATGCATGTATCATCCTGTTCCCATCAGAATATCACAATCTAAACGCCAAAGCTGAAATTCCAGATGTCTTAGAGCTCCCGGTTAAGTGAATGGGTTGAAGTGCCATTTTGACTAGATTTTCAACCGTTGCCTATAATAGCGACGAGAAAAAGTCTTCCATACACATGTAAAGTAATTGGCATCTCTTTGATGATTTCTACTTCTTTGTATCAAAAAGATCCAAGTCAATTTTTTGTGTAACTTTTCCATAGTCGGTAAAAAATAGACGATTTTAGGATCGGATCATATCAGCTTTCTTTTCAAGTGGGTGCATGGCAAAAATGGCATGTAGATTTTCTTGCGCTTAGTCGTGGTATATCCAGCTGTCAAATTCAAAAGAACTGTTCACTCGTCTACGGGAGCTGATTTTCTTTCGTACTCTGAAGAAAAAATTCATGACATAGCATACATTTCTGTGTAATCAATTCATAGCTGCGTAGTCGACATCGTGATGAGAAATTTTTCGAGAAATTTTTGATTCGAATGTTCTCCACCAGCCATTCAGAACAGTAATCAGTATTTTTGCAGTTATAGTGAATAATGATTATGAAATGAAATGAATGTCAACGTTTACTGAGGAAATGCATAACTCTGGTAGAAATGTGACCAATTTCTTTTGACTTGAATTGACATGAAATTTTTGATCAGCTTAGTTTCAGAGACTAATCCAGCATTAAATAATGATAAAATCAAGTAAATCTATCAGAGATAGTATCTATTGAAGGAATAAGATTTGATGAGTTTTCAGTAGATGTGTGATCTCCAATTCAATAATAAGTGTGTTACAGATTTAATGTTATCTAGACAACCCAACCAAGTAATTCTGCCCAAAAAAACCTCTAAGTCACGAAATCAAGCCCACGCACTCTGAATGAAAACTCATTAATCTATTCTAATTTGAACTAATAAGCCTCATAGAGAGATATATCTTATTACACAATTGGTAAAATCGTAGGCCTATCTTGTTAATCTCAGTACAAAGTATTGGCTTATAATCTTGTACTTACAACTTACAACGTTCAATTCTCTATTCAAACAGATCCACTCAATCTATTGTGTTGAACGTGAGATCCTTTGGTAAATCAATTGTTCATTAATGATATAGAGACGCTCGCACGCGCGCAAAACTTTAATGAAATTCTGTCGTATCTGAGAAAATTATCGTTTTCCTGCAGCATCAGAGTCTATAGGGCTCACTCTCTTAGCCAGATTATAACTCTTAATAGTAAAAAAAAAAAGAAAAGAAAAAAATGTAATGACGGCGGCGTGGCTGTAGTATATACTCATACTATATCCTTCTTTCTCTGTCTCGCACGGATGCATCCATAAATAACGAACGATCTATCATTATTATACTCATCCCTGGCATTATATTCCTTTACTGGATGATCAAAAACTCACAGTCTAATTGATCATTAAATGGTCGGCTCAGGACAAAAATGAGAAACGAAGAAGAGACTCTTCTTTCCCGTGTTTATCATGCACATGAAATTTTTTTCTCTATGTATCTTTCTCCTTTCGATCTCAATATACATACACTTTAGGTATATTACCTTGAGATCGGCAAATATGCGAGGGCGAGTCAAGTAATATTATGCTCTCATTGAGAAAATGTTTATTTTTGCAAAGGATAATCACAATATCTGATCGACAGACTTACTCACTCACTCATACTCTCCTCGCAACGGAGCGGCGCCAATAAAGATATCGAGTTTACTTACCTTTGGCTCATTGTTTCTTAGTGATTTTCAGGCTGGCAATTTCAAGTTTTGGCTCGCGATATTTACCGGTATATCTTTGCGACGTAAATAAGGTAATAAGGTAAGAGGTAGTCCCCCTCCTCCTCTTTGGATTTCAAATCGGCTCAAAAGTCGCAGTTACCCACGATGTAGACATAATGACTGCACTGTTATAGGATTATGGACAGAGAGAGAGAGAGAGAGACTTTGATCACATGAATTTCTTGCAATTCGCTTGCAAATCACATTTGCAAATTCGCACGAAATTATAAGGGCTGGTGTTCTTATCTTTTTCTTTTGCACATCAGTTGAATCATCATCGCTCAGGTTTTGTATTATGAGCCTGTGTGTGTGTATTTGTGAGAGTGTCTTGTAAAACCCATTCACGTGGCTCATCATTTTAGCGCATTTATCGTAGATTGAAGTCATCAGAAACTGAGTGTCTGCATGCACATATATATCTATATTTATTTTTCCACGCACAGACACCTGGAATATGCGTGCAAAATAAGCTGCCACACGATGAGAATGAACCATACCACCTATTCCATGCATGCATATATTCCAATAAGCGCTTGTAGAATTTTTTTTTCACCATCTCATCGCTCTGATTGCTGCCTTTCAAAACTCACGCGCGCTATAGCTAGGTGTATGTACGTAATTTTTCATTCGCGTCCCCGTACGCTAGGATTATAGTAATAGGACCGATTTGGCTGAGCTTCATTTCACTATTCTGTTGCAGAGGTTTGAGAGTATAGTACGTGATCGGTTCTAGTATGCGATTATTACGTGTGCGATGAAATTTTTATTCTCTAAATGAGGAAACGGGTAAAATGTATAGTGACTGACTGACTATAGAATAAGAGAGTCGTCGTAGATGATTAGGTCGTATATACAGTTCTTGAGAGATGTGCGAGAAAAATGACCAGGGAGTGGTGCGAGGAGGAAAATGCTTTATGATGAGTTTCGTTGAAGATATGTTATTGAGAGATGGATGGAATGTATGATGAGTGGATAGAATCTATGGTGCCATCATCAGCTAAGAAATACACGAGAGTTGATTTCGCGACTGATGATCGCCGTTTTGCAGAGTGTAATCGGCGATAAGTCGTGTAATGTACTCGTACGTGCATATCGTTACGTGCGAGGAAAAGCTCTCTGGTTGGATATGAAATGTGTGTACAGGTCTCTCTGGTGATGGCGAAAATTTTCGCATTATCTGCGGACTCAGGAGTTTACTGCAATAATGCGTACGTGACGCCCGTCACTGTGGGAAAGACTTGAGATGGTTCGTTTAGCGATTGAAAATTTCTCATGAGGATCTCATAATGAATCTTGGATATACAATAAGATCGGAAAGATCAATCACTGTTACATCGTGCGTTTGAACAATGAAGTAAAAAAGCCAATTTGATCTGATGTATTTGGTTGATTTCTCGAAATATCTATCCATCATGATTTCAGTTGTCGAAGATCCAGAAAATTTCCTTAGTTTCTCTGCAAGGGACACTTGTCGCTCTCATTTGCATTTATAGAAGATGATTGTTGCTATTGAAAAAATTAATCAGTATTTCAACAAAACTTCGCTAGAAACTAGAAAAGTTTACGTTACTCCATTCTGCCTCATTTTTGTAATTAATGTAATTGTACACAAAGTAATACTTAAAACAAGATTCTAGGATCAAGATAACATGGCAAACACATTGAAAATCCTTCCAAATACTGTTGATTGTGGGACCGCAATAATTTAAAGCACGTGAGTGCTTGCGCGAGTGTATTGAGTGAGTGCTAATATGTACAGTTTCGAGAATATCAAAGCAAACTTCCAGCATATAACGTCGTTGGTTCATTTTTCATTCTACTTTTCGAGATCTTGATATCTTTAGAAATATTATGAGCGAGCTGTATTGTAATTATTAAATTATTCTCAAATGACTGTATTTCAATTTTGATTTAGTGAAGTCCATCGAATGTAAATGATGAATGCATAAAAACATTTCGACACCTCATCACGAGAACAAGAAATATTTTATCCAGAAAAGTAGAGTAAGTTAGTAATAATTAATGTTGATTAATATCATAGAATATCTAGTACAATTATGCAAGCAATCAGTCAGGTGATACAAGTGCTTTTCATAATCAACAACTCAGAAGTACCGTTTTAATGCTCTCTATTCAATCAAAGATTTGAACAGATTTTCCCATTATCTTTCCATATCGCTATGTAAACAAAAAAGATACAAACGTCATATCGCAGTTCATGAGACTGTTTTCAGGTCATGAACATAGCGTCAACCGGGGTTATTTCGAACAGACGGGGTAACTTTGAACACCCGTGTGAATTCTCGAAATCAGCTCAATAGGGATGCGCTCCAAAAAAAACTTCGGTATTTACGCTTAACAATCATGCTTTCCAGCCACACTCAGTTGATAGGAACTTGACCGATGCAATATGTTCTCCATGCATACAACTATCAAGCAAATTAGCATGAGAACCTTTGCGCATCCCTATTTTGCTGATTTCAAGCATTTAAACGAATCGAAAATGATATTGATAGAGCAAATATTCATGCAAAGATGTTTCTTTAAATGTGAAACAAAAACATCGAGGTAACTCAGTATTAGGTCTGGAAAGTGGGGAAGTTATGTAACTCGCAATTGATCAAATGACTGATGGGACTTGACTTGTGCAAACCTTGCAGCATAAGAATTGAAATTGTTGTAGGTACACCAAGTAGTATGATACTTGACAACACTTGACATGTGTAAACAAAAGAAGGATATTCAAGATATGTTTAATTATAGATTTTTGCCAAGAGCAAAGTAAAGTTCTACTACTAAAGTAGGATGAGATCTTGACATCTTCTGAAAATTGGGCGAATCAAGGATTCTTTGCACATGTTGGTTTATGAACTCAATCACATCTTTTTTCAATGGTATTAGACTACTTTCATCAGATATAATTAGGATGTCTGCTGCATTATCAATATCTAGCTTAGCTTTGAAGTTTTGAATGCACAGATCTCTCAAGCTATGGAGTTCATAAGTTTGAGATGATCTGTATAGATCTATTATGTTGTTGTCGAGATTGGATACATTGGCAGTATAGATATACTCCATCACTTGTTTCAATGAAGGTTCCGATATACCACATATTTGAATTTCACTGGGAGTAGCACTACAATCATCTTTGAACATTTCACTAAATTTCCTGCTCCTAGCTGACAAAATTGTCTTGTGAGCCTTCACTCGTTTTCCATCCTGAGTTATGAGTGTGATGTCACTATGGTGCCCAGTGAGCAATAGTTTTTTCATCACTTCGAGGCTGACTCCAAGATCAAGATTGAGAAAAGGCAAGTCTGCACATTGTTGTGACATTGTCAAAGGTCTTACTTGGCGATTTGTTCCTTTATTGGCATTGTGGCACTCGACAACATCTGTTCCTGTTATGGGCATCTTGGAGGTGATGCAAGCTGAAGTGAGGCCATCAAGGCATACATTTCTGCTGCTGATTTCTGATTTCTCTCTGATTGGTGGACTTTTCAATCGAGAAGCTTTGAACCGTCGGCGTGGTGGTGGAGGAGGATCCCACTGATCCCAGAGATCATCATCTTGATCATCGTCGAAGATAATTCGATGACGGGCTGTTGAAATTAGGTTATTAGAACTCTGATATTCTGATCAGAAGTGATGGATCAAAAGCATAGAAACATTGAGTGTTCTAAGATAATACTCACGAAATCTTCGAATTGAACTCTGTTCCGAGCTATCAGAATTGGATGCTGTAGACTGCATAGCAATGGATGCGTCTGTTTCTTGCTTTGTGCACGTGGTCTTTGCAGGCCTTATGTACTGCACCTCACTGATCTTGCACGCGATGCAGTCAATATTATCGTCGATTATTAACCCAATCACACACTGTTGCACTAATAAGGGACTACTTTTCTTGCGGAACTTGCATGTCTTGACAATGGAACGTACCTCTTTAGAGTTGCAAAACAAACGTGTCGTTACTACGGCCTGAAGCGTCCATCTGATGGGTTTTATCAGATCTAGGATCAACTGAGGCGGTGAATTTGGTCCTTTGGATTGCAAACGAAGCTGCCACGTGCGCTTGCTGTTTAGTCGGTACTCGCGAAAGGACCGTGATAGCACATGTTCACCGGACCCTTTTTGGCGGACAAATTTTGTGTCAATGGTCCATTTAAAATCATATGTTTCTCCAGCCTTTTGTCCCTTGTCTGAGAATTTTTTCCAATGAACCGACATATTTCCTGCAGAATAAGTGCATTCTATCTCAAAAAAAGCTAGGTGGTAATGACTGGATGGGCTGGAGATAGCGTGGAACGGTCAGAGTTGTGGTCAGTAAGTATACGAATTGGTACGAATCATGCAGAATCAGGACAAGTCACGGACAAGTGAAGACATGCACTGAACAGAACCAACCTGATCTGTGTGATCGGCAACGGAACGGAGTGGTAATGTGGATGATATGGTAGATCGCTGTCAGCGATTTGCTGATAAATATGGTATAAGATCCGCGCTAGATTCAAATCAAGTAGGTTAACAATCAAAGCTGGCAGCGAAATCGTGCTCGCAATCATGTCTTGTATTATAATTCGTCTTGCTTCGTTCGACAGACAAACTGTCTAAGTCGTGGTCCTCAGTGACCAGAATGGGCTTTTGCGCATTACGACAATATACTATCAATTCCTGAAGTAATGCTCACGCGGTTCCGGGATGAGATGGAAGATGCAGGTGGATCTCCTTCTTGATTGCCCGATGCCCTAGGTATCGGACATCGAGGGGAGAGGGATATTACACGGCCGGGCCCACCTCTCGGTGGGCCCCACCCAAACCCGTGTCCCGCCTGGTATGGCCTGCGTGGGCTATGCGTAGTCCGCGTAAGCTGAACCAGTCCGGTGTCTGGGGACGGATCCGAGGGATCCTGAGGCAGATTTTGCCCTCTAACCACCTTAAAAAAAAAAAAAAAAAAAAATATACTATCAATGTATTTTGAACAATAGATCTACCGAGAGATCTAGTGTAGGTCACGCTCGTGATGGAAATTTGAGTCTTATACCTGTTAAGCGAGGGGCTCTTGTATCCGAAAGTCATATATTAACAGCGTCATTTTCATCACTACAACAGAATTATTAGACCAAAACGCACAATTTCCATCATCTTGACTCAGATATGAATGTAGAAGATTAGACTCACATCAATACGATTCAGAACACCCAGAAAAGTTGGCAATTTTTCTGATTAGGAATAAGTTCGTTATTGATGGGATCTTTTCGTCGTAATTATGTGTAGATAAAACTTGTTCCATCGACTCCTTTTTTTTCTTTTGATCCTCTTTCGTGTTAGTCAGGACATCATTTTTCATTCATCCTATGTTTATTAGAGTTTCAAGAGTGAAATCCAAGGAATTCGATTAAGCCGTACCTTGAGGTAAAAAGTCGTGCTTCTCGGGCCAAAAACTTTGTTCTAGCCGAAAACCTTGTTGGATTTGCCGACACTCGTGCCGACATCCAGCAAAGTTTTCGCGAACAACAAAGATTTTTGGCACTCGACTTATAATATACTATTTTATCAGTCAGGTGAGGACGCTTGGAAACACGCTGTTTCTACGTACTGACCGATAAAATAGCGTCTCGTGCCGAAAACGTTGTTCTTCATGAAATTAAAATTAATGTTTTCATCAAAAGTTTTTGATATCAGAACGCTGAAGGATATGCATATAAGAGTGGGTGTCTTAAACTAGTTTACCTTGTCGTAAAACGAACTGAACGAAACGTGATCTATACCGCCTATCTAAGACGTTACGGGTAGATATCAACGGCAGCCCTCATCAGTCTAAACGTCTTACTCTCAACAGCCTCGAAAATCGCACATTCTCTTGAACACACCCTCGACCAAGCAATCGGGAGCTCTCAATCTCTGAGAGAGATGCGATGGCATAAATAATCCCATATAACTGAGCCATCTGCTTAACAGAAACAATAATCAAGTGCGCGGATCTCAATTATCAAGCAGAGTTCGAGAAATGGCAACATTACTCGCCAAATTAATCACGCACACCGGCCGCCGAGCTCGCGCCGTCGCGCCGGCAACGCGATGATGCGAACCCCCTCGAAGCCACCTTCCACGATTAAAAAAAGAAAAAAAAACCAATTCCATCGGTATACATGGGTATATACATGCGTACATATGAGTGAAGCTGGGACAAAGTACCGGACATTATATCAAGTGCTCGGTGTGTGCCATCAGTCAAATCGCTCGGCAGCCAGCCGCGAAACGCAATATTCGCGCGCGAAATCGCGAGTGAGGTGAGATGACCATATAGTCAATTGTGCAGAAGGGAAGATGAAAAAAAAAATAATAATAAAAAATGAAGGTGAAGAGGTTCTCGGTGGTGAGAAAAAAAATTTAGATGGACTCGTAATAGTGTACGGAGAGTCAGAGGTGAGCTTGGAGCTTGGGCCGTTGGAATATGGCCCGCCATCAGGTAATGACTGCGACGTTCGGCGCCTCTCCGATCATTCTTCAGTCTAGCGCAACGAGCCGCATTTTTTGTCTGATGCAGAGCCATGAAAGAAGGAGATGAGTCTCCGAGACGATGAAATTGCTTTAATGGATCCGAGAAGCTGATGGTGTGCCCACCGCCACCGCATGCCGGACGCGCCGAATTGCCATTAGAATTTACCAAGCTTGACTTTGCCATTCATGGTTTTGATATTACGATACGCTTCGTGACTGCCCGATCTTTTTGGCACCTTTTAATCAGCACTTTGAGAGTGTGTGGTCATCTAGATTGTGCAGATTTCTTTTGTTCGGGTGTGGATTGCGAGATTGGGATGTAGCGCCCAGTAAAAACGATTCCTTAGAAAATGGTAAAAATTGTTTTATGCAGTCATGGATGGGTATCAAACAAGCTTTGTTCTATTTACTTATATATTAGGACTGAAATGCTTTCTTACAAGCGCGCGACAGTTCCTATATTTTCCTTTGAAATTGTCTTTTTGAAAAAAGGTTTTGAATTTCAATTTTCATCAAAATTTTTCTTCATTAAATTAACAACCAATATTATAGAATTTTTTGTCTCGATTTTGGTTGTTTGGCCTTTCGGTGTACATTTCAATCGGGTATTTCTTCTTTTAAGAACTGCTGTATTAATTCCCGTGTAAAATCAACTATTTGGATTTTTATAATTCGTTGATGACATGAATAAATGAGTAAATAAGTAAAATTTACGGGTACTAATCAGAATATATGTTCTGATGACACCTCGCGTAAAAATCTAGAAAATTGGCAAAATATGAGCGATATATCGCAAAATTCGATTGGAATATTGCAATCTATACAATATCTAAGTCGTTTTGAGATTGTTTCGAAGTTTATTGTTGGTTAGCAATATTATTGCAATATGATAAGGACGGAATAATTTCTAAACTGTAGGTCGTATAGAACGCACTTCTCTTGAACCAGGGAACTCAAAAATATTTTTGCAACTCGTTTCACCTTGTATCAGGTATCTCTGTGATACTCAACTGCAGCTATCCATCTGTGTCAAGTAGCTCTACTAACTTTTATTTGAATTTTTTCTCAGAGGATAGGTGGCGATTTTTTGTGCAGCTAAATTTAATTCCGAGAACAGATTAACTTCTCCACGTGTTATTTTTCAATTCTGCATTTTGTTTTCCTCTTAATTAATGCGAGATCATTTTTACACTATGTCGTCCGACTAGGACCTTTTTCTAAATATCTGAACAATTTTATCAATATGTGATCTTAATTGGACGTCGTTAAATCTGACATGGTAAACATGCTAGTGATAAACTCCTTGTAATTAATTTTTACTCGACTGCTGGGCAAATTTTAATGCACCATTTAGAATTCAAGGATCGAGTTGGCAAGAATTTCAATCTATGAGTGATTTCACGAGTTTTTGGCTGAGTCTCCAGGAGGTACGAGTGGGCTCTTCTTTTAATTTCATTTAGTCAGATAAATCAGAAAATTTTGTGCATTTGTGAATTTTACTTGAAATAATTGTGTACCATTTGAAAATACTGAATACTTCAGGAACCTTAGATCAGAAATACAGATTTTAAATGCTCAATACTTGTCTAAGTAGAAGGCGTTTCTCGCATCATGATGATAAGGATGGCCAGAACTGACTCAAGTGAAAATTTTAGTTTGGAAGATAGGTCTAGACAGGCCTCAAAGATATCACACCGACGAACCCAAAAATCCTTCAAAACACCTTCAATCTCAGTCACCCAAGCTAATAAAGAATTTCAACGCAGTCCACGCGATTTAGCTCATTTACATCTTGTACTTACATTATACATACGTGTATACAGAACAGAATGACAAAACGGGGGCTATGTCGCGCGCGCCTGATTACGTGATCGAGTCGCGCGCGTTTGGCATCCGGGATTTTGTCGTCAAAAGTCCACCAGACTATCTGCACATGGACTACCTTATAGTATCTTTTAGTTCGAGCCTCCATACAAATTCGAGTCTCGCGGAATAAATTTCAATCGCTTCCGCGATGTCGAATTCAAAGGCAAAAGCTTGTTTCAGGACCACAAACATCGTGTTGACAATCGTTAAAACGTCCATTCAATCCCAGCATACAAGAGTAATGACTTGTGAGATAAACGCAAACCCACGCATCAATTTACACCAACTAAAATGAGATACCCTACAAGCCCCCCACTTGTATTTTTATTATATACCTGCTGGAATGATGATGACGATGATGATACCTGCACACCAAAACCGACATCTCAATTTCATGCAAAAGTTACCCATGTTATAAGGAAGGAAGTTGTATTTATAAGGACAAGAATCGGTCAAGGAAGTAAGGAAGGAAGGAAGGAAAAGTCATTCATCGTATTGAGACGGCGCAATATGTAGGTAAACGGACCACATACACCTGTTATACAACCAATAGTAATAAAGTCTGCGGTTATGGGTAGTACCTACCTGTCGGTTGACGTTTAGGGATCGGTAGAACCAAAAAAGAGCGACTTTTCTCCAGACACTTTTAATCGTGAGTCCTTCATATATATACCTGATCGTCTGATGGGTCGAAGGTGTCATGAAGGTACATATATACCTCCTCCCCCTTCTTCGTCTATACCTATCTCTTTTTTTTTTCCTTTAGAGGCTCTTACTTCGATGGATTTGGGTTTGGACCATCTTTTGCCCCTGAATTGGCGGATATACCTATGTGTTTTGGTCCTTCGATCTTCTGATGGGTATTATATATGTCTTGCAATGCAAGACATGAGACCCGCGGTAGGAGGCCTTTTGGGCGCCACCAGGTCCTCTAATACACGTTAGGTATATACTTTTATAGAACTGCAGGTTCACCATTTAATTTTTACCATTATGTGAGCACGAAAACGACACGCGCCTCCCGGTCAGTCAACCCAGATTTAGGTTATGGCCAATGTAAGTTTTGATGCACTTTCAACGCCCGACCCATCCTCTTTTGGATCGGTTTTGGGATCGCGGAAAGATTGTCGGGGTCTGCGCGGTTGGTGGCTTTTCGGAGGGTCTTGTACATATACATCCGAGGGATTTTATAGGTAGAGTGTTTAGACTTGAAGAGTCCGGATCTCTGGGTCAGTAGTCTGGACCGATGTCTAGACAGGTTACAGGTAACAGGTGAAAATTCTTTAGAATGTTTCTCGATGTAGGCCAATCAAGGAATCAAAGGACATTCAACTCGAAAATATTAGGTCACTATTTGACTCTGATCTTTATTCTTCGAGTTTGTAAGATTTTCTAGAACAGTTTATTATCAGATGATGGAGAACCCAGGAATAGATTTGGTGGTTCAACTTGGCACAATTTTATAATTGTATGGAAGAGATTAGATATTTATTGAAAAAAAAAAAAAAAAAAAAAAAAAAAAAAAATTACGAGAATAGTTTTAATCGAAAAATTATCATCGGGCTCACTTCCTTACTTGCGATATTTTATATTCGAACCCCTATGAAATGGAAGAAAATTGGATAGGCTGGGGTAACCGACTCCTCCATTTCAAATTAATGTGTTTTTTTCCGATACTCGGTTCGTCAATTTATCACGATTTCTATCAGTTGATAGAATATACCAAAATTAGGTATTATACTATGATAAATTGAAAGTTTCTTATTGTCTAGGATATTTTCTAGGAATTGACTGACACCATTAGATTTGCTTGTATCTGGAAAAATTATTTAATTCAATTCAGTGATGTCTTTGATGATAACCATCAAGTAATAAGATTCAAAACTTGATAAAATCAGTGACAATATGAATAACTACAACATCGGAACAATAAGCTCTGAAGAAGACGAGAAAAAAAGACATGAGCATAATGCGTTGAAATTTGGCTCCATTTGACTTATCATTCGATCTGAATGGAGGCTTCATGAATATCACAACGACGAAGAATTTTGTTCCAACTGGCTTTGTTCTATACTATATAATATACGGATGAGCTAATTTGTATGGATAATGTCCTCTCTCTTTCTATAAGATTACATCCAAGATTGGAGGGTGATGAGAATCACGCAGTATCTTGTTCTTTTGTGAGAATAAAAGATTCATTTAGTTCTTGCGGTGTTCCGAATTGGCAATTTAGAAGAACCAGGCAACGTTATAGTATATTTATAAGTTTGAACCGTTGCATCGTCATTTGCGAGTCGTTAGATCTCAGCACTTATGTGCTCATGTAAATGGTAAAACCATTACCGATAAATGTGGATAATGTGGTATCATAACATCCAACCTCCATCCTCATCGTCTCATTTCAAACTTCGGATAACAATCTTGATATAAAAATTTTGAGTAGAGTAATATTCTTATCCATTTGTAGCAATAATGTGTTGCTATTATACGCAAGATTTGTTGAGAATTGTTGCTAGCGTGGTGTTGTATTTTGTCGTGTGATGGGGTTTGGCGGTAGATCAGCTCAAATTCAGTTTTTTTTTTCTAAATGAGCCTGAGGATCTCCCTGAAAAAAATTGGCACTGATGTATTTCAGACAGTACCATTTTTCCGCTAACAGGTAATTTCGTTCCAGGTCACTACGCAATTTCAAAAGATGATTGTGAATTGAGCTCCGGTTTCGTGTGTTAATCTCACAATATGGTTGAAATAGGGAAATCCACGGAGGACCAAAAATTAATCGATGGTGAAAGGGAAAATGCCTTTCTTTGTGCAAAGAATCGCGAAAAACACTCATTATTTCAAGAAATGTAAATTTCCACGATGTCAGAAAAAATGATCAGAGAGCGCAATATCTCATTGAATCTGACTGCACCTCATCACGAACTCGTTCATCTTATGCATCTCTAATCTAAGTTCACGAATCGATTTGATCCGACAGCAAAAATATCGAATTAGCCCGGAGTATATATACAAGAGTATCATCTCATCGATTCTAATCGTTTGTTGATGCGCTCATCGACGGGTCTCTTCATCTGTTCCATGTACAAAATCGATCAATTTGGAAATTTGCCGCCACGACGAGGCCATTATATCTGAGCTGCCACAGGTGCAATTAAGCCGAATATCGAAGAGCTGCTCTCTCGATCGTCTCTTGAAAAAGGCGAGCATCATCATCGCGCGCGATGTGAACTGTATATTCGCTATATACAATATCGTAGACGCGCGTAAAAATTCGCCGCACGAAGCCATAAATCTCGCCAAGGCTTATAATTTTCCACCAGCGCGAGTGAAATACGCGTGATTCGAAATCGAAAGGAGATGAGAGGACGCGTCTTTTTGCCGTCACGACTTTCAAATTCCCCGGGCGTCTAGTGTAGACTATACTGTAGGTTATATATGCACGACTCGAATTTTCGGCAATGTCTGTCGAAGAAATCAAGAAATCAGAGAAGAGATCGTCTTTGGCTTCAATTTTGCACTTGTAGAATTTTTACTTCTCTGAAAATTTTTGAGTTTTCGAAGTATTTTCTTCAAGGGGTCTCGAAAATCATCCTGGGATGTAACACGGAAATTCTCGCGGGAATCAATGGATGTAGGCCTAATAATCGGAGCTTTTTTGATGGATGTATACTGTAGAAGATTGAGTAGAAGATCGTCTGTGGATCGAGATATCTTTGTTCTTTTCAACCAGTGATTCGATAGTATCCTGGGGGAATCACTTATCCTGAAACACCTGAAATGTTCGATAGACAATTTTGCTCGTATTTCTGTCACGGTAACTAGAAATTCGACTGGAGTTGTAAAAAAATCAGTGCTTCTAAGAAGAAAGTAAAACGGGAATATTTGGCTCTAATTTAGTATACAAGATTGAAATTGATTACGATTTCAATTTTGAGTAGCGTTATTGCCGAACGAGCTGCGAATGTTCTTGATGAGTCAGAATCCCTTGATATACTTTCGTAGCTCCAAAGTGATATTTGTGAAATGATGAGTGATGATCAATTGATGATATCAAAAATAGTTCCTCATAAAGATCGTGAAGATGACATATTGCCATTCAGTCAATTGTTCAGTCAATCCCGGCCATAACCCACACGGCCAAATAATATATTTGAGACAGACCAGACTGAATGAGATCGAACTTGACTGAAAAAGACCGAATGATTCCGAACTAGACCGAGTTGGACTGAATTGGACCTGATGATAGACCGAAATAGACCGAACTAAATCTAATTACCCCGATCGAACTAGACCAAGCGAGACCAAGCTAGATCTAATTATACCGAACTAGACTAAACTAGACCTAATTCGACAAATCTAAACTTAATTGAATCGAATTAGACCGAACCTCAATGAACTACACCGAGTCATTCCGAGCTATACCGAACTCGTCTGAAGTACACTAAACTAGATCGAATTAGACCAAATTAGACCGAACTATACCGAACTAGACCGATTTAAACCGAGTTACACTGAACAAGACCGAACTAGACCGAGCCCAACCAAACGTGACCGAGTCAAATCGTATTAGACTGAAGTATAGACCGGACCAGACCAGACGACCCTCCTGTTAGCTCATTCACACATCGACCCCTGAAGTTTGGAAAGATGGACTACAATCAATGAATTGATCAATCAGGTCCACCCATAACTCACACGACCACGTAACATATGTAGCCAGACTAGACCGAATCAGATCGAACTAGACCAAACTAAACTGGATAATCCGAACCAGACCGAACTAGACCGAATTAGACTGAACTAGACCGAATTAAAACGAACTACTAGGGGGGTTAAACCCAACTACACCGAAATAGGCAGGGCTAGATCAAACTAAACCGAATTGGACCGAACTATAGACAGGACCAGACCAGACCATTCCTCCATGCACCCATCCACCCGATCACCAACCCACCCACTCACCAACCCATCTACCCATGCATGACCCATAAGCCACCCATCATACACTGTAAAAAATTTCTTGACTTTTCAGGTATTTTTCAAGTACAAATGTACTTGAATTTCGAATTTTCAAGAAGTTTACTCCTTCCCACGTATGCGATCCGATAAGCGGGATCCGGATGGACAAATTTCGTCTGGCCGTTCAATTATTATAATTTTACTAGTTTGTTTTAAGATCTTTTTGCGCATCAAATAAACCTGCGTATACAATTGCTGAACCCATATATTGCTTATCTACGGTACGTGTAATCGGAAGATTTCCAAATTCTCAATGAATTTCCACTCTTTTATTATGATTTTGACGAAATTTCATTCATTGGGAACTTGCACAGTTGCAAAAGCTCATATTTGTGATGATCTAATTCCCGATGGTTTAGAGAAAATTAGTTGAATTTACGATGATTGCTTTATGATCCCACGGCTCAGCAGACACCCTGCTGCTATTGCATTATACACCCGAGATACTCCATGTAATTAATGTTGTAAATTGACCTGATTTCAATGAATTGAATTTGTTTTGTGCTTATAGTATTTTCCACTCATTACAGTCTTCATAGATCAATCTGAAACCACAACAAGTCTTATTCGAGGTCTTATTCATATCAATCAATCTGAAGAACCCAAAAATCATCAGAATAATTTGTTGTCTTCAAGGATAACCTGACCTCGAGAGAA
Source organism: Eretmocerus hayati (assembly GCA_029851415.1). Taxonomy (NCBI): domain Eukaryota; kingdom Metazoa; phylum Arthropoda; class Insecta; order Hymenoptera; family Aphelinidae; genus Eretmocerus; species Eretmocerus hayati. The sequence continues at coordinate 51,982,367 of CM056741.1, read as the reverse complement.
GCACTTGAACACAAGGATCTATAATGAATAGCATCAAGATAGGGACTAAAGAGCTGTGTTATAGATCCGGGGGTTGATGTTGGCGAATCTAATGTAACGGGATGCTGCAAAGAGCGGATAGAGAGAGAAAGAGAATTTTATAAAGATGTGTGTGCACACCGCGGATCGCAGCTCTCCCACGATCGGTTCTTCGTCTATCCAAGTATACGTTTAACGGGTCCGCCTCTGGCCACATAGATTTAGCCTGATGCAGTAGTAGACGAATATATATACTTACTATAAAAGTTCTATATACCATCGTCATCCAATGTGTTGCATGAGAAAAGCTCAGCTCTCTTTGGCGAATGAAACGCTTTTAAAGGGAGGAAACGAAAATGAAGATGGAGCACACACGCGTCCTCGGATTACCCATCGAAATTACGCCCGCCTCCACCTTTTTAGCCGCATCAGCCTCAAAGTACTCTACCACTTTGGGTTTGCATATATATGTGTATAGTATTATACAATGGAAGACCGATCTCGAGAGATTCAGTGCAAGATCGATTCCGGATACCAAAACCTATACTAGACAATGATTTCGTCTCTTTGCTTTCGAAAATGTCGGTCCTTTGTGATGCGATTTGGTTGTAGAAAATTTAGTGCGGTCTCTATATACTATCGTAGTCTATAGAGTGATGGACTGGTGACTTGTTCGTATAAAAAAGGGCATAGCGATTGCCGATCTGGTGATTTTTCTGCGCTGATATAGCAATCTTGGACTCTTGTGTCAGTCGTAGTATATGTGAAATAGATACTGGCGAGAGATTTTTCGGGCACTTTGAAACTGGACGATGGATGCTAGTGAATTCGGTGTACTCAGTTTGCGATCTATTTTAGGAATCGTAAGATTTTGGAGGGTTGATACGATGAGATTCTGTAGAATTTTACCATAAGGCTATTCTTTGAATGATTCAATGAATAGGGAACTGATAATTGTTCAGCAGAATTTTTAGGCGAGGGAACAAATACTCTGACACGTGTATCACGAGCAAATTGTTTTTTTTATTTCTGAGCACTGACAAGATTTGCAAACCCGTTATCCAATCTCACATTGCTGATTCGGCTTATTGTGTCTGGAGATAAATACTGCCCACGATTTTGATCCGTATTCATATATTGAATCTTTGTATGTATGTACTAGGAATCCAAAGACAATTGTTCACAACTGTTGGCTGAGTGAAGATTTTTTTTTCTTCTTTTTTTCATATTGCATGCATTCAGCGAAGTGATTCTCAATCAAGTAAGAGCAATGCTGTACGATCGGCTTTGGGACAATTACCGCTCTAAAAGGCATGCCATTATCCAAATGACGGGGGCCCGGACTGCTATGCCATTGTCGTTGCGTCAGAATTGGCATTATATACGATCAGAGAGATGGAGCAATCATTCGGCATTGATGATTAACGTGAATTTCGTTTCGGGATAAGGAGAGGGTCCGCAAAAATTTTCTTATTCAACGGGGAAGATCATCTTCTGAATTCCAAATTTGAATACTGCTCATTTTCTTTTGCGCCACACTCGAAATCACCCATTCATAGTTTACGTTCACACGCTGTAGAAGAGTTTACAGAAAGTGCGCCTTACGATGTGCGCTTTTGCATAATTTGCTCGAGTGATCATTGGTTGATCATCGGTTTTACCCCTTTATTCGAATCATTCTCAAGCTATTCGTTACCACATGTTCCTCGTGGAAAAATTTCTAGAGTAAAGTCGATCCATCGTAACACAACTGCAATTCGCCATATGAAAGTACTCAATATACGATGAAATGAAAAATCAAATTAGTAAAACAATTCTGAAATTAAAATATTTTGTGATCTGCACTCTCAAGATACCGTGAATTTGATCTTAACAAGTTTTCACTGTTATTTGTCAGAATGAATATTCTCACAGTTTATAGGCATATCAGAAGATCATATTGGAGTAAAGAGAATTTAACACGTTCGCTGCAATGGGTCCCACCGGTGGGACCCGCGATTTCTCATTTTTCAATCTTTACCGACCTTGAATTGCTCGGAAAATTCTCCTGAAAAAATCTATCGTGGTGGTTTACTCCATTGAGGGGGTGAACAACCACCCGAAACAGAGTTTAGCCTCGAGTTGCGATATTGCTCACTATCCTTCAATCTTTGAATAATACTGTATAATTCTAGCATATTTTAGTCTCATTCACGCTCAAAACCTACTCAACCGCGAGTCTCGAAGGAACTCTCAAATTAACTTTGTATGATTTTGACTCTGGAACATCTAAATAATAGAAATATTCACCTTTTACCTCAGTAAAACGATTCAAAATTTTCAAAATCCAAAATTTTGTAAGTATTAAGGATAATGTCGTAAAGTGAATCATCATTAATCATCTTTCAAAAAAGCAAAGAAAGTAGGAAATCGCAAGGAGTTGGAAAAATTCTCATAAAAAAAGCTAATAGCATCTTTTTTGATACTGGAAAAATACTTGGAGCGAAACATCTCTGTAAGCAAGTCTTATCACGTGTGACTAGCTGTCTATAGATATAGACCCACTGAGACCAGCTCACGTGCATTGTGATCGGTATACCAAGATAATTCATTGGAATTTTAAGAAAATTCCACCGAATCTAATCTCAAAAAATTTTCGCGGAAAAATGCGTTACAAGGCCATCTCACATCACTTAATCTATAGCAAGTGAGTATATATAATACCATGATTTAGCAGGCTACTATCGCTGAATGCACCGAGTGAGCATCAGATGAAGCTTAGCCTCTGAGCTATGCCATGGGAATTGCCCAGAGGGCCATCTCTTTGGCCAGCTAAGAGCAAAGATATCCGGAAATCGCGTGCAAGCATCTCCTCGAGGCTCTCGGTCACGTATATACTACCTAACGTTATATACTGTCAGAGCCGGTGCGTGGCTTGCATCTCGTTCGCTCGATCGAGACAACGACGACGACGACGACGACGAAGACGACGGCCCCCGTGATTACGAGGCTCAAGCTCTCTGACTCAGACTTGCGCGCACGCGAAACCAGTTTTTTTCGTGGTGCCCTCCCCCCTCTTTATACATACATCGTATGTCTATCTATATCTTGATCCTTCTGCCACCATCGTGATCGAGCCTTGAATTTTTAACGCTCGCATAATACAAGTTTTCCCATCGCAAACGTCTTGACCGGTAAACATTGACCGTTGAGGGCGGAGTTCGGCCTTCCCTCAATCTTTCCCTTATCAGAGATTATTTGCACGGTCTAGGGTATAATTATCTAAGGTTAGTTTAGACTAGGGTTTGATGAAAGATCTTGGATCTTGGATGATTAGGGAGATGACATAATAATTACGCATGGTTCATCTGTACGGTGACCGTTCAATCTACCATGGCGAAAATTTACGAGAATTTTTTCGACCAGATAATTATTATTATAATAATTAATCGCCTCACCAGAATTTTTCATCCCAATTCCGCGTATCGGATTACATATCTACGTGGACGGGGTAAAGTATGATGGTTGGCCGAATGGGTCATGAATGGATCAATAGGTGTATGGGTTGGTTTGAGGGTGGGTAGGTGGTCGGATCGATAGGTGGATGGATTAATGGTCTGGTCTAGTTTGGTCCAATAAGGTCTGATACTGTCTAAACGGTACTGGTATGATTCCAGTATGGGCCTAGTCGAAGTTCCAGAACGGTTCTATTACGGTACTTGAATTCTCGTACCTAACTAGAATTCTTGCACCACATGAGAAATCTTGTACCATACGAGAATTCTAGTTCGGTACGAGAACCCAAGTGCCGTGCAAGAATTCTAGTATCAAAATAGAACCGCGGTTCTATTTCGATACTAGAATTACGCGTATTAATACTGTTTAGTGCAGTCTAGTGCGGTCTAATTCGGTCTAGTACGACGTAGTGTGGTCTAGTGCGGTTTAGTGCGGCACGGTGTCGACACTCGCCGCAGTTAGACGAAATTCGACGGCCACTGGAGAAATGTAAACTCTTTCCCACTTTGCTTCCTCGTTTTGTTCATTTAGTCACGATTTGTCATTGACCATCAATCAAGGATCTCCTGGATATCACTGTGCGGTATATTTGGAAGATAATGGTTTACTTACTCAGTATTGACCTCATTCATATACACCACACTCTGTATCGATAGACACTGGAAGACATCATGGTTTAGTACTGTCTACTATGGTCTAGTTCGTACTAGTATGGTTTAGTTCGATCTACTCCGGTCTATCACAACTTATGATACGGTCTACAGCGGTCTAGTAAGGGCTAGTACGTTCTAGTACGGTCTATTACGTTTTGGTATGGTTCAGTTCAGCTTAGCACGATCTAGTACAATCTAGTATGGTCTAGCATGGTCTAGTACCGTCTAGTACGGTCTGATCAAGTCTAAATAAATCTGTTCCGGTCTAGTTTGGTCTAGTTCAGTCTGCGGTTCGGTACTGAACGGTACGGTTCGGTCTAGTACGGTCTAGTACGGCATGGTCCAGTCTATATTCATTTTTCCCGGTCTGGTCTGGTCTAATCCGGTCTACTTCGGCCTAATTCGATCTAGCACGGTCTAGTACAGTCTAGTATGATCTAGTGATGTCTAGTACGTCATGGCTCAGTGTAGATTGATGTGGCCCGGTCTGTTCTGGTCTAATCCGGTCTAAATCAGTCTGCTTCGGTCTCGTTCGGTCTAGTCCGGTCAAGTTTGGTCTGGTTTGGTATAGTTTGATCTGGTCCGGTCGAGTTTGGTTCAAATATATTATATATTATGTGTCGTGTGGGCTACGGGAGGAATTGACTGATCAATTGATTGATTGACTGAACAATTGGCTGATTGCTTAATTCACTGATCGGTCTTGTGTCATGCGGTGTGCTTTGTGCGTCATGCATCATGTGTCGTGTGCTGTTCTGAACGCGGGGTAACATCTATCAAGTTCGTTGCATTATTGGGTTTCTTGAATGTATTAACCATTCAGGGAAAAAATCTTCAAATATTTCGATACCTTGATATTTTGAAGTGAACCATCACAAAAATTCATTACAGTCAATCTAGATTTTGTGTAAGAAGATGATCATAATCTCTTGAAATTGTTTTCCAAACTCCGTGTCTGAGAGATTGATAGATTAATACTACTCATTCTGATGAAATTTGAACTTTTTTTCAAAGAGTTGAACAATAATACCAGTAACAATCTGTATTTTTTCAGATTCTTCGTAGATCCTATTGATTTAAAATCATCGATACTTATTCTTTATCCTACAATGCGAGTGTAACGCATTGTCTTGAACAACACGAAACCGTCATCGCCATTATCTAATTCGAATTTTCATCGTATTCAAATTTTAGAAGTAATTTTGTTGTTCATCAAAAGTCATAACGACTATTAGCGCCACTATTTCAACAAAATGTCATATTTACGAACTTCACAAGGAACCTCTTTCTAATACTATCAACCGGTCCTCATGCATCATTTTACGAATATCATTTTGAGTTGTAAAAGCATTTCGGGGGGTTCTGGTTTATCAAGAAAATTCACAAACATAACGAGTGGTAGTAAGAAAGAGATTATATGCTAATAATACTTTAGCAACGAGGGTTGCAGATCGGAACTAGTTGAAAAACGTTTTCATTGACTACTTAGAACTTAGGGACAAAAACTTATTGGGCCCTATCGATCATCGCACAAAATTAATTGGTTTCAAAGTATCGACTGACCCTGTCAAGGCTTATTCCATGGAAAAGCATCAGATAAAATAATTGTATTTCATTATTTGTCACAGATCTAGTCGAGGACGAACATTTTTTACAACTCATGTCAATCGGTATCAAGAAATTTCACAGTAGTTTTGGAAGAATTCAGTTCTTGGAACAGACATGGTGTAACCATAGAAGGCTGCCAATTTTTTCAGAAGATCTTAGAATTATTCGTCAGCCGAAATTACAAAATGTCAATTTTTCTTACACTCTTGGATTTTTGATGGAAAATTATTTTGGATTTGAAAAATTTCTCGGAAAATGTTTCAACTATGTGGAACCCAATTTAGCCAGGATAGGGGGTCCCTTCAGCATCAAGCAGCAATCAAAGCAAGTTGTAAGTGGCCTAAAACTACGTGGAGAGTCTGCACCTCACACACCTTCAGCGTAAATATCAACAAAACCTTTGTTTTGAAAAACGAGAAATCGATATCAATTGATCGTACGATATCAACTCGCAATTTGTGAAAAGTTAACGGTGCAATTTATGATAACCAACAGATTCAATTTAATTACAACTAATCTGATGTATTGCTTTATTTTCAGCAAGATCTGCACAAGCAGTAGAACTATTGAAAATACTCATGATGAATCAAATTTTATTGATTTTGTCCAGAAATCTTCGAGACACTGACGAAGAAGAAACGCAGGTCCAGTAAAATGTAATGAAAAGAAACAAACACCACGTATGTCAAACTGCCCAATCATTCAATCTCTCAATGCGAATTCCAGGATGTAAAATGTCCATAAATCTCATCGATCCTCGGCATCAATCGATTGCTCTCTCTCTTTCAGGCTAGACCTTGTAACAAACACTACTACTATATGTATGTGGCTATATATACTAACGGTCAGATCGATAGATCAGCCAAACTCGAAAGATCACAGAGAAGCGCATCTCTGCAGCGTCCGAATCTTTAAGGCATCGGCAAACCTCGCAGACAGTGCAAAAAGAATTCATCAAATGAGTCTGCATCAACGCGGAGGCCTCGTATAAGTATATGAGATCCAATCAACGCTGGCGCTTCTCGCGAAAAGAGCGTCCTCCGAACAATGAATTTTTTTCCTGCTGATTCTCAACTATATCTATAGAGAGCATAGTTTATACTAACTCGGTCTGAAAGAATTAAAAGTGAAATGGAGAGTGGAAAAGAAGAAGTATATATAGAAGTGAGAAGAGATGGTGAACCAGCGGGGAATATTCGCCAGTAATCACTCTCTGACTCTCATGGTCTTTTCTGCAAGAGGCTTCTAAAAGCGATTCACTCTCAACGTGGTGTCCAAGGTCGACACATTTTTCACCTCAAGGACAGCATCTCATAATTTCTATCCACCTGACTTTACTCAATCTATCTCTATGTTGGTGTTTGCTATTGCTATGCACAGCTCTCCAGCAGAGATTTTTTGACTCCTCGTTGGGCTTCTCTTAATAATAATACACGAGCCCTCGAGTAATTTGATAGTCCAAATATTCGCAGGTTCTTTCATATAGTGTGTATCTGGTTAACGTATCAATGTCTTTATTAATGAAAAGGACCACTTGCTGAGTGTCCCTCGGCAAATCACTTTGAAGCTTCGTGCTTTTGACCAAACTGACCACTTTGTAAAATGTTCGCACGCTGCATATTATTATTATGGATTCTGCTACCACTTATTTTTGTATACTCTTATACGTTCTTATGTATACAGGAAAAGTTCGGACCATGGCTGTATATGGGGCTCTCAGAAAATTTGAATCGACGTTGATTGCCGTCCACATCATCAAAATTCTTATGGACCTCCACATCAGCTTCTGTCCCTTTTGGAACTCTTACTTTCTCTTGTTTCTTCTCTTTCTCCTCATCGTGAGCTCGCTTTTTCTACGCTTTTTTCACTCACTCACTCACTCACTCACTCATTCTTTTTCTCCGGTAGTGCGTAGAAAAGTTGCTCGCTTGCTAGCAAGACGGAATGAATAGGCGCTTCCAGAAACGACGACGGGGACGAGGACGACGACGTCCAGCCTCCCCCTACGCCACTCTTCGTTTCATTCTTCTTTTCATCCCATGCCAGGAGCTCGCTTTTTCTCCCCCTCTCTTATTGTCTTTCTTCTTTTACCTATAGTTTGATGCCACCCTCTCTTAACTTTCACTTTTATTTTATATTTTCTACCCTTCCTCGCGGATTTCCACTCCATCGAGCCCTTTGTTTCGATTGCTCTCAAGGAATTACATAAGTTGATTACTCTTTTTTCTTCTCTTCTCGTAAGAGAGCAAGAGAGAGGACTCTTTCCATATCGACGAACCCCTTTCGAACTGATTTAATTACGCAATTCTCGCGCGTGTAATGGAAGATTTTAATCTACGAAGCCATTAGTATGAAAGGAGACGAGGAAAACTTGAGAAACAATAATTATTGATTGAGAGCTGGATTTTTTAATTTTCATGCAAATTATCCTTGAATCAAAATGACCTTTGGTCTATAATCTTCAAAGATAGATTCGATCAGCTGTGAACGAATTTGTTGTAATAAGAAACTTGTTCAGGTTCATGGAATAAAGTCTTTACAAGTATGTATGTATGAGATTCAAAAGAAGATCCGCTGTTTTGAGACTGATCCGAGTTTTCTTTTAGCAGGGCTTGTAACGGAAGCAATTCTAAGTTTCGTTGAGTACCATTTCCCGCCTTGGGTCGAGTGGTTATGATTATGATAATCTCCATGATTATAGCAAATAGAAAGGTTGAGATGGATTCCCAGGATGGATTCAGATGAAAACCTGGAAACAACGAAATTCCACGAGATTCAAAATCTATTTCGTTACAACCCGTGTTTCTTAGTATTGAAGATTAGGAATTTCATGGATAGAAGGAAATCGGTAACATTCATCTCGTTCAACAAGGTTCTGAGAAAACTCATGAAATCTAGTTAGATGTCATGTGAGCTTTTCAATGTTTCCAGTCCAGTTTATGGAGGGTGGTGGTAGAAACCTCATAGGAACAAAAATTAATAGCGAATCAGGAAAATTTGGCACAAATTCTTACAGCGTTTTAAAAGAACTAGATCAAACGTCTGCAAAGGGTTGAACTTTTGAGTAAATTTTCTCAGATCCAACCGCAATCGATTAACTTCTGGGTTGGAACTTATTCGGCCTATTTTGATGAGCTGATAGAAGACCGTGGTTGATAGAGACTCAAATCGTTGACTGGATACCTCTTAGTCTCGCACTAATTTAAGTCTTTTTTACTCATTACGAGACTAGGAATACATTTTTGAGATCTAAACCTATCGTTGGACCATAGATGAGTCTACTAATATCCTTACTATGGCGACTTTATGTGTTTCGATTCGGCTCCTCCGTTGGCTTCGCCAGAAAAATGGCGGAGGAATCTGTTGTTGGCACAATATGGACGGTAAGTGTTATAAAAATTTTAAGGGAGCTAGATTTAGGAGGGTTCAAATATCAACTCAATATGAAAGGTGAAGATGAATTATACTTGGAGTCCAGATAGTCTGGACTCCACCCAGGCCTGACTCCGCCTAGATCATGAGGTATCAAGCTGACGATTCGAGTCTCTTTCTTGCTCGTCAAAATCGGTCCAATACATTCTGAACCCAACAAAATAGAATACGAGAGATCAAACTTTTCGATAAAACCTTGGTGATACCGACCGATAGAGTCGTCTAATACACGCGTTATCAGTCCTCCAATTCACTCCCTAACATCTAGACGGAATCCATACTACCCGGACTCCAAGTGTATAACTCGTCTTCGCGTTTTATATTAGAGCGATATTGAGGCTTCCCAGTCTCGCACCGGAGATCTTTGAATCTTGATCCTCCCAAGGATGATCCTTCGCTGATTCTGAAAGACCGATGCCCTCTCCGGCCCCAATCCCCAGTCAGGGTGTCTATCAGAATCTTTGCAAGGCAAAGAAGGACTTTCTAAGGACTTTTGAAGGACCAAAACCGGACAATGTAAGGACTTTGTTTTGGGAGCTACATGCTCATCGAGTACCCAAATACCATTCTTGAATCAACTATTAACTATAATTTATGTAATAACTAAATTTGTAAGTGTCCTCACAATAGTTGAAAGTTGAAAGATCCTGAGATTTCATCCTCAGAGTATCTTTTCGCTGTGACGATGAATTTTTTTAATACAGCAATTCTGTCCAAGTTATACCAAGATTGTTTTAAACCTCTTTCAATGCTCACGATGGGATCGGGTACAGATCGCTATGCAACTAGCGACTCTTCTTCGAGGTATTAACCAAAAAACTCATTGTATTCTAAACTTGAAAAGTTCTTTTGGGCCACTGCATTGCTATGAGAGGAGATTTTGCTCATATAATTGCTGAGCTAGTGCGTGCGATCTATTTTTTTATATATATAATCGAACTCACAAGCAAATCGAGTAAGATGTATGAAAACGCTCATTCTGTGTATTGAATTCTTTCAATCCCTCCTGAACCGCCCCCCTCCCCCCGCAACGCAAGATCTTTCTCGAAATCTCCACCAAGATGTTCGGGACCAATTTTTAAATTTCTACACTCATTCAGAAAAATCTCTAGTAGTATATGGAAAATCCACGAGCGTGCTGGCACTGATGACACCCTTTTTTCTTATTTCTCAACTACTTTGAGAAGTTATTCTGCAAGACATTATATTGCTTGCCTCCGAATTCCCAAGTAGTAAGGACCTAGCCATGCAAATAAGGACTTTCTAAGGACATAAGGACTTTTCAAATCAAATAAGGACATTCTAAGGACTAGAAGGACTGGAAGGACCGGTAGACGCACCCTGCCAGTCTTTCAGCAAGGAAGATATCGGAATCCCGGGAACCTCCGGCAGCTCCCCCGCCCCAGTCTTCAGTTCCAGTCCCCAGCACGCGCAGTGTGTGCTGTATAGCCACAGAGGGACTAAACATGCGATAAGCGCTCTTATCTTTCGTACGTGTTATTCTTATGGAAGACATCCTTAGCGCCGCCATATTGGCGCTGCAGTCCCATTTAAATTAACACAGAGGTTTATTCCCAATGGCTGTACCCGGCCTTCACATGAGGCTCAAACGGCATATCTTCGACCGCATCAGGACTCGCGCTTTTCCGCTAGCCCCCTTAAATCCTCCATCTTCATTCTGTTATCAACTTTTGTTTTGTTATCTTCTTGTCTCCTTCTCTTGTTATCTATCTTCCTTCCTTCTTCTGGGATTGTTAGGATTGAGATTAGGGTGCGGTTACATGATCTGGCCATCTTGGATTTGACGTCATATTGACCAGATACTACGCATTAGTGCAACAAGAATACATAGCGTCGAAACGAAGATGGACAGGCAAGATAGCTAGTTCATGTAACCGCGCACTCTCAGCTAAGGTCCCTATAATTGACAAGTCTAGTCATGGTATGGCGGCCGCCATACTCAGCGAGCTGCACGTACACGAGTGCATCGGTGTGTGCGCACTCACACAGATGCTCCCCCATCTGAAAAGCACGGGATCGCTGAAAATGGCGGCGCCAATCAGAAAAATTGACTTTCCTTGTCTGAACCCATAAATTATAGGGACCCTACTCTCAGCTTTTGGCTGGCGCCCTCTGGGGTAAGAGGTTTTAGTCGGTATAGGTGCCCGAACTTTCTCGGGTAAATCGATCGCTATCCACACTTTTGTGGGTGTCTATGAAAATTTCCCCTTCCCAGCCTACCGAGTTGAGAAAGCCTCCCAAATCTAGCTTTTTGTAAATATTGATAATATCTTTCATACAGTATCAAAACCTACACCTGATAATCACAGGCCTCTAGAACGAAGAAAGTACAGTGTCAATCACATACTCTTCGAGCATACTCCTCCGTACCGTTGTTTTGACGAGACGAACGGAAGGATCGAACTAAAACACACGGTGACGATGGTAATGTTAATCACGTCAGATATAGTTCATCGATAGATTTAGATCCAAGAAATTGACTAGTAGTCCCGTGAGGAGCAATAAAAGCAAGAATTATGTGAAATCAACTCTTTATGCGAGATCAGGGCGTATCTCGGGCGTATCAAGTCGACGACTTGAGTCTCTACTTGCTTGTCAAAATCGGTCAAAGAACTGAACCCAACAACACTTAATAAGAGCAATCAAACTTTTCCATAACATCTGGGCCAGTTAAAATCATGTATTCGCTCATTTTCCATCTCAACATGTGGAGGATGATCCACCAGACTTCAAGTTCAAAGCGAATCCGACTTGCGTTAAGGAAAATTCAAGGCCTCCTGAAAATACGTGATTATCCTCATTATTCCTGAGTTATCGCGAGTAATTATTTTGAGCTCGAGAGATGAAGGGAGGAGCAATAAGAACTCTGAACATAAGAACAGAGACTCCATTCGCCTTTTTCAATTTTTCTACCCAATACTGAGTAGAGTAAACAATCAACTCTACTTATTCTCCATCAGACTTTCTAATATAACCTTTCAACATATATGTCCGAACCTTCTCCCCATTTCAACGTGTTTCAATCGACGATCAAAACACGTTTGATCGGCGATCTCGTTGATCGCACTTGCATGAAAATTGCAAAGAAATTTTTTCAACATTCAGTTGAGGCAATCTTGAGCCAAAATTCCTGTAGAACGCTCGAGACCGGCAAATCTTTCAGGATTCCAATTCAAGCCAGCAGCTCAGGCTGTATACAGGAATTATGTATCTCGGTCCTGCTGCAAACAAGAGAAGCACGTCTACAAATTCTGTCTTCTGTGCTGCTGCTGCTGCCGTGATGCTGTGCTGCAGTGCAGAAGCATGCATAAGTGCAAGAGACTTGGAATACAATGCATTTTGATTCCTCCTGTGTTCATGCAGCCGAAACCATCTACAACGGCATGCGCGTGTTCGGGGAAATTTTGTACATTACCGTAAAATACATTAACAGCAGCCATCCTAAAGTGTATTGTCCGTGCAACTTTCGATTTCGCCGTGTATATATAGGTACTTTGGGCGAGCTCGTAAACTTTTTCACCCTCGTGACTCCGAATTCCCACGATGGAATTTATTTACCATATGATTGTTGAAATCAAAAGACAACGAATATTGACTTACCAATGAGGGAGGTAAAGCCTAGTTATAACTTGTACCCGAGTACCTACATCTTGATTTGAAAATGTTGAATGGGTCTCATTGAAGATTGGAACCGAGTTAGTATTTTGGACTCGATTTTGGATTTCCATATAAATGGAAAAATCTATTCTATCAAAATATAATACGTTGCATAAGACCGAAGTTTTTTTCATAGTAGTGAGTGATAAGCGAGGTGATAAGTTTTGTCTCCAGCTCAATGTTCAATGACATTAGTGAAATCGAGAGTTATTTGGGAAATAGCGAGCGGGTGGACTGTAGTTGATTATTGTCATTTCTGCAATCGTGTTATTTGGATTTCAAACATCCATTGATTTTAGTAATTGAATTAGAGACTATTCTATCTACAATCTACTTCAAGATTCTCTATGATATTTGGGTCGTAATGACCCGTTATATTTTCTCAATAAAATAAAATAAGATAAAACAAAATCCTTAGGAAAATCATGGGAAAATCGTGCGAAATCATGGCTCCCGTCTTTATCTCACAGTTTTCCCATATGGTCACATCGTGTCTGCATGCATGGAAAAAATCTGGCGCAAAGTCATGAAATAATTATGGGAACGATTGATTAATCACATCCACAGTTTTGCCAGAATTATTCCACGGTTTTATGAGGATTCATTCATGACTATGCTAATTAAGTTTTCTCCTATAGCTGCAAAGATGATGTGACATCGGAAAAAGTGTAGAATATGGACAAAAACCATGATTTTTTGATGATTCTTCTGCGGAACTTTTTACGCGCGGAATGAAATGATGTGCGGTTCTGACTGGATCACCTTCATTTTTGGCAAACAATCGATGTTCCGACGAGCTTATAGATGCCCGGCGTCTTATGGACATCGAAAATATTAGTATGACGTTGCAGGCAATCGCGACGTATTATATGGAACTTTTTATATGGCAATATGCTAGGCCACATAGGATCAAGGACTTTCTGACTATATTAGCGAGTGATAAAGGTCTGTTTGCAGTAATAATCGGAACATCTATTCTTGAGAATCCAGAATCGTTGTTTGATATTGATATAATTTGAACAAAAAATCGAGCTAGTGACCCAAAGATTCAAAATCTGAAAACAGTATTTAACTAGATTCGACGAGAGAATCGATAACTTCGACAGAAATGGCAATTGTCAATTTTGCCACAAATTTGAATTTCTGTTTTATTTGAGAACTGATTTCTGCATTAGGTACCAGTGAAGAACAAGCTCGACCATCGGTGAGCTTGAATGATCAGGATGAGCATCGGCTTAGAGGCAAGAAAAATGCCGAAAACGAGTGAAAGGGGTGTGCGAGGGCTGAAAGAAGACGAAGACGAGACACGAAAACAGCGGAGTCAGATTTATTCGGGCCTTCTGGACGGAACGTTTGTTATGTATAAAAGAAGTCGATGCACGCGCCGATCGCACTATGTTCTCTGCTGCAATTTGATCCTTTCATCCCCCCTTTGCCTACATATAGGTTATGTACCTTGTTATGCTTTAGCCTTCACCATCGGATCCAGGGATCTCTCGTCACACAGAATCTCTCGGACGCATACTCACTTTTCTTGTCCGTCTTATCCACGTGTGCAGAAGCTCTAACATGATTCTATGTATGGCTATAACCCGGCGTAGTAGTATTAGTAGTCGTCGTTGGTTTCAGTTGACGTGAATGAGGTGACAGGTATTGTCCCACGTGTTCTTACCTCGCAAGCACCGCGCGAACCGATGCTTATATACTTCTACCCTTTCTTCTCTCCATCTTTCTTTCTTTCTTTCATTTTTCGCTTGTGTACGATCGAAATCCCTCTTTCACTCTTTCTCCATATGATTCTGGGGGCCTATCTTTGCTTTGAAATAAATTTCTTTGATAGTATTGTATCAGTCCATGTGTATTTTTCGCTTGTCTTGAGTCCAGTTTCAGACTAAAAATGTGCTCGTGCAAATAAAAATTTGAACAAAAACAATTATGTGTCTACAAAATTTTGAGTTTACGATAGAATAATTACAGATTATCAAAGTTCTACTTGAGGATTTGATTGCTGTCACAAAAATGTGTTGTTTAAAGTCAAACGAGGTCAGCTATAATTTAATACACCCAAAACTTGTTTGAGCTAGTAGGTTAGGTTCAAAGCGGGAATTAGATTGCTGGGAAAATTATTTTCACTTTTCTCTGAACTTCTCTGAAAATAGTTCCATCGACTATAACTGAATGATTCCAGTATTTCCATTATGCAGCAAAAAATTCACATGAATATGAAAACTCTCCTATGTAGAATTTAGAATGGATTCCACAAGCTCCCAATGACTCTAAACAGCTTTACATTCCAGAATGAGAATGCAATGAAAAAAAATCTCACAAAAACGAGAAAGAAATTTCATGAATGTCCTTTAAGCATCGAGCGCTATCAACACTTCAATTCCCTCTTCATTACCCGATCAAAGCGAGATGAACAAATCCTCAGCTCCCAAAACGCGACCACAGTCCAGATAAAAATGTCTATCCTGAGAACCTCAGGTTTACTATTCAACTCAGCTTTCTTAGACCATAAATATATGAAGGCATCTTCCTCTGAGTCTTCGTTTTCTCCGTACAAGAGTTTTCTATCCAGTAATACGGGTTGACATTCAAACTTTCAGGTAGAAGTGATTGCGCCAAGGATATAGCACGACCCTAGCACTATTAAGAATTTGTTCAAAATTTCGAATTCATGAAAGAGAGGCAAACAACAACGATTGATGAACTTGAAAATTCAAAATCGAGAAAGTACCTCAAGATGGGGCACATACGTTCCCAAAAAGCCGAATAAAACCGAGAAAACTCCATCTCCTGTGTGGAAAATGACTTTTCCGCGAGGGTTTTTCGATTTTGTTCGCTTGCCTTCGGCTCCGGCCGTGAAATATCCCTCGTTGTGCGGGAACCAACGTTCCCGCCCTCGTATTGAAATGTACACTTGGAGTAAAAAAATTATTGAATAAATGAAATTGTTAAAACTATTCATTGACTCCAAGTGTACTATTTTTTTCTCACAACAGACTCAAGGCATGGAAGTAACCGTAACGATCATACTTTTGGTTCCGAAATCGAAAACATGTATCATACACGAGTATACTCAGGCACAAAACTCCGTATTCGCGGGAGATACGTCGAAAAAAATTACCGCGAATACCGAAGCATTATCATTCTTATAGAAATATCAAGATAGGGGAACCGGATTCTTGTCCGCGAACGGGCGAAAACCGCGAATACAGAATCCGCGGATGTACATACACCAAAGCTGCGCAAATCAAACAAAGCTTGAAAAGATGCACCTAAATAGCGATAAATTTCTCATAATCAGATTGCGGGAAATTTAGAACGTTATCGAGAGCAGTCATCCGCATTGCCTAAATCTGCGGCAGTGGCAACTCCCAGAGAGTTTGGGACTAGCTATTCTCACTTATCTATGTATCTATTATACCTATATATGTATTAGCACGTAAAGCGAGAGCCAAGCATTTCGATCTTGCTACGTAAGGATTGTGCTCTTGGCCCCTTGAACGTCGGCTTAATCACGCCTAAACTATCGGCCAAATTAATTAACGGTAGACGCGCTAGAGAGTATAGGCTCCCTCGTAATTAAATCGCCGAGAGAGAGGAATCGACCGTCTGCCGAGATGAATATTCTCGGCCAAAATGGATTTATCTCTCCCAGTGGTACACGCCCTTAATGGCTTATCGCTTCTTCTTTGTATCAATATCTAACCGATCTACAGTGCATCTAGATAATTTGAATAATTCATCTGTTTCAAAGTGACCCCTACGTCATTTGAAATTTTTTTAGCAAATGCCTCTAGTGTGTGAACTCAAATGATTTATCGCCGTATTTGTCTGGATAGGATCGCTGTGGACTAAATCGGCATAAGTCCATTTTGAATTTTCAAAAAAATATTTGTGTATTCTGGAGGCTTTTGTACTGGTGACTACTTTTTTCGAAGATTTTTTAGCATGGCACATGGTTTTTAGTCCGAAGTTAATATCGAAGAATAATATTGTCTACAAATTAAAGAATGATGACAATAATTAACTATTGTAGTAATTGTAGTTCGTTCGCGGAGGATTTGAGTGTCACAATTAGTAGAATTGTGTTTTGAAAATCGAGTTTACCAGCTCAAATTAACGATCCAGATGTTGGCAAGGATGTATATAATATGTGCTTCATGAAATTGTAATATGGAATAATTTGGAAAATTTGATAATGCATGACCGGGTAGAAGTTATAAATACTATAGGGTTATTGCCTCATTTGCTACCGCTCGTCCAACTTGTAAATATTCTTGATAAGTCACGGGCCCCTGATATACTCTTGTTAGCTCAAAAATGATATTTGTCATATGATGAATAATGAACAAATTCATGCTATTGATGAAAAGAGGTTTCTCATGAAGTTCGTGAAGATGGCATCTAGGGGAACTGGTGCCGGTAATAGTTATAACCACTTACTAGCCCGTCTAGCCACCCACTCAGAAACATGTTCACCCCGAGGTCCACCCACCCGCCCGACTATCAACCTATACCCACCCTCCAAATATCCTGCGCCCCCGCCAATAACCCACACGGTCACGTGTTATATTTTATCCAGTCCAGTTCAGCCTAGCCTAGACAAGACCGCATGCCAGTCCGGCCCAAACCGTTACAGATCATTCCAGACCACCCCGCATTGTTCTAGATTGTGCAAGATCGTATCAAATCTTCCCAAAACGTACCACAACGTTCCATGCCATCGTAGACCATTCCAGACCGTACCAGACGATCCCAAATCGTATCAGATCGTTTTAAGCCATCCCAAATCGATGTAGATTGTTCCAGCGCGTCTCAGACTATCCATCTACCCGACCACTCACCAACCCATCCGCCCATTGAGCCACCCATGGACCATACGGACATCCATTATTCTTCGACCCTTTCACCAATAAAAATCCGATACGCGAGATCCGAGTGGACAAATTTTGGCTTGGCTTTTAAGGAGGCTCGAGCGCGTAGGAGCGTACTAGGGTCACTAGAAGGGGGTCTCGACACGGTTCTCCCACCCCTGGGTAAATCGCCGCCATATTCAGACAAACTAATACTTTTTGTATACCCATATCTACCGGTTTTGTCTGAATATGGCGGACCTTGTCGAGACCCCCTTCTAGGGACCCTAGAGCGTACCAAGCACGGGGCCCCGCGCGCCTTTTCCCCTTCCACCGCGTCATTGGCGCTATACATAGGTATACTCACAATGCAAGCGCTGGCTGTAACGCTAGTTTTTTTACTTTCAATCTAATATTCTCGAAATTTTGATGGTTGACCCATGGTTTTCCTGGTATCAATTTATAGGGAATAGATAAAAGAACCATTTCTTTTGGTCAGAACAGATATCATATGAATAGTTAGCCCGCAATCTCATCTTAACGCGTCTGGCCCATAAGGTTACGTGTAGTCAGAATTGATTTTCGAAGTCAATTTGCTCACGATTTTGGTGGTTGACCCCGTGTTTTTTCAACGGTTTTACATTTCTGGTAGTTTTAGCTATAGTTTAAGCCCACTTGCGCCGAAAACAAATGTTTTATATAAAGTGCTCGAGCCTCCAACACTGGTTTAGTCGAGGTTTAGTTGCAAAATAATGGCAAAATCGGTCGTACCTAGTATTTACTCATCGTACCTCTTGGCTCTCTTTAGTCGCCCTTGCAATACTGAAAATATAGTAAGCTAAGATATTGAAAAATTATTTATGACTTTCCCTCAATTTAATGCTGCATCCTTAACCATGAACCCCGAAAAGCTTGAGAATCAAGCTAAAAATGGAAACCCTCGTGGAAATCTAAACAGAATTTCCGAGAGAATTTCGCATCTAAAATTTTTGTTTTTCTTTTGGAACCACATCTGATGTGCGCCCCGCTGTCACCATAATAAGTCTCCAATCGAGTTTCCAATACAAGGTATAACGATGTCTCACTAGCTCGAAAGGAAAAAAAATCGGCGCCGGCGACGCGACGCGGGTGGTTTTTCACGTGCGTATGTACGATTTTTCACGATCTAAACACAGTCAAGCTTCATTGGTCTTTTCTCCTTCCTGTACTATACCGATTTTACTCTGCACATTCTCATGTTCCAAGACTATCCACACCATTGTTACGCGGACTGACGAAGCGAGTGATGCTGGGGCTTGAATAAAAATGTACCATGTTTTTCATATATGC
Source organism: Eretmocerus hayati (assembly GCA_029851415.1). NCBI lineage: Eukaryota > Metazoa > Arthropoda > Insecta > Hymenoptera > Aphelinidae > Eretmocerus > Eretmocerus hayati. Next base: position 51,963,295 of record CM056741.1, on the reverse strand, counting down.
ATCCAAGCTTGCGAGCATCATCAGAAGGAAAAAATTTCTTTGGCCATAGAGAGATGCGTCGTTGGTTTCTAATGTTATGCTAGGATTATCAGTCTGAGAGATCGGTACGTTTTTGATCTCTGATAATGAAGCTTACAAGGAAATCGAAAGAAGCCCAAGCAAAATTTTAGATAATGATCGTCTGCGCTCAACTTTTTCCATCTCCACGAGAACCAAAGCTAGAACGCGAGATGTGCTCATAAAAAGTGAGGCTCTATAATTGAGTAATGAAAAATAATCTGGGAGGTTTCAAATTTAAATTTTGCATATATATGTATATTCATATGAGGTATGCAGAATTCTTCAAGTTGCTTGCGTATATACGATGATGACCTTAGCCATTTACTGTGCCATAAAACGAGTTTTATTTCTTGAATACTGATATAATGAGAGCTGTGGATGTCGCTTGACTTGAGATTTATTACGCTCAAAAAATTTTTTGCACAAATTTATTAAAGTTGAAAAACTCTGAGAAGTGGAACGCGCGAATCTTTGTGATAGTATATGCCACACGCGAGTCCGAATGATGATTATTCAGAATGCGCGTTGTAATGTGTGCGTAGTATGGCAGTGCGGTCTCATTTGCGGGCTGTCATCCAAGGAAATTAGAGGGACATGATCTTTTTTCTGCGCAGATTGTCAGAATGATCCTTTTATCTGTTTCAATATCCTCCTTTGTGCTGGTGCAGAAAAAAATGCAACATCATAAAATAAATGGCTATAGTTCTGAGTAAAGTTTTTTTTCCAAAGTTTGTGTTAACATGTGGAATGTCTTTTCTTAATTGTCATGGCCTCGTTAAGAGTAGGCTTTAGCTAGTGTGAATTACATTCTAAAGAGTTCACGATACAGAATTAGAATATTTTATTGATAATTCTCGTGAGAAAAAATTCTCATGTGCGTTTTTGCAAGCTTTTTTGTGTTGAGGCTTATGAAAAACAATCCGATATTTGAAGCAAATTGTTGAGGATTTTGTTCCTTGGATTTATAAATTTTTTCATCGGCATAGTTTCTCTCATTATTAAATTGGGTATATGTAGGGGTCTGACGAATCAGCTGAACATCTATTAAACCGGTAAATTTTCGCATCACAACAAAATATTTTTCTTTTAAGAGAGTGTGTTTGTATAGGTGCATGCGTGGGCCCGCCCGAAGGGCCTTACTCATTGGGCTTCCCTTCCTTTTTGCTGCCTTTTCTCTTATTTCTTTTTTTTTCGAATTCTCATCGTGTTCGTGCATAAGAGCTCCTTGGAGGGATTTCATACATATATGTATTGTATTCTACGTTCGACCAAGCACACTGACCCGTTTGAAAACATCCACCCAAAACATAACACGCGGGCTGTAGCCGTATTCAGAGCTGCAACACGCGGGTGAATGATTGCAGTTCGATCTTTCTTTGTTTGCCGAATCCTGACCATTCTTCGTCTAAACCTGAATTTTAATTAAGCACTGTTATTGGAAAGAGAATGGAATTCCAAGATGTTCCTCTCAAGCAAATTCAGTTTATTTGAAATTTACGAACCATATGGTCGTGGATATGACCGATTGGCAAATTTTCTTTGCGTGTGCAGTTTCGATGTGAAGTTATAAAACCAGCAGGAAACTCGGACGAAAGTTTGTTGAATGCCCAAACTATAAGTAGACGATGACCTGAGAATTTGAAAGATGAGAATAGTTCAAAATTGTTTAGAATTTTTAAAAAAATCCTATTAAGTTGGTTAAATCACATGCTACACTGTATGGAAAGCAATAGGCTGATTAGATACACGAAAATCAGCGTTCTCCAATATGAATCGTTGCCATACTACAGAAATCGAGATAAAAATAATTTTGAATCTGTGTGACATCTTAGGTGAAAAATCATTTTTAATCCGAGGCTTTATCTCGAAAATCGCATTAAATGGTGCGAATATTAAATCCATAATCATTTTGGAAAGTACAATCAAAATGAGGTATTTATGATGTCTCTTAAGTGGTCTTGTGTTTTTAAATTTGTAGGAAAAGACCACCCAATAATCTTTTCCTTTTTCAAATTCACTAAACGATATCGTATGTACAGTACAGCTTACTTTGGTGCAATACAGTTCCCACAACTCAAATTTCAATCAATCGAATTCGATCGAACACAAGTTCAAATTTGAACGAATAAAAAATCAAACAAAACTAAATTGAAAACAAGATGCATACAACAGAGCACCACATGCAAACATCAAACGGATCAATCAATAAGTTTCGACCGTATTAAAAAGTGAAAACGATTGCTCCCGCGTGTAAGTATGTACATACACCCGTGCAGGGTAAACGGTAGTGACGGGGCGGGCGATAATAATACTTACAGGTCTCAAATTGCATCGCGGTTGCATTGCTTGGATACCTTTAGGACTGATGCTGGTCTCAGCAAAGGGGGTTTCCATTCTGCAACTTGTCCGTGGGCTAACGACCGATGACGACGACCACGACGACGAAGGAGTAAAAGCTCTTATAGGGTCCCTCCCGCAGGCATTACCTCAGAATAAAAAGGACAAACGAAAAGTTGAGCTCATTCAATCGTAATTCGTGAACGCGTCAACATTTCACAGCATTTTTAACATGTATCGGTACCAGGGACCACCTCCCTTTGGTAATACTCGTACAACACATCGATGTGCCAGGTAGTTATGTATCGCCCACTTGCATTTATGTGTATATACATGGAGGGTCAAAACAGCCAAGCAAATCGAATTAAAAGTAACGTGTAATTTTTTCTTCACCCCGAACGCATGCCTGACTAACTGGCAATTTTTTCATTAAAACTTTCTTCTTTTGACACCTTCATGACAGACGAACCCCCTTTCTATGTACGGAAAAACTTCATGCATCAGGATTGAATTGAGAATTTTATTTGGGCGTTGCATGATGGCACGATTCCTAACCATGGGTATGAGAAAAAAATAACTCGATGTGCGAATGTATAATATGTCATAGATGTGTTGCGATTTTCGTAATGTACAGGCCGGAAGTAACACGTTATTCCCAAGTAACACAAGATTTGCTATAGCTTGCCTAAAATTTACATTTATTCAAGGCGAGGGTGACAATGTTTCGATTGTGATGTAGACCGCTCGGGCGCATTCAGTCGTAAAATTGGAGCGAAGCGAATGCAACATATTAGAGCAAACGTGAAACGCGACGTAGCCGAATTTGTTTTTCAAGAGGATGTCAGAATTACAATGCAAAGCTATATGTCTGTCGAATCAAACGCAATGTAGCTCGCAATGTAGAATAGATGTGATGGGTGAAAGGTGAAAGAAGAATCATTCTTCACACTGTGTTGGTGTCCAGCTACGCGAATATCCGGCTTTGGAGTTTTCATCGATTTTTCCGCCAAATGAAGCTTTGATCAATTTTTAGTTTGGTGCCCTACGACGACTCTGGAACTCAATGATGAAAATAATGTGTATAGGGCCTTAAAAATTCAGATAATCGACTTGACTGCGATTGAATGAAAATTTAGCTATGGACATAACCGATTAGTGATACGATTGAAGCTATCAATATTTATCAAGACAAAAGCAGAAGAGAATTATTTATACAAAAATCACGATTTATTGCTGATTAGAATAGAACTCTCGATAGAACTGCGCTGTCTATAACATTTCATAGTTACAATGGATAGCCACGAATCACGATGAAATAGTTTTATCTTAAGAACCTAACATTTTTCGATCTACAAAGTGGCCAACTACATACAGATCTTTATGGCATTGCAGTGTCTATTGTTCTGCAGCACAGAGCATAAATTCCTGTGACTCGAGCGAGGACTCGAGTAGACTATCTCGCTTTGTTGAAATCCCTAATCGCAAACGATTTCGGGAGAATCTAGTTAAAGGCGCAATGTCTGAGCTATTTTGTCTTGGAATTTTTTGAATGAGAAATAATTGAAAAGAATCTGTTACGTTTGCTCGTGCATTTGTTCAACGATGTTAAATGATAAGTCCATCAGTATAAATCTATCTGAAATATGTTGGGTACATTCTTGATGAAAACTGATCATAATTCGAATTCTGGATTTTCCGTGTCCATAATAATCAATAAAAATTGAATTGCTCAGGCACAGTGTCAACTTTTTTTTTGTTGACAACTTTTGATGAAGATTTTGAGAAAATATGAATTGTAAAGAATCTTTGTGAAGCTTGAATCGTTTCTAGCTTGATCAAACTACTGGCAAAATTATTAATATTGGCGAGGGTTGGGTATTTAGGTGACTCACGATGACCAACGAAAAAATATTCTAGCAGAAAAAAATGCGTTTCCGATGAATTTTTCAAGATTCTGATTTTCAAGATAATAGGTTCTTACATCCTGAAATTCAAGATTTACGTGAAGATGACAAGTTCTCTACAATTATGGAGAAGACTATGCTTCGAATTCTATGAAAAAACAGAGTGCCGTTACAAATCATTATTGATTACAAAGGTCCGACGTAAAGAATCTCATTTCGCTGCACTCAAAAATTTCTACAGTCACACGGAATATCTTAAAACTCATCCAAAAACGCGAGCGCGCGTTCACCATATAATTAGCGCGAAGCAGAGCATTCATCTTATAAGCTATGGATAAGCGATAAATAACTTTGAACAATATCCAAGTCCGACAGCTGCTATACGAATAAAATATATCGGTTATTTTCGAATCAATGAGTATAGATTTGAACTAACGTTACATAATACTGCCCTATAGCCTTCAGCGTTCATCCTGTCCACATTGGATTTGCTCCAACGGAGCATTATAAACTGGACACACGGTGAGAACGTGAAACTTCTCCTATACATACATTCAAAAAAGTATGAGATGAAACGATACCACTATAGTAAATATATAGGTAGAAGAGAGAAGGTGAGATTCGAAATAAGAGAAGAGCTAAGGTAACAAGTGATTCAAGCATAGTATAAGAAATATAAGTAGTGGGGGTCGTCAGCTTTTCAAAAGATCCAGAATTTCCAGGAAGGCAAGATTTACTTTTGTGTGAAGGCAGGCGGCCGGCGCTACATCATGCAGCATATATTTGAAACTTGCATCTCTTTCCCGCTCGTATATACGCGCGCGCGACCTTGCGCGAGGGTGGTTTTTCACAATGCATCAGTGAATCTATCTAAGTATGTGTCTGTGATTCTGTATGTATTGGTGCAAACGCCCCCTCTGCGCACCTTACGTTTACCGATTTTTCATGCGCTCTTTTGGATTTCCCACTACTCACGGCTGAACGAATATATAACTTGTATTTTATATATAGCTACTATGGATCTCAAAGAGTTTTTACGCTAGCTCAGAAGACGAATGACCGGCGCGATCATTGTGTCTCTCCCATCAACTTTATCCTCCTCCGCTTCCATTAGACTTTCAAGGTGTAACTATTGAGCTTTGAGCTTGCCTATTTTACGAATTTTCCAATGGACGATCACTGCGTTTGGGCGATTTATGAGCGTGATTTCCTCGCAGCAAGATATTGGTCATATACATCGTTCCTTGCATTGGTAATTATTTTTCAGGATCCAAGGCTGCAAAATTTTGTCTGCTGTCGCAGTTGTCGTTTTATGAGACGTTCACAATCTGCACCTGGAATGTGGAAAAGTCTGTCAAATTAAACTGCAAAATAATTTATGAAAAATATAATACTTTATGAATCGTGGATACTTTTCTCGGTCAATATCTATAATATTGTACGACTACTTTTGAGATATTACTGTAAAAACAGATAAAAATGTGATAATTTTCGATACTTGTTGCAAATGAAATTTGACAATCGGCTTCACGTGGTATTTGCTTAAGGGTACAAAGTTTCTAACGCTAGAGTACCAACTATAAGTTTGTCACCTTTGTATAATACGCAGAGAATGTACTTAGCACGAAAAGAGCAATTCCATTCAAATGATTTTCGTAGAATCCTATCTATGAAGAGGGAGCCTAAAAAAATCTTTGTGTTTAGAAAGTCAACGCTCGGATTCCGATGCGTCATAGTAGCATTTGAAATTTTTGAAAAAAAAACCGGTTTGTCGGCAAAATGCTCCTCATCGTTGTATACCATAAAACACTGCCGTAAAACTCGCATAGATCTAATAACGAGATTTTCTGTGAAGAGGAAACCATAAACCCCGTCTTTATCAAAATTCTTAGTGTTTACTGCTTAAAAGTCCAGTCAGAGTCAAATCTTTATCTAGAAAATTAAAAGGTATGTTTTTCAGCTCAGTTCAACATAGAAATTCGATACTATCTTATCAAAGGTGTGGAAAAAGAGTTTCCAAGCACTTGTGTCATCAGGGAAAAATTCAAAAATAGTATCTAATAGCGTATTAAACAACATTTGAGTTTGTGGCGAATGTGAATCATCTCTGGGAACTGATTTACAAGATATCAAAGCAAGTTCCCTTCGAGTAAAGGAAAGATTGAAGAATAAGGAAATCATCAATTCACACGACTGTGTGAAAATTTGGACAATTGTCACGATTACGCTAGTCACGTAGAGCTTGAATGACCTCAGGATATTTTTGTGATTCACGAGAATTATATGAATTCAACGATGATGAGAAGCTGACGACAAAATTCGCGCTTCTACCGCAACCTGTCGATTTACTTGCAATCTTAAAAGACTTATGAAATTTCGACGTCCCATTGCGTTTGTCTGCCCCTTGTCATTTGTCAATTTACAAATCTCAGCAAAAGACCCTAGTATTAGTTATCTTCATCATGCTCGAGATCATGATCATTCATGTATAAAAAAAAATAGATATGAGTCAGTAAGAAGAAAAGTCAAAACGCCTTGTTAGCACAGCGAAGCAAGAACGAATGAGAAGGGCAATTGGAGAAGGCCTTTCAAGGAACAGACAGAAAAATCTTGTAGGTATTCCACCTGGATGATTTCTCCTTGTTTCTCTACAACCTTCATCTCTCAAAAACTACAACAATCAATTTGAAAATCTCCAAGACGCAAGATCGAAACAGCAGTCTCAAGATGATATTATTCATAATTCTTGACTCATGCTAAAGCGATTTCAAAGGTCGAGCTTCAAGCAAAATTAAGATGATCGATAAGTGCATCAAGCAAGAGGGAGCAAAGTGCAGGTATATAAGTTGAATCGAATGCATGCTGATGCAGATATACTTTGCTCGGACTCATAAATTTACCAATCGGTAATAAAAACTCGAGCTCTAAATCAGCGTCGCCGCAATCTTACATACATATACAAGCTTGCGATGCTAAAGAATCCAAGAGAATCGGTCACACGTTCTCAAAGTACAGTATTATAAAGCTTATTCGCGGGTCACGCACGTTTTCGATATTAAACCATCACCATACTCGAATGAAGTATCAGAGAGATCGGTTATATAGTTTTCTCGAGGTAAATTCGCAAGCGGATATAAAATGCCATGGCAATTAGCCTCAAACCTGCTGATTTATACGAGGCATAAATAATTTGAAGCAGTGCTAATTATCGCCTTGCGCGTATAACCGACAGGATCTATCTGTATATTATGCCTTCTTCAAAATGCCCATCTCTCTTCATTTCTTTCTTTCTCCTCTCGTGAACTCTTCGTCGTAGGTATCTGTATGCTAATGTGTATAGAAGGTTTGTATCCGAGTGAGATGAGATGAGAGAGAAGTGTGTAGACTTGTAGAGTATCTGGCTGCAAACTCCCTGTGAAACGATAAATTGTAGAAACAATAGGAAACTCGTGAAACTAGACAATAGAAGAAATATATCCGCATAGCTATGCAGTAGCGACGGAAATGTATATACTCACGTGAACTGCGAACCCTCGCTGTGGAGCTTTATTTTCACGGCGCATAGAGGTGCAGTCAGCAGTACTTGGACGGAAACTGCAGACTCGATCCCGAAAATGCGTGAAACCCTTTTGGAGTTCTGAAGTTGTGGATTATGCTCATTCTAGGAGCAATTTATTGACAGTAAATAATTGTGGCTCATGGCTGGGATGAATACTCGTTGTCTTTGGTATAAGTTGTTTTTTGCGACGATAAGTAGTGACGTCTCCAATAGCTTCGAGAGAGATAGCTGCCTTCCATGTAATCAGATCTTGATAATCACGGCCAGTCCTGGAAAAGTTAATTGACAAGGTTTAGGAACTGAAAAGATGCTCGAATTTTGGTTAATTAATAATACTTACTGAGGAACTGAGTAAAATGGAATAGATAACACACTCTTATACAAATCGGCAAAGATTGCTCTAATTCTTACTTTAAAAAAGTCGTAAAAACAGCGGTTCTTTGAAATGTATTGATATAAATTCAATATCACTGTGTAGATATGGTCAAGCTTGCATAATGTTTTTTGGCAACTAGATATTTGTGATAGTAAATAAGAATTTCATTGCTTTTCTTGGATCTTTTACATTAAAGTAATAAGAAAACTAACTTAATCAATATAAAAAAGTTGTGGTATTGTCTAGGCTTGAGGAAACTTTGATATCAAATGTTGAATAAGATTTTTACGATGAAATGAAGATCGGAAGAAATTTCTCGATATCTTTGAAAAATGCAGTGTGATGTAAAACCAATCGATTTTTATTATTCCGAGAATCGTTCTTAGGATACACAAAATGGACGATAATATAAATTTATTGACTGGAAACATGGACTTATATTCAAAATTCAATGAACCAACTTTCAAACAATACATTTGAATTTTTTTGGGTATTTGGATGCGATTACTACTTACATTAAACATTAAGGTAGTTGTACACTAAAATGCAAAATATACCAGAATGTCACTAAAGTCGGTGAGGATTTAGTTCAAGTGTTAATGAACACCTGTGCAAAATTTCAAAATGATTGACCGTTTTGTTTCAGAGTGGTAGTCATCAAAATTCGTCACTTTTAGCATGGCGCTCATGCGAGATCGTCGACTCCCGTATAAACGCAATGTTAAAAGTGGCGGGTTTTTGATGGCTACTACTCCGAAACAGAACGGTCAATCATTCTGAAATTTTGCACACGTGTTCATTAACACTTGAACTGAATCCTCCCCAACTTTGGTGTTTTTCTGGTATTTAGCGGAATCTCCCTCAACGGATACCTCCTATTAGCGGACACCTCTCAATAACGGACAATTTTTTGCGACCAGCAGAACTATAATCACAGAAATGAACCTCTGATTAGCGGACACCTCCGAATAGCGGACAGTTTTGATGCAACCAGAGGTGTCAGTGCAACCGGAGATTTCACTGTATTTTCAGCTTTAGTGTACAACTACCTTAATTACGACCGAGAATATATTCAAGATTATTGAACTAATCAGAGGTATATATGTTCCTCATCTATCAAACATATTTCAACTTTGAGCACAATGGGTTTACCAACAACAATGATTGACACATCAAACTTTCTACACACACTTTGGAAGCTTTCCTATACAAAAATACATTGAAAAATTATATACCTTGACTAAAACCCTCACGATAATTTGTAATACCCATTAGTCGGCAAATCTTAGTAGAATAATAATGTACACGGCTGATAAAATGACAAGTAAGGTGACGGTAAGAAGATAGGAAGAAAAATAATGAAAATCTCGACGTTTCTAAACTCTGCTCAAGTTGCGGAGATCGTTTTTTTCAAGACGTCCAAGGATGTTGTAGGCGATGATATGGAGAGCATTCACATCAAATTTGAGTACACGACCAAGACTGCCCATAGCTTGAAGCATCAACTTGTGTTTTTCTCTTAATCTAACGAGACGTCTACCAATTTGATAGCCGTACTTGGGGAACTTTTTTATAACATCTTGATCCTTGAATGCTTTCACCACGTGCTTGTTATCTACATGTCTATAGATATTTCCACTTGCAAGAATGTTATACAGACTGAGAGATTTGTGAATGATAAATTTCTTCAAAAGTGTCAATTCTTCTTGACAAGCTTTGTAATAATCATGTCCTTCGGGAAGCAGTTCAGCTATTTCAAAGATATCTGGGGTATCCTTCCAATTTTGACTCTCTCGCACTGCAATCTGTGCAATGAGAAGTTCATACATTTTGTTACTAATGTCCTCTAGACGCGACCCTTGTATTCGATGCTTCCAGAAATCAACAGAGCTAAGAATATTCTTGCATATTTTGTCATCAAGGTGGGCACCGTATTCCAAGAGCAGCCTTGCTGATGCAACCTGCACCCTGTCAACTGCAGCGTTTAAAGGTAATCGTTTGTTCTTGTCAGGTGTATTGGGATTTGCTCCATACCGTAGTAGAAGTTCAACTCGAGCATTATCACTACCACCCATTTTAGTATCTTCGATAGCTTGTAGCAAAACTGAGCAACCATCAGCATTCTTTTTTTCGATATCAAAAATATCGGTATCCAGAAGAAATTTGAGTACATCAGGATTATTTGGAACTTTGGAATCCTTGCTTTTTTTATTCTTGAGGGCTAGATGTAGAAGCGGTTTAGCACGGATATCTTTGAGGTTGATACCATTTTGCAAGAATAGCTGAACGGCTGATACTGTGCCGTATCGAAGGACAGTTTCGAAGGAACTACTCTCACCTTCAGGGCCATCGCGCAGAGCTTTTGCGCCATGTGAAATCAGCAAATCCAAAATTGAAACATGCTCTTCGTCAGTAACTCTCGGTTCATCCCTCATTCTACTGGCTGCATAAAGCAAAACACTTTTGCCTTGACTGTTTTTAGCATTAACATCCGCTCCATGTTCTAGTAAAGATTTCGCCATCTCTGTCTCGCCAATGTTGACAGCTTTCTGCATAACAAAGGGAATAACGACTTTGATCAATCTATGACAGACTGTCTATCAATTCATTAGATATCGAATAGTCTTCGAGAAAAAGTAAAAAGTGAAGCAGCTGCCATTTACTGCTGACCATTTTTTGTGCATACATATCAATATTTTGGGCATTACAAAGATTATTTTCTCGAATTCACTTTTTTGTTCTAAAGAATATATGGATAAATTGTCATTTTACTATCATCATTCCTTCTACCAAGGATTGAAAATAACGTAATCGCGTGTGTGAAAAACGAGGATCCAAGTGGTTTCAACATGTTCAATCGTCCAATGGTATAAAAAGCAAGACAACATTTTATGACTGATGTAGGGCGTATAATCGATTGCGCATGAATCGTGATGGTTAAACCATAGATACTCATTTTGTTTCTTCAGTTAATTAGGGGAATTTTTTCAAGCAATACATTTTAACTACCACCCTTGGAAACAATTTCTTCTATGCCTTTGAGCAATTTTCAGGATTACGTATATTACAATTTGATTGAGGTATTGATTTTCATAAGCTTTTGTATGACTGATAATACGATTCTCTAATGATGTCTTTCTCTGAGAGAAAAATGTGAAGTAGGGTTTGAATATTAGGGTTACTTTGACAATAATGGCATCGTATAAAAACATCCATTGTTGCTCCTGCGATGCATATTCAACAGTTACTCATGAGCCCAAACAAGCAGTGTAATTATATCAACCTAACAAGTTCTGAAGTATAACCGTTAATAACCAACTCGTTAAGTATAACCAACTCTCTCTAACCACAAATGATCAAAAAAATTGCATAAAAATCACTTTTTGAAATTTGGGTAATAACACGTATAATCAGGTATGCTGCTACTACTTGGATAGCCTACCAATGAGAAATGGAGGATAGTTTGAACAGTTGAAGGAATATAAATGTATTTTTTTTGCGATTTTTGGTCAACTGGTGACTGAATATTCAAAGAATCTGATCCAATTTCTTTGCAACTTTGGTCAAGATATTTGACTGGAGGAGCATATGTTGAAGCTTCATATTATGTAGAAAGACATGATTCAGTTCCACTTCAAGATATTAAATAAAAAATAATGATACTGTGAATAAGTAATAAGCCACAAAAAATGTACAGAACAGTGGTGACTTCAGCAACAGAATTTTCAGTAATATTCATGAACTTTTGTATACAGTTAACACCTTCAAGTTACTAGCCTTTTGAGCTAAAGGCTTGATATGTAAGTATCAGAGATTTAGATAGTACTTACATGGAGAATAGATTCCTTCTTATCGTTGTATTCACCGCCTTTGTAGTGGATATCAGCCTTGGCGTCAAGCAGAGCTTTAAAGATTGCAACATTCTTTCTGATGACCGCTCTCTGTAGAGCACTTTGAGAATTCTTATCAAGCGTATTTGGAGAAGCACCAGCCTTAAGTAATGCAGATAAAATTGGAAGACGGTTGTTCATGACAGCCCAATGCAATAGTGGGATACCATCCTGAATAGCATCGACATCAGCCCCATCGTCAATGAGCTTTGTCACTTGTTCCAAGTTGCCTTTGGCAATGGCAAAGAACAAGCGTGTCCTGTTTGAAGCAGGTTTTGCTAATAATTGAATCAAAGCGATACATGGGAAAAGAAAATCTGATTCATGAACTATGTTTCTCCGCACACTAAACATGGGTTAGTGCATGACTAATAAGAATAAGCTCAACTTTTAGAACGTCACTAATATTACAAGAGAGGTGTGTTGGCAAAACGAAATGGTTTATAATCATCAGACGGACTAATTCAAGATTCCTACATATATATTGCGTAAATCTTACCTTTGTCGTTCGTTGAATTTTTCTTCGCATTTTTCCTTGTCCAATTCCTGCTCATTAGAGTCTTCGTCGTCACTGCTTTCATCTATAGATTCATCGCTTTGTTCGCTTTCATCATCATCATCATCGCTGATACTCTCTTCTTCGTCCGAATGTTCATGATGAAACTGATGGTGGGCAAACACTTGAGCGAATGCTTGGAAAACGAATTGGTCCAGTCCTTCTCGCAGTCTTTCCATTTTGTTGATATTGGAAACGATTTTCGGGATTTTTTAAACTTTGTAATGATTATACTCTCACTTGGATTGTAGGTGGTTTGATGAGCACACAGAATATCTTATATTAATTCAAAACTAAACAAGTAGGTACGCAGAACCGTGCAAGCAAGTGCAAGTGTCAACAATGAACAATGAATGACAATGAACGATACGTTGCCGACAATGCCGACCAGTCAAGTGAAAAGTAGGTATCTATATATATATAGTCGAGCACTAGCGCGGCCATCTTGTATTTCCATTTGAGCGGCAACAACAACGAATATATGAACCGTGAACGCTATTTTATAATGTTTTCCAGCACTCGACTCGCAATGTACTAATCTATACCTATTTGTGTTATCAAGGCGTATTTTTCGAATCACCCTCATTGAATGGATACAAAATTACGACCGGACGTAAATTCTGCACAAATTTGAAAGATTTGTTTTCCAATCATGCCCGAGACTAGAATTTAATTCTGAAATGTTGAAGTTGAGGTGACGATTATCAAGACACCAAAAACGGTCTGATTTGGATCGAAACAACAAGCCAGGGGACAAAAAGCTTTTGCAGATTTGTGCAGAATTTATGTCCGGTGAGTGTGATACGTATAATAACGCAAGGAAAATCCACTCTTTAATCAGAAATTAGATATTACGCTTTCCACGCGAATCTTTTTTGTGGATAATGATTATCGTACTTGCAATTTCAAATTGAATTTTTGACATTTTTTCATCTTATTGAAATCATCTGTGAAAAGATTGGAAATCTTCACCGACGTATTTTCCCAGTCATTCCTGCTGAGGAATGATATCATTAATGCATCTTCTACATCGATGAAAAAAGGCCATTTCAGAGCAAATTTTGGATCAGTGATTGACATTACATATATTCCTTCGCGATTGACTGCGCCCCTAAAACTATTTTATAAATAATCGATCACAATAATTTCTCTTAAAATGACCCGTTCCATGCGTCAATTTGATGCCGTAGAATCTATAAGGTATAGCTTAATTGATTAAGAAAATATTCGAAGTACCAAATTCATGAGGAAAGAAGAAAAGCTTGACGATCTCTCCAATTTTTGAAAGCGTGTTCTTCTTACTCCATCGAATCAACTTCAACATATGGGATCATTTTGAAGGCAGATGAACCAGCTGTCGATCAAAATTGATCTTGAGATTCGAAAAGCGTACCTACGCTTTTACAGGAAAATTATTATGATTAGAGTTTGACAGATGGACACTTTTCTGCTCAAGCATGAGTAAATAAGTTCTCAAAACTCGGCTTATAGTCGACAGCTTCTTCAATTTTCTTCAAGATTTTCGCACGTCTCACGGATTTGTCATTTGGAATATTTTCTCGATTTGAACAAGCTAGGTCTTAAGTATATACTCATCAAGATCAGGAATGCAAGAAATCATTATTAAAGATTAACTCATCGCTATGATCATATACGAACACAGTCTTCTATAGAGCATCAGATATTCATACTATTATTCAATTTTAACACGCGGGCATGCTATGTAACAATCTTCGCACAAATCAATTCCTTTGTAAAATTGTATGGGTTGACCATACTATCGATTCATGAGATTTCATGAAATTCAAAACTCATTATAAAAATGAACGTTCATTATATATTTTCAGTGAATGAAAAGAATCAGTTAAATATATTATTGGTGCCGGGATGATCAAGTACATATCATTATTTTTGCCAAAAGCCACCGTTAGTTATTCCAAAGGGTGAGTTCATCAATATGATAAGCTTGAGCTAAAAATCAAGAAGAAAATAAATAAGTAAAGTATTGGAGCTCGACGAGGAGCTCGAAAACTGGCATTGCCCTTTTCGCAAGAATCGAGATTCTGTTGATTTTCATAAATTCGAAGCAACGCGCGTTTAATTGGCACCAAACGAGATAATCTGGAAGCTCTCCCGGACTTTCTTCACCTTTTCTGCGCGAACTTATCGACGTCTTGGGGTGCTCGATCCTCATTCTTTCTTCTTTATTTCTTTTTTCGAGCGATACTCGGCTCCTTCAAGAATTTCTGTTCCTGCATCACTAAATTCAAGCTCACGTGAGCTAATATAAAACATTGTTGAAGAATTTCTCAATCCCAAGCGCCTCATTACATCAAAACGCTGTATAATACATTCATACAATATATGGTGAATTTCGTATCAATATCACATTTATAATTCAATATCCATAAGAGCTCATCTTCACAAATTTCTTGGAAAATATTATTAGGATAGGTATAATGTGCGATGTTTGATATTGGAGGTGGACCACCTCTAAGCTTGGCGGCGAACACATCTCTCAAAATCCGACGTTTATAATATGTATATATAACGCATAGAACTCTCTCAAAGTGAAGTCGACGCGCGACTCATGACACTTGACTGACAGTTGGATTAATTTTTTATATTCTCTGGCTTTTCGTATTCATGGGAACTCGAAATCGGTCTTATTGTGCGCATATTATCGCCATCAGAGCAACGATACGCTTTTTCTTGAGTTTTGGCTACATGCATTAGGGCAGATGAGCTATGGAAGAGAGGAGAGTGAGTGGATGTGAAAATTGACACTTTAATTAAGCAGCTCGCATATTCTGCGTAAGAATGAACCTAATATAGATATATATTTGAGAGCACGAGTCTAAATTCCCTTCGTGTAGATTGTACGAGTGATTTGATAATGAGAGGTTTTGGATGTGAGGCTTTATAATCTCGCTCTATCAGAGAGATTCTCTCCTCGTTGTCTGATGTGAATAATTGATTTTTCAAGAGATGCTTTAACTATACCGTAGCGCCACGGTGGACCTCGAAGCTTGATGTCTCACATGCGAAATTTTTTGGCTGATTTTCGAGCGTATCAAATTTTAATCTAATCCAATGCTTGGATTGTACTTTTTAGTGAGCTTTTTCATGATTAATGGACATTTTTCCTATCAATGGAAAATTTAAACGTGATATACCATAGACGCCTATATATAAACTGGAAGAAATTAGCTGTACCAAATATCATCATGGAAGGGCTCAATTGAAGGGTGCAAAACAAGCCGAAATGGCGATGGTGAAGGGCAGAATCATCATCACCTACATGCAAAAATTAAGTTTGCATACGTGGAATATTGAAAAAATTTTTCACAGCTCTGTAGGCCAGCGCATTAAAAATCCAAAAAGTCCATAGATATTTTCTCACGCTGCTGTATATTCGAATGGTACGATACACGCAATGCTCGAATACTTCGTGAAGAATCGCAATAGTTGGTTTACCGTTTGGACATCTTTTTTTTTATCTAAAGCAGCTTATTGTCTATTAGTTTATAATCACTATTTAAATGACGAACACTTCCTTAAGATGAAATGAAATTGAAAGGTAAGAGACTGAACAAATTATCAGAATTAGAAGTCCTCTCGTCACCGTAATCGAAGAAGAATGATCTCTTATTCACTGAAGTATCCCTGATTATCACCAATTAATTTCTAAGAAAACCAGTAGCAAATCAATGATGATCAGTGAGATTTCAGTGAATAAGGATAAACTTCCACTGATTTTGGCATCGACATTGTTCTATATTTCAGCAGTATTTTTTACGTTCTTCAGCACTTTTCTTCAGCACAATTTTATGATAAGCTTTTATTTTTATGACAATCTGTTCCCGAATACCAAAATACTTTGATTCATTTTCAGATAACTTTCAGTATTTATCGACACGAGGAATAATTTTTGACAAAAATCAAAACTGATAACGCTCTCTATGGTGAACAAGATGATAAATGGATTAAATGTTTTCTTAATAGCGAGTTTTAAGTGCTCAATATGACTCAGTCTTTAAAGATCGAATAATAGTTCGTAGATTCAAGAAAATTTTTTTTATCAATGAAAATAATTTTGTCAGATCATTGGTTGACAAATACACCTGGAGGAAATGAAAGTCCATCTTAAAGCCAACGCTCGGGGCATATTCGTCCAGAAAGCGGCGAAACTCATCATAAGGGGTATGTGTAGTCAAGGGGATGGTCGAGGGGATGGTCTTCTCGGATCTCGGGAATGGTGACGTTGGGTGGCGAGGAAAGCGATTGGCTCGAATTAGGGTCTAACCAGGCGTGCAACACTTAAAGTTCGGATAAGTGTGGCGAATATGCATGGGAGATATATATGTATACATTTCCGTTTGGCAAGATCGCCTCTCCATTTGAAATGATGTCTCAAAAGCACTTTGATCTCGTGCGTGAGCCCTTCACTGGAATCGACAAATACAGATATATCCCTACTACATTCATGAATCGTAAGCTCAACTTGAAAGCACACTTCTGATGAAAATATGAGATCGCACTCTTGCATCAATATATACACGCACACTTATACGTATTCCCAAATTACTCTTATTCCACACTTTATATGTGCGTGCGAATCATAAAAAGCATCATACGCGATATTCTCATAAGGGTATACTTCATACGAGAGATAGCTCGAGAAAGTGTTCAAAGTTAGGCATATATATCATAATAAAATTGGTAAGAGAGTAAAAACAGCGATGCAAAATTAAAGGAACCCTCGTGTGTACGAAAAAGACCACCGGACTACTGCGGATTTTCGTTTCGCCAACATCAGTTTGACCCTTCTTTGGAGTGTACGAAATAAAACGTAAAATTCCAAATAGGCAGTGGGCAAAAGCAAGTTGGGGATTCTGCTATACCAAGGGGACACTCGAAAAACGAATTCGTGGGTGGAAGAAGAAGAAGGAAAGGAAGGAAGGAAGGAAGGAAGATGGGATGTGTTGGCGTAAAATAGCATGCGAGTATGTATACCTTTACGCCGAAGGGGTGCGGATCTTTTTTTCACAGATAAGGGTGAGAGACGTAGAATTGGACTAGCTCTTTGCAGCATCCCCCTTTTTTCGAGCAAGGTTTCTCGGGGGTGATGGTCGTGGCTATCTCTCCGCGGGCGTTTTCTTTCTCGCGTACACATACCTTTGAATATGTGTGCGTTGCCTGGATGGTCACACAAGAGCGAACTTATTCAAAATATGTCAATACTGTACAGAATTTGCGGGTAGTCGAGGAAAGATGACACTATACTATAAGTATGTGAGGTTCCTTGTTTTCGAACCACACATATTTATCCCGATATTCAGATATGCGCATGTTTTATACCTGTATATAATAATAATAATGTGTGAAAATATCGTGTGGTTTTTCTACGGGTGCCCTCGTGTGGTGGTATGCCGAGATCGATTGCGCGAAAATGATACCTAGCCCGGGTATAAGTATTTCATATATGGGCGCTCTTATATTATCAACGGTGGAATTTCGAAAGGTATTTCACTAGCAAGATCGAAGCTTTTGGGGTCGATGATGATGGTTGTCATCCATTGAGGCATTCATCGTCGGTTCATGAGCGCGATATCAGTCATGTAAACGAGTGAAAAATGCGATGATAAGGTTCGCTATGAAGGTATGATGGGTGATTTTCATATGTAATGTGGAAATTGTTTTAATGACAGATTAAAATTTTGATTGTATGTTATGAAACGCAATTAGCGCTGAGAGCTGCGTGACATTTCAACATTTCAAGCAAGAATTATTTGAGCATTCGAGATTTTGAATTTGGTTAATTTTCTTGTGTGATAGTTGAAATAATAGCTTGAGCTAACCGAAGTAATGGAAAGGGGGAATAAGTTTGTAAAATGGAAAATCAATATTACGCAAGTGGAGATAGCCGCAAGATGGTCCAACATTATTATCAAGATCAAAGCTCGATTATTACGTGTCGTATCGTTGTGCGATGCAAGCTCAGAATAAGTTGTGTTCAGTTCAGTTTCTCAAACATTTTTCAACATAACTAAAATTTCAAAAGCATCAAGCGAAATAGATTGGAATATTGGAATAGACTATAGAAACGCATGCAGACCACACCACCCGTTCTTTCCGCAATGAGCCAACCCGATTGAACCCAAAAAGAAGGTTCATGCGCAATAATGGAATAAGCAAAGTGCATGTTATTGTAATGTGCAGAAAAATAGATAAGATTTTGATGAATATTCCAAAATTTGGATATCATGTAGTTGTTACATCTGTCGACGACAAGACGTAAACATTTCGACCATGAACGCAAATAGCGATAATATGTCGGGAAATCTCAGAAACTTTCGACTTCTGCTGTCACGCCACCACCATTTGGGCTGTGTGATGTTGAATAAGGCCTCACCAGTCGAATTTTTTTCGTTTGGATGTCTCGAAAATGGACACCAAAGTTGGAATCAATTGATGGATGTGGGATACCTAGAGAAGATCCTTTGCTAGAAAACACCCGAAAATCGAGGAATCGACGTGTCACTCGGACCAACTCGCAAAATCTATTGAGCTCTCATGGTTTTAGCGTACCACAGCAGATTCTGTAACTTTGCAGGCATGTTTTCGATGATCCAAAGTTGTGATTTTTCTTTTAGAGGGATATGTACATCGATGTATGTACACATCCATGATATCCGTTGGACGGTCTGTCACTTCATTCCGATAAAAAATTATCATTCCTTTTCTCAAATTCATACACTTTTTAGCGTATCCTAGAGAGACTCCGCGATAAACTCATTGTGTTACTCATGCAAAAATGAAAAAATCGTCAGAAATAAGAATTTTCTTGAAGTGCTTGTTTTAAATTCATCCGTGTCAACGGGAAATTCAAGGAACCGCATTCAACCGGAAAAAAATAAATGTTAATCGAGGTATATTCTCACCGTTCTCAGCGGTGTACACTTGCTGTAACAAACGTATGAATTCTAAAATACCGAGAAATACTGAATGAGTATTAAGATATCATAACAAATTCGCTACACTCAGACTCTGGACTGTTTTAGAGTATCATCTGCTTAAACGAGGGATATAAATATAGCCCCAATTTTCTGAAAAATGGATCAAGAATTGATGAAACCATTCGGTGTATATCTTTCAGTATATTTCAAACCTGACTTTTGTTACCATCTTTCAACTCCTGGTTGCATACAAGTCTTATACTTGAATCATCAATGAGGCTTTATAGCAGGCTCCAGTTGTGTATCTCGATTTCCACCACTGTGACACTTTTTCAGGCCAAAAGTCAAAAGTTTCAGAGATATCCTCATAGCGACTTTTTGACAATTTTAAAATAAGTCTTACATTTCTCATGTAATGCTCGGGTCTCTATAGACATTAAACGCAGTACGAGATCCACCTTTGACTTCTTTCGTACTCACATAATCGCAAATCATCTTCGATATGATAGAACAAATGCATTTTTTTATGTCAGAATTGATGAAAATTGCTTCCGACCCACTGGAACGTGGAAATTTTGACAAATAACCGAGATTCAGCCGAAAGACAGTGAGTTGGGATAATTTATTATTGATACCGGCAAATCGAAGACAGTATACGCTATTTTTTTTTTTTTTCTGAACTCACGGTTTCTCATTCTCATTAGAATGTTCACTTAAAATACCAGCTGAGTTTGTAGAGAAGACGATTGCGTACTTTCCACTAATTGTGAATATTCCTTGATGACGAATTTCAAAGTGATCTGTTTGGTAAATGATTTGAGGTCGATTTGAGGGCTAATTTTGTCAAAAGATGGCGCTGAATAGGATATACGCGCCCAAAAGCGTATTTAAATAATGAAATAAAAAAAAATAAATGAAAACAAAAAGGGTCAAAGGTTATTCTCAAAACTTTTTTGCAGCTCACATATACGGATTGATGCAACATTCTGTTGCTTCATAAGTTTGATTCCGATTTTTTCAAATTTTGCAAAACAGTCATTAGAATTATCAGAATTTTGAAGAATAATATAATCTTATTAATCTTTCTTCTAACCACGGTTTTGGAGTCATGCTGAATAATCTTTTAGCCATTTTTGTGCAAACCTTCGTATATTTTGACTTTGAGAGAAATGTCAAAACTTTGTCTCAAGTGAGTAATAATGAACAATGGATAACAGAGGAAGATCCTATACTATACAAGCCTCGAGGTTATAAGAACTATACAATTTACCTGCGACACAGTGACAGAACGCAACGTTGTAAGTCAATAGTCTTGTTGTATATGTGTGTGTGTGTTGCCCAACATTGATGTCTCAGTCTCGATTCACGTTGGCTTACTGCAAACTCTGAGGTACTTATAATAAAATTCAGTCAAACTTCAAAGAGAGGTGCCCCACGTGCACCTGTTCTTAGCCCTATACCAATCAGACGATGTTTGGGAAGGTTCTTGTCGACTGCAACTGGGATTCACTCTTCGTCGAGAAGTCAATGTGTAACCGTCTTAGCACTTCAGATTTTGCAGTTTGAGAATTTTCTGTGCCAGTGAGAAGAAAATTTTACTCGTCTGTGAACTTTTGTGATTCAAAATTTGATCAAATGTGTGCACCGACCGATGAGGGGTTAGAAACTTGACTCGAGAGTATTCTAGAGAGACAACATCGTATCGCCTTTGACCTGTGAAGAATTCAAATTTGAGGTAAGAGTTTCTAACCATTCTTATCTTACGAGGAAAATGTCAATGCTACCAAATTCTTTATTTAATTAATTTTTTTCAAAATGAGAAGCTTATCGACAAACCTTCATATGATCGCGATGGATTGATCTTGCACTGTAGCCTTCTTTTGATTTCGAGTTACACATTTATATCTCTGAATTGATAAGTTTTCAAAATTTGTGCTTGATACTTCATCCTACTGAGTTTTTTTGATGGCCGACCTCGAGAAGAGTTAATTCCCCAATTGATCTTATTCATCTGAATAGATTGTATTTCATACAGTCGAATCTAATTTTACATAGCTCGGTCACTGCGGAGCCTGTTTTTTTGCAATTTTATTTTAATCATGATCTGGACTCTCGTGTTTTAGCAAACACATCTATATGACGCTAAACCACTTTTTCTATTCATCATCTATGTTCTTATTGGCAACGTGATTTATCATGAAGGATTGTGTTATAGGGTGCATTTTCCGAGTTAATACAAGTCGGCGAAGATTTAAATAAAGTAGTTTTCACGAAGAGATCACGGCCTAGATCACGACTGCTTCCACGATCCAAAGCCAATCTGAGATGTATCGAACAAATCAGTTTCCATTTTTCTACACAGATCAAAAATGATTAAACAAAATGAATGATGAAGATATCTCCTTGACAGTGTTGCCAGACTTTGAAATCGCTTGCTTTTTGCCCATTTATCACTCATTAGCCCAAGGAATATGTATCATCTCTTTTCTTTATACGGGGGGTACCAGCTCCGTGATCATTATGAGACATTTTTATCGTGCATGGAAGTATCGTGAGATTCCATTTTGGAAAATTTTTCCAATACTCTTTTGGCAATAAAACAAATAGACAGTTTTTTATGACAGTTTTTCGTAGAAATTCCGAACTATTAACTAACGATATTTCTCTTATTTTAGTTATCACACGATGGACGAAATTCTGCAAAACTGCGGCAGTGCCACTAAGAGTCCCGATTACCCAGATATGGACTACGAATGCAGCATGGACGACGATTCAAATTTTGAACCGATCCAGCGAACCCGTTCCAACACATGGCCTATGATGCAACCAACCAATTCCGACGACACAAACCCAGATAACCTCAATGCCATAAAAACGACCAAACTCGATCGCAACCCACCGTCAAATGCATTCGTCCGAGGTGTCACCAGAACTTCATCAATGAAACGAAAATCTCAACGTCGAACTAACGCTTGGGGAAACCTAACCTACGCCGAGCTTATAACACAAGCGATCAGCTCTTCAGAAAATCAAAGGCTTACACTTTCACAAATCTATGATTGGATGATCACCAATGTGGACCACTTCAAAGAAAAGCGTGATTCCTCATCAAGTTCAGGTTGGAAAAACTCAATCCGTCACAATCTATCTCTTCACAATCGTTTCTTCAGAGTAGCCAATGACAGTGCTGGAAAAAGTAGTTACTGGATGGTAAATCCTGATATTTCTCAAAATTCTAAATCCAGAAGAAGAGCCACTATGGATCCTGAAAAATTGGAAAAGATCAGAGGTCGTGCTAAGAGACAAGCTTCTTTAGTAAGAACATCAGCTTCCGATAGAATAAGGAATCCTGATGTAGTAGTAGTTGGAAGTACATCCGAGTCAGAAACGATCAACAGAGCAAACGGATTTTCAGTGAATCGATCTGTGGCTCACGTAGCACAGAGTTCAACAATTTTCAGACCACAAGTAGTAAACTGCTCACCTTCTGGTGGAACCTTGAGTGCTTTTCCAACACTCTCGTATACTATGCAGGATCAGCAGACTTCCATGAAGAACTTTGACGCATTTCGAGATCAGAGTAGTAACTGGATGCAAGTGAATCCGATTAGCTTGGACTTTACTGGTCATCGGAGTTTACAGAACTTTGAGCATCAGTCCGTGACGAGTTATGGTGAGAATAATTTTGAGGATACCAGAGTTTGCAGTGGACCTACGGTTATTAGATCATGTATTTATCATAAGAACGAGAATTGTAATTGTAATTCGACAATTTTGGAAATTGTTGATTCTGGACCTTCTTTGGAATTATCTAAATCTCATGTATCATATGAGAGTGGCCGACAGTATGATGTTTCTTCTAAGCACTCGGTCAGTCGGGGTAAAGTTATGTCATCGGGGTATATGTTGAAACCTATCCAAGAGACGATAGTTACGAGTTCTGTTGTTAGTAATGAAGTTGTAGTAGATTCAGTTGCAAGTTCAAGATCTTTGACCAAAAGTAGTTCAATGCTGGATGACATCAGTGAAGTTATTGGTAAAGAACTGGTTACTGAAACTGTAGATGTGAATCAAGTGGAAAATTCTCTTTCGTCGACGTTGCATATAAGCCAAAATATTTTATACGATAATGATAAAGAATCATGGGCGTGATTCATTTTGTGAAGTTTTGTATTCTACGAATGTGTTCACGAATAAGAAAGATAATTTTTATCGATTTCTACGTAAAAAACTGTTGACGACCAATGTTGTGAATCATTAATAACGATGGATATCTTTACTCATGTTTTGTACACAATTATAGTAGTACTGATGTGTTCGGGTTCGATACGATCTCTAAGTAATAAATTGTGACTAGACAAACATTCTGGAACTCTTGATTATCAAAAATTTTCTCTCTGCGTAAATTTTAAATGATGCGAAATTGATAAGTATTGTAACTGGTTATTTTGGAATTTCAAAGGTTAATTTCCCTGCTGAATGATTTTCAAAGGAAATTTTTACCCAGTTCCCAAAACCAACATATCCATTTCCAATCGTAAGTTCACAGATCGTCACAAAATGTATTAAAGACTAGGAGAACTTGATTGTTCATTTGATTTGAAAAGTGGTGTAATTTGAGCCTTCGTTGTAATATATTAACCCAGCCATAGTCTCAATGTCCAATATAGTGGACAAATTTCTTTAATCGATTCCGAGTAATCAGTTATTATTATTATTATTTTTCTACTAGTCAGAAAAATCTGGCATATTTTCAAAAGTCTTTATCGATACAAGAAATGTATGAGACCAGAAGCCGAGACCAAATATCTGATTGCGAGCAAGAAGAAATCTAGAACCAAAAAGTTTTGTAAATTCTAATTTTGACTTTTTTGTCTTACTTTCTATAGGAAAACATATTCTGAACGTCTGGAGGGAGTTCCTTGATGTTCCAAGCCCACGATAGTGAATGGGCTAATTAACTCATAATAACACTTTCTTTGAGATAGTCATCGATTTCTAAGAGGGTAACTTTTCATGATCAAAACAACATGGATCGATTCCATATCTAAGAATGTAAGTTTTCCGGCTCAAATTGAACTAGCGGAGATTGGAGTACTTACGATATTGACATTTGAAATGAATCTGCAAGGTCGTCAATCAAGATATGAATTGAAAGCAATGAACTCTTGATGCAATAGCTCTTCTGCCTGTTATGATCGTAAAATAGAGTCAATTGGGTCTCAGTACTAGGCCAACTGCAGTAGGCGATGCTCAGTGAGCTCAGATAGAGATAGTGGAAATGTTAAAACAAGGTCGAAGAAAATATCCATCAGTTCATTCATTTTGAAGCAGTGCTCCCCATAAAATTCAATGAAAATGGAATTTTTTGTTAACCAGTTGACCAGCAACAGTTTGATTTTTGTTGCAACATCTGTAGTTTTATTGTATTTTTTTGTTCAGCAAAAATTTCAATATTGGAAAAGGCGTGGCATAAAATCGTTACCAGTCACAAGTATCTTTGGAAATTTTTCTGACTGCATCTTTGCTAGAAAACCTTTGAGAGATTTCTTTAGAGAATCTTGTCTCTTCGGCAAAGGTGAAAAAATGGTAGGATTTTATGTGCTAGATAAACCGTTCCTGATATTGCGTGATCCAGAGTGTATAAAAGATGTGTTAGTTCGAGATTTTAAGAACTTTTCGAATAGATGTTGGTCGCCGAATAAGGGTGATTTCATCGGTGAAGTGAATATTTTCTCAGTTAAAAATCCTGCATGGAAAATTCTCCGACAAAAGTTATCTCCTACATTCACGTCTAGCAAGCTCAAAAATATGTTCAGCCTAATATTAGAAACAAGTGACAATTTGGAAAAGTATCTGGATAATATCGCTACCTCAGGTAAGTTACTATTGAAATACATGAGTCTTGTTCGTCTTTAGGTCACTTTTAATCTGTTTGATTGATGCTCGTGACGCATCAAGATCAATTTGTTGCTCGTAACCTCATTGTGATATTGAATCTCTACAACTGCATTGAATGCATGCATTCATTTGCTTATCATTATCTTATTGAATGCAATGAATGTTGAAATTGATGAAAGTTACAGAATCTTGAACATTTTTTTGTTAGATAGTGTTGTCATAATATATTGTCTGATTTTCACTTGACGAATTTGGATGATATGAATGATTTCATTCGACATGATCAAGATGATTGAAATGATCTCTTTTGAACTGCAAGAAATGTTACGAGACTGAAATGTAGACATAAATGCGAATTAAATGTGACAATTTCTGCTCAAGATTTCTATGACATCGAATTAAAAATGTCATTCTCTTACAGATAATAATAACGTAGTGGACGTGAAAGAGGTGTGTGAAAAATTCACAACTGATGTGATCGGTTTGACCATGTTTGGAATGAAACTGAATGCTTTAGACAATCCAAACGCAGAATTTCGAGAGGAAGGGAAGAAGCATTTCGAAAATACTTACAAGAGATACTTCAGCCTGATGTCGCTACTCTTCATGCCACGTATTGCCAAATTACTTGGAGTGACATTTTTTGATCCCGATGTGCCAACATTTTTTAAACGCGTCATTCGAGAGGCTATGATGGAAAGAATCAAATCAAAATGCAAACGGAATGATCTCTTTGACGCTTTCATAGAAATGCGAGAAAACTATATGGACAAAAATGACGAGTTCCATCATTGTGAGTATTGTGGATTCAATGTCTGTAATGAAGCGGGTGTTAATAGAGTAGTGAGACGTATAATGCAAAATTATTCATGAATTTCACAAGGGCATCGTAGACTTCCAAGATGATGGCTTGATAGCAACTGGAATTGTATTCTTCTTGGGTGGCTTTGAACCATCAGCTTCTATGATGTATCTTACCTTGTACGAGTTATCAAAACATCCTGATATTCAGAGCAGATTGAGACAAGAAATTTTGGATGCTTTGAATGAAACTGGTGGTAAAATCACTTATGAATTGGTGAGTTTTGGCATGAAGTATTGTTATCAGTTTCATTTCCAAGATTCTCCAAATATGTATTACGTGATTTGTTTTGTTAGGTCATGAGCCTACAGTATTTGGACATGGTATCATCTGAGGGTTTGAGAAAGTATCCATTGCTTCACTTCTTGGATAGAGAAGCAGAAAATAATTACACATTCACCAATACAAATATCACAATTGATAAGGGAACTCCGATTATCATTCCAATGAGTGGGATTCATATGGATCCAGAATATTTTCCGGATCCAGATATCTTTGATCCGGAAAGATTTTCACCAGAAAATCGGAAGAAGATAATACCATATACATACTTTCCTTTTGGTGAAGGCCCAAGGAATTGCATAGGTGAGTTCAAATCAATCACTTCATGTGATCGACCATTTGTGTCTGTTCACCACAGAACAATAATTGGAAATTCATACTTTCTTGGACTCGTTTTTAGATATAAACAAGACTGTTTCATGATTTCCAGGTATGCGTATTGGGTTAGTGCAAGCCAAGGTTGGGCTCATACAAATTCTTTCAAAGTATGAAGTGACTACTTGCAAAGAGACCCCAAATCCACTGACATTTGACAGCTACACCATATTCACCAAGTCAAAGCAGAATATTCTCCTGGATTTTCGTAAACTGAAATCTTAATCAGAAGCTTTTTTACAAAGCTGTTTCTTGTTCTGAAAATAATAATATCTTATTGATGAAATCCCTTACACATGGTAGTCGAACTGGGTACATACCTTCCATGTACAAGAAAAATTCGACAAGTAACAGAAATAACTACAACAGGAATTTCATCAAAGTCTTCAGAACCATCACTTCTTTATTCGCTTGTCTAGCTACCGATCTTTTCCCAACTGATTCTAATTTTCACGACTCTGAGTTTCAACTCTTCAACAAAAGGTTCAACCAGAGTCTGGACGGTTGTTATAATCATCAAAATGATCAAATGCCTCGAAAGAACTAAACCGTTTAATCAATTATCCAGAAAGACAACCACTTTTTCGTCACCGCTTCATTGGCATCAAATCTTGCCGAGCAAATATGAATTTTCACTCTCTGAACTTGAACTTACCTTAGACCACTAAATCCCACGATCTCACTCAAGTGTGTACAACAATCACACAACTATATATGGAATGATGTGTATGTAAGGAATGTCTCAACTTCCGCATATGGAGTTTGGGGAGTGGCCTGTGTGTGTCGCGTGAATTAGGAACAGAATCGCTTATGATGGCATACAGGCAGTCAGCGGGACCAAGAAGAAGATTTTGTGCCATCAGAGAGAGACTGCGTCAAGAAGATGGTCCACAAGTCAGAGTCCGTTGTTTAACCAACACAAGTCACGAGGACGAGGCGCCAATCACGCGAGAAGACAAACATAAGAGAGACCAGAATTTATCTATATATATGTTTGGGACATCGCTGATTGCGCGGGTGAAGGTATATAGGCGCCAAATCCGACCAAAGATGTGCTCTCGACGATTTTGGCAGGGTTGCATAGGTATATAAAGATGACAGGAGAGGAGACCAGATGCTGAATTCTCGGAGTCGATTCGACGCTCGATTCGACGAGGAAACGTTTGGTCGTCGTGGAGAGGAGCAAACGTTACCTGAATACGAAATTCAATTCGACGTTCATTCTAATGGAATGTTCTATGTATATGGAGTTCTGCAACATCTATATTTGTGCTTCAGAGGAATTGGCCGAATCTTCTGGTGTTGACGCGTAGTTGTCTACTAGATGCAGTTTCGCTAACTTACACATGCCGTTTGCTTTGTGTTGTGGTCGTAGAAGCTGATTTATTTGCTCGATTAGTTTGTGTAATCTTGGATTATCATAGGTCCTTAATCATATTCTATTGTGGAATCAAATATTTTCTTTAAGAGAATTTTTTTTAGAGTTTGAGCAATTTAGCACGAATCTGCAAGGTTTTCCCATGAAAAATATTCAATTCACTCCGATGTGTGACGAGTATGTCATTTCCCTTAATTCTTGAGATTGTTCAGTGGAAATTTTAGTGATAAAACAAACCTTTCAACAACTTTGGGATTTCCGTAAGATCCTCCCAACTTCTGACTCAACTTCTGCTCTGAAAATTGATGTTTGGTAACTTCTGGGGCAGTAACCACCTACAGTGAATCTGTTGATTTCTGGGCAATCCTCAGCACGATCTGGCTGCCAAAAAAGGGAATCATTGTCTTGTTCCATTAGTCACTTTGAAGATCTTGAAAAGATTGACAGCTTTGTGACTGGTGAAATCCAAATCATCATACTTTAACAATGACGAAATGAGGACTGACCAAAAATCACCAAAATTTCCACAATAATCATCCGCTGGTGGTCAACAGACATCAATATTCGGTACAAACAAACATTTTTTCTAGAATGGACTCGTGTTGAATGGCTACCTATAATATACAAAAGAAACATTTCCATTACTTCAGATCCTCCCTCCCTCCCCCAACTCGGGTGAGGCCCTTACGTATTTTATGAATAGCCTCCAAGATGTCCTGCACTCGATTTTTGCTAGACAAATACACGTTTTATCGACAACCATCAACCGGGGTAACTTTGGAATACTTTTGAAGATTTTTGAATGAAATTCCTTATCAAGTCTTACGTCTTACATCAAATGTGCAATCAAGTGTGCAATGTATTCACGGTCTATCGAAAACTTGCAGTTCCAACATTCGAATGATGGATGTTGAAGTTAATTTGAACGTCCCTGCGTACTCAAAGAAGTGTTCCAAAGCTAAACCTCCATTGGGGCAACTTTGGAACGGCAACAGCGGAAACGAGGAATCCTTGACTGTGGGCTCCTGCATGTACCGCTGTATAACGAGCTGTACAATCATTTTCAAACTTTGAGAAAATGATTTACTACACTGTAAAAAATTTTCCCGAAAAACTTCAACCAGTCTGGTTCAAAATACAACCATCAGTTTGGTTGAATATTCAACCAATGTGGATTATCACATCTGTCCGTGCGGTTCCTGCATATCAGGTTGTCTACCTGAGAGGAGTAGAATATGATGGATGGTCACATGGGTGGATGAGGATGGATGGAGGGGTGGACTGATGGATGATGGATCGATGGTCGATGGATGGATGTTGGATGAGGTCGATAAATGGATGGTGGGTGGACGGATGGATGTATGGATGGAGTGATGGATGATGGGTGGATAATAGACGGATGCATGATGGATAGATAGTCAATGGATATTCTATCGACCATCCATCCATCCATCACGAAATATAATTGCTTGGTTGAAAATTCAACCAGCTGGTTGAAATGTTGGTTGAAAATTCAACAAATTTTTTACAGTGTACATATTGAGTACTATCCGTGTACCCATCAGTCATTGCACACCTTGTGGAAAACAGGTTATGTGAACGGGTGGCCTATTTACACCCGAATCATTAAATCTTTGGCACGAGTATTGAAAAACGAACTCTCAAACAAAGATATCCATTCAAATACAAGGTTTGTGACTTTTGAACAGCTTGTCAAAGGGATGTAACCTTACAAAATTTGATTGTTACTGATCTGAGATGTCAAGTTTTCTTTTAAATCCAAAATCTGTATGTCAAGCGCTTTTGAAATGTGGGAATCGACGTCTTCATCTTCATCATCATGAGACAATAATTGTACGAATGAGCATATTATCAAACAACTCTTTTATAAGAAGGAAAAGGAAGTTTGACAATAGGAGAGTTTTCCTTTAGCAATCTTCTTGCTCGTTTTGTTGAGACATTTGTTGAACCGTTGTTCACTATAAATTTGGTAATGCCGAGTACCTTTACGTCTGGCAAATTTTTTGAACATCTATGATCGAAAATCATGATCATTATTGGAATTTTCTGCGATTGTCAGGGGCCGTATTCTAACTTTTGCGGTAAAATTTTCCGGTAAAATTTACCGCGAAATCGGTAACCTGTAAAATTTGCCGCTATTGCTGCAGTCTGCCGGGGAGGTTTGCCGTATTTTCCATGGCAAACGCTATCGGCAACTGCAAATTACGGCAAATCGCGCAGGCAAACTGCAGAAATACCGGCAAATCTTACAGGATACCAACAGAGCGCCATCGATGCCGGCACATTTTGCGGTAAATTTTGCCGGAAAATTTTACCGCAAAACTCAGAATACGGTCCCAGATCGATGATTGAGAGAAAAACGTCAGAGGAGCAGAAACAACTGATAGGCCAAGGTGTTCCAAACTTACCCGAAAAGAACACGTACTTTTTAATTTTTACACTACAGAATTGAGACAGGATGAAAATTCACCTATTTGACAATGAAATCAATGGTTTAGTGAAATCTAGCGTGATTACCTCGGACTCGGGCTCCAAGTACTCGAACGGTACTGATTGTTTCGAGCGTCTTTTTCCGCCTTGAAATCATCCTTTCGGAAAAGTTTGCAACAAACGAGCAGACGGCTGCTCGGGACTTTTACACCGGTGCAAAACGTTGATTATGCATGCTATCATTAAACGGAATCGGTTCTAGAACCTCGGAGCATCCTGCTTTTGCTACCGGAGAGATAATATGAAATTTTACTCGAGTCCAAAGTTACGTCTGCTGTTCAAAGCTACCCCAGTTGGCGGTATATTTTCTGAAATCTTTCAAATTCGTCAATCAGTAGAACGGGCCATAACATGAGGAGCAGAAATCATGATGATACATTATCGATCAAAAGTTTGTAAACACCTATTGAAGAGTCCAAATTAGAGAAAATTCGATTTCTGCAGTCTCGTTAGTCCAACGAGTACTTCAAGGCCTCTTGAGGGGTTTATCACATGGCACTACAGATTGTCTCTGAGGAAAGTCAAATCCGAGGAAAAATTCATGGAAATTGGGTCAAAATTGAGTTCTCTGCAAGTGAGATATGAGCAGATGGAACAAAATGACTCAAATGCATATGAAAGCAATGGTCAGAAGCTTAAAAATCCGTTCATGAAAGTGATTTTAGGCTCGGATCCTAGGTCGTTCTTGCGGTTCAAAAGATGACAATTTTTATGACAAACGGTTTCTTTTGAGAAAAGAGTCCCAAATTTCATCAACGGTGAGAAAGTTGAACTTACGTCGATAGTTTTCTGATTTCTCTCAAGTTCTTCCTCGGGATTGGCGGAATTAATCACGAGGAAGGTATAAACCAGCTCATACCAGCTAAAATGTGAATTTCTTATTTCTGAGTCACTGGCTCCATTTTTTTTCATAGAAATTTTTCTTCATGAAAACCGTCATTTCCCGGACTAGACGAGACTTAAAATAGTCTCCAAAAACGAATTTGAAAGCTCTTGACTTTTACTTCCTGACGCTGTTTGGAACACTTGGGTCCATCAACTTATGTCTGACAGGCAGAGGTCAAAGTTTTGACCCAATTTTTATGAATATTTCCGAAGATTTGGGTCGATTTACCGAA
Source organism: Eretmocerus hayati (assembly GCA_029851415.1). NCBI lineage: Eukaryota > Metazoa > Arthropoda > Insecta > Hymenoptera > Aphelinidae > Eretmocerus > Eretmocerus hayati. The sequence goes on along the minus strand of CM056741.1, from coordinate 51,931,227 downwards.
AAAATATTATTCAACACAAAAGAGCCTCCAAAGTATCATTGAAATTCTTAAGAAAATCTATATAAAATGAGCAAATTTTCGACTGGTTATTTGTAGTAGGTCGTGCCTTCTAACGACCCAAGTTCAAAGATGATCATAGCCCACAACGTAAAACGATAATCATAATCATCATAATTCGCATGTTGACCCATCCCCCGCCTCCTTTGATAACTCAGCTATTACTTCAATCCCACCCAGGAGATGACGGACCATGCAGAATCATTTCAAAAACACACAAACCATATCCATACACTCCCTATATTTCTTCAAAAATATCTCTCACAAGGGAAAAATGGTCCAAACCATCGTGGCATCCCCTCACCACCCACCCACACACACACCATATAGGTACATTCGTTTTCTGGTTGCGCGCGGGGGAATGCAAAGTGTCGAGAGATAGAGCTGAGCTATACATATTCCGAGGTATCCCCTATATCCTTTCTCCATCTTCGTCCAAAGCAGCGTCCAGCAGTTACCTATACGAGATTCAGCCAAAGCTCGCAAGCAAGATATAGAGGGAGAATGGAAAGAAGCTCTTCAGGGGGGGCGTGCGTCCAGTTTACAATCTACACTCGACGACGACGACTTTAGCTATATATGTTTTATCAGAAGGAACGAGGGGGGGGGGGTTGTCCAGACGCCGCCGGAACGTATATACGAGAGCTGGACCAAGCAAAAGGGGTGCCCACCTCCACACACACACACATACAAACATACATACATAAACGTAAGAGATGCTGAGGCTATCGATCAGCTGGCTGGCGGAATATCCACCCTCTCGCACTTGGAAATTCTCATCCCCCTGATCACAATATATGTATACATATACGCAGAGAGCGAATTTACCTAACGCAGAGACGCTCTTAGCTCTGCTAGCTGCTCCCTCGTCCGTCTGACCCCCCACACCTTTCTCTCTCACTCTTACCCCCCATAACCTCACTCCTTATTCGTGTCCATCGCAAGCTCCCTCGCGTTCAACCTCTACCACTTTATATATATACATACATGGAGCTATATGGGTATGTATGTAGATGCGAATAGAGAATGAGTGAGATGGTTATATGTATTATACGAACGTGACGCGGACCCTCCGCACCTTATATACGTTGCAAGACAGCAGAGGAGACGCAAAAGGTATGGTGAGGGGGGAGGGTTATATTCTGCGAACGCTCTTGCAAGCTCGCAAGCTCACTCACTCTCGTACATACATAGCCACCGACGCCGATGCTTTTAGAGAGCGCAGAATATTCACGAGCTGCTTTGCCTATATATAAGTATAGGTAGAGGTATATACTATAAGTTTGAGGCGAACTGCTCGGACAACCTGACCCCCTCAATTCAACATATGTATACATATGTGTTTGTTTGAGAATGTGAGGTATAAATGTGTAAGTATTGGAGAGAGAGGGGTTGGTTGCTTCGGCGAGGTTGGCTGGTTATCTTCGTTGTGAGATAAGGGGAAGTGGTGTGGTTCTCAGAGATAGAAGGTTTTTTATTTTTATTTTTTTTAGAGATGCGTGGTTTGTGAGGATATATAGTTGTTCGAGATTTGTAATGGATGCTTGGGAATATCTGGAAGTTTAATAGTAAGATTGTTTTGTTGTGAAATCAATTTCAATGAAATATTGGGATCTTGGATGGGATATTGAAAGGTAAGAAATTTTTTGATCGGCTCTAGCACATACTTATTTTCGTTCGTCGAAACTACTTTGTAGCACTTCAACCCTTAATTACCAAAGTAATAGACTTTTTACTCACTCATAATTTCATTCGCGTCTAAAACACTAAAGCTTCCTTTCCGTAACTCGAGGTTTGGATGTAAACTCATATTTCAACGTTCTCTTACACACGTGACCCTCCCAATTTTTTTATTTATCATTTTTCAAATGATAAATAAATTAAGCTCTCAAAATCCATCGTCGACATGAGTAAAAATTTTCAATTTTTGCAATATACACTAAATTTTAGCTCTAATAGGTCATTCAAGGTCTATTCATCATGACAAAATCATTTCGAGATTGGATTGTGCAACTTTGGGGTTTTTTCGGAAATTGTAAAAGTCATCTTCTGATGCCTGACCTCCAAAACTGACTTTATAGAGAAATTTTTCAGGAAAATCCAGGAATTCTACAACGATCGAAAAATAGTTACTGGATCCTCAAACGGTTGAGATTTGACGATATAATTTTTTCATGTCACTTATTACTACACTATCAGTTTTAAAAATTGGATGAATTTAACGGAATGTTCCAAAAATGTACTACGTTGATTGGAGTGTACCATTATTTTACGTTGGTGATTAAGGGTTAACCTAAAAATCGCAATTTTGGACATGATTATGGATTCTCGTGCTAAAAACTATCGTATAAGACTGCGTACAGATAGGTAGTTTTGTTAGGAAAGATTGATTGTCTCACTGATTGTAGCACTCGCTTTGCTCGTGCCAACAGTCCTTCGGCGTGCAAAACTACCCATCTACGTGCAGTGTCATAGTAAACTATTGAGAAGGAGAGGAAATAGTCTCAATCAAATGTATTTCAAGATAAGTTTTTTTAAATTTTACAAGTATAAGATTATCCGTATATATCTTAAAATTTCAGATTCTATTAATGGCTTGTCAAGTTAGAGTCTGTAATTCGGGCTTTAACCCAGCTGGGTAAGAAAGTCGTTTCTGTATATCATGAATAATAGGTGCATACTTGTCGTTTCCCTGGTAAAAATGGCAAATGGCACTCTATCAGTCTAAAATTTGGCCGTAAATTGTCTAGTCTTAAGATTGTGTCCAAAAACTGGTCATTTTTTGGGTATTATTTGGATAAATGAAACATCAGTGAGATGGTCAAAATTTCTCTCGAGGATGATTGAATCAGGATCCAATAAAAAATCTGAAGCATCATTCTTTTTGGTTAGCTGTAATTAAAAGTTAGTGTCGAGTGGCAAAAGTCATTTTTTTCACACCCATAAAAAACAATCGAGATCTATGTTCCAAAATTAGTCGTTTCTGATCCTTCATATTGGTAAAAGTTATTTTTGAATCCTGATTTTTCATCTTTGTATCAAAACTACCAATTTTTTCCTTACACTACGTAAAAATGTACTCCGGGTACAATTTACCGACTGTCACTCACACTTGATGAAAGATTATTGTAGTTTGATGGTAAAAAAAATTTCACACTCTTGTATCGAAATTCACTATGCAGCCTTATTATGCAAAAAGTCGCTCTTCCGTTCAATCGACCTCATAGTTTAAATACTTGAAGATAATAAAGTGTTCCTCAATGAAGGAAGTTGATCAAAATGGTTATTTGTCATTGGGATGAGTTTGACGGTTGATAAAAATGGCGCTCATAATTCAATCATGCCAAAATAACTTTTCATTGCCTAAGTTAAAAATGTCGCATTTTTAAGCAATTTTATAGTCCTTGTAATGATAAAATACATTCGCACTTCGTTTGCAAGCTCATTTCGGGCATTGGAGGACACGTAGTCCGTCCTAGGGCTCGAAATGGGCTGACGCACTTAGTACGGGGATACAATAATTCGAGAATAAAAAGCAAGATCAATTGTTTTCGAATTATTGAGCAACGGCAAGTGTATGTAATAATTAAATTGGGATGTGAGTCGCTCAGAATCAGAGTGGACTAATTGTAAGTCCACTTTTGAATATCGGGGTGTTTTTCCCCTAGAATTTATCCCCTGTCTACCAATCCGACATAAATCCGTCTCCAAAATTTTTCTATTGCCTCCGTTATGTTATGTGACAAAACAGAATTGACATTTTTCTGGGATATATAACAAAAAAGGTGAAGACTAGAAAGATCTTTCTTGATTTCAAATATGGATTTAGTCCACTCTGAGCTCTGAACAACTAATACGCGAAATTCATCTACATCTGCGCGAGAAGATGACATTCGACACTGACTAGATGAGAATCAATCGTCTACAATCTAACCGTGAAATTGAAACTAATAGCTCGGCTATTAATTGAAGCAAAAAAGCACAAGGCTCGGCACAAGGCAGACGAAGGCAGAGCAGTAGCTGACGTTACTAAAACGAGTACGAAGGGCATTCTGACGAGATAATGATTCCTGCTCTTGCAGATCGGTGGCAATCTAGAGGGCCCCTTCAATTGATTGACCCCTTCAGTTCTCAATTGATTTTACTGAGGATCTTTCGGTGATCTATTATCATTATTTAGTATGCTGTAATTTCTATAAGAAAAACAGTGTTGCAATTTAAAAATAGAGTGAAATTTTTGCGTATCATCTTGTACCAAATCATGAAAACCCCGCAGCTATTATTGATAGATACTGGAGAGCTGCACCTGTTTGAAAAATTCCATAACGAAATAAGGAGAAAATTCTACGTAACCAATAATCTATTTCGAACACTTTTCAACGCTTTTCTCAAAATTTCGAGATTATTTTACGTTCACGCTATCGCCAGTGCAGATCGCGCTAGCACTTTCTATGGAAATATCATTCCTCCAGAAAATTTCATATTCAACCAGATAAAATTTTGGAATCCAATATCCCTTCAAAAAAATCCTACTGTGTTATGAAATAAAATATCTCGTCTCATCCAGTATATACCCCCCTCACACTATATCCACACAATATGGATGGAAACTCACTTCCGTACTACGTTTGACGTATTCGCCATATACATATATCACGTACAAAAGATTGCACAGAAACTTTCTCCATCTGTGCATGTTTCAGTGTCTCCATGACGAACTACCGGTCGTAAAAGTATAAAGTCAAAAGTCATAAGTCTCCGTATAGAAAAGTCAATTCAGCCCTACAGACTTGCAATATGTGTTGTATTCAATACATTGGGACTTTGGATATGTATAGAACTAGCATAAGATTGTCTGTATTGAGGGATTTTGAGAAAGCTTGAAATTCGTCGCTGCAAATGAGCTTTTCATATAGTTACCGTAAAATTTGCAATTGTGCGGTCATATTGGCTCGCATATATATACAGTCAAGCCGAACCTCACCACATTTTGGCCTTGCTCAACCACGTGTGACAGGTATGTTCACCACGCAAATTGATCATACACATTTTTGCACACGTACTGCGTTGTTATTGTGTATGTTGGTGACATTGCTGCGATTGAGAGACCCGCGGTGCATGGTATAACCGCAAATTGTTCACATGGGTATATGCTCTCGGCTCTCCCGCGGTGGACCTCATATTGTAAGATTTTGGGGTTTCCTCATGACCTCAACTCGAGCGTCAACCAGCATTGAAACATGCAGAGAGGGCGAAGGCCATTTAGGTGATCTATCATGAATTAGAGCCTATGAAAATGAGTAGTCTAGTACATATTTCTTTAAATCTTTGCATCTATCGAATGATTTTACGAATTTTAAAAATTTCATTAAAAAGCTGATCCAAGTTCGAAGGCTGAACCATGAATTCAATATGCTGGCCCTGCTATGCTAATATTTTGGAATTACCAGGTAAGTGTACCCCAACTCACCCCCATATACTGATCATCTCGCAACACAGCGCTGAAGATTCTATTAGTTTTTATCAATAGTTGCAATCGATAACGAAATAACATGGACCGAGACCGACTGATTTTCGTATTTTTCATGATGGATGCACATCTAAATTCGTCTTCAGTGAGACCGGTGCCGAAAATTTATGGTCGAACCAAACTCAACCTCCTTTTGAAAGGGATAGAGATGGCTGCGATGGGCTACTGTAGTCGGAATTGGCGTATTCTATCTCATTTTGCGGACCTTGAAACACCAGTTGAAATATGCTTTTGATTGAACTGAAATACACTCACTGAACATAAATTCTGCACTTTGAAAATTTTTTTCATCTCTCAGCTGTTGTTTCCATTCGAATGGAACCGTCTTGATAATCGCAACCTCATCCTCAACGTGTCAGGATTGCTCGGAATCTAGTCTCAGGATTTCAAGAATAACTTCAGGGGACGAAAAAGCTTTTACAAATTTGTGAAGAATTTATTTTTAATCAGATCTCAATCTTAGAATATATAAAATGAAGCCGCAAAATTTGAAAAAAGAATGATGGTACCAAAGTCTCCAAAAGTCGAATGAATTTCCTTAAAATTTTTCCTGAGTTCTCGACACAACAGTTGTTACTATAGAAACTGAATCTAAATCTCGAGCTAAAGCTTCTCTAACGTTACTTTAAATTTGCCAGTTCGGGTACACGAAATTCTTTCGGAAATTCTCAAGACATCGCTCAGAGTATATTAGGAAGTAGAAAGTTTCATATTACAGTGAAAAAGTACTGTAAATTGTCTACAATGACAGTCGTGGACAAAATCTCAAAACGTCGAATCGGATGAACAAAATCACCTCGATCGCAAATAATTTTCCACTCCATTGAAATAAATGAAATAAATTTTATTGCCGCGTATCACAGTAAGGAATAATCACTACCATGTAAAAACGCGGAAAAGAAAATTTTATGATAATACATACACCTTTCAGTACAAATCGAACCAAGCCTATAAGCTTATTATACATACAGAACAGAACGCAACGTTGTATATATAGCACATCAGAATTTCCAGAGAGCGCACCTCCCGCTGTGAGCTATACACAGAGCACGAGGGAGGTTGCATTGAGCCAAAAAGAGCCAAGTGCATAGCATATCCTCGGCTCAGGATTTGAACAATGGGACGACTCGCAGAGGGCACAATCGGCCTGGGCAATCGGTGACGGTTTTACAATCGTCCAGAAATCCTCGTCAAATATACGACTTTGGCTTTCCCTCTCTTCTCCCCACCCTAAAATCTTCTGTGCCACGCGGATATATTTCTCTCGCCGAAAATTCCCTGTTGCTGCTGCATGAAATTGGTTTTAAGATATTCAATGTAAATACTACTATATGTAGGAGTACGAGTGAGCGAGAGCGCGTGAATGTGTGTGTAAGCATGTGTGTCTCTTCTACTCGAGAGGCGTGCGTTCATGCCGCGGGTTGGAGGGCACAGGGCATGCGGCCGTTATGCCGCAGCCCGGCAGTCAGTCTATATGTAGCCCCGTCTGGGTAAACATATACCGCACGCGTGATTTCTCCGTCCCTCAAGTAGCATACGTCTTATGCAGCTCGTCCCCTAGCGAGTGCTTGAGTGAGAGTCCGAGTGCCTGAGGTTTATCAATAAACCACTGTCTTATCAAAGTGTTTTGTCATTTCGCAAGCTCCTATCCGATCCCGGTCCCCACATTTGGAGGCTCGACCGGGATAGGAGCAAAAGACGCAGATCGAGCCGTGAACAAAGAAAAGAGTTAGTGGTGCTTACGTGGTGACTTGGTGAACTTGCAACGTGTGCTTGCGAACTTGTGCCCGTAACAGTGATCTGTGGTGAACACGGGGCTAAGTGCCGATGTGATCCTCAACGCGGCCGAGACCGCGAGGATACACGTCCGAAGAGTGCTGCGTCGGGCTTGGCCAGCCCAGCGCCGTGTCCTGGAGGACAGCTCATCGCGGGTGACGCCGTGAGGAGTATAAAGCACAAGGCACCGAGCATTGGTCCTGTTTTCTGCACCTCGTGTATTCTGAGTGAGCCGTATAGCCCACCAGGAGCTGAATCCACAACGATCACTGGGTACAGAAAGACGCCAAGCGCGCGAGTCAAAACTGTAAGTTTTCATCACATAAGAAAGCGCGCGAGACCCTGCTAGCTTCCACTTGTAAGGAGACATAGTTTGTACAAGGGAAAGCGCTGAGGGTCCACGCGGGCGGTGTTAAAAATAGCACGTGCAGCTGTGTGTGAAGGGGAGAACGAGCAGCCAGCAGAGACAGTGGGACTCATGTACCGAGTTTCCACGCTTTCCACGTCTCTCTCTCTCTCCTCATTCGTAGGCCTGCGGAACTGAGCCACTGCGGCGCGCAGCAGCAGCGAGCAGCTATAGCTATAGGCAGCGTGTCGGCTGCGAGAGAGTGAGCGTTACTATTGCATCAAGAGATGAATACGCGCTCGCGTGCTAAAAGCCCACGGGCATATTCAAGTTCCAATGGAAGATCGTCTGCTTCGCGGTCGGGCGCGCCGACTCGCATTAGGGCTCAGCTTATGGTGGAGCCAGCTGAATTCTCGGTTTTGGGCGAAGCTGCACCTCGACCAGCTGTACCTATGCTTGCAGCAGAAGAGCTACGACGCCGACTTGTAGAGTTGGAAGAGGCGCGCGCTCGAGACAATGAGGTACGGGCCCGCGAGATTGCAGCGTTGAATGCGCGATGGACAGCAGCCAATGAAAATCGTGTAGAAACGAGTCGTTTGCTAGGCGAGCAGCTTAACACCTTGCGCGCGGAGAATGAAACTCTGCGTACGCAAAATGATGAGTTGCTAGCGCTAATCAGGGACCAACAAGCCGCGTTTCGACAAGATTCCGGCAATCGGGTTCCGACGGGGTCGCCCAGTTCACCTCAAAACGCCAGTTTACCTCAAAACGTAACTCTGCCCGAGACTTCCGCACAGGCGGCGCCGAGATCTTCGGAGTCGTCTCAGGATTCTGAGCATCGGACCGTGGACTCAGGTCTGATCGGCTCGGACGTGGCGGCCACCCTGTATGCAGCGTTGCAAGCAAGCACAGCTGCATTGAACGCGCTCACTGGTGGTGAAGGGCGATCGAGTTTCCGGTCTCAAGGAAGCCGAGTTACATATCGCGAGGAGGTTAAGGCTCTCCCCAAGTTTTCCGGAGTAAATAAGGAGATGCCAGTCTCAACTTGGGTTGCGGACTTCAACCAAGTGGCTCGGATTGGAGCATGGAATGAGCATGAAAAGCTCACTGCGGCCAAAACGGCTATAGAGGGCGCGGCGGCCGAATGGTTGCATTCACAGACACCGTACGAGTCTTGGGAGGAGCTCAGCCACGATTTGGTTGAATGGTTCGGAAGGTCAGCGAATCCGATGGTGGCTTACAAGGAGCTCAAGGAGTTGACGAAAAAACCCGATGAAAAGTCCATCGAATACCTCAACAGAGCCATGAGGCTAGGAAAAGCTGCCAACGCTCAAGAGCATCAGACCCGTCACTATATTGTGGTCGGACTGGGCGGGGATCCTCTGCACAAGCAGGAGATGGTTAATGCTAAGGGTTGGAGCAAATTCAGAGATGCCCTGCTCACGTATGAAGAACTATATAGTGCCCGACGACCGTCGAAGGTCATGCGGTTCGATTCTCAGTCCGATTCTCATGGAGTGTACGCTATCGAAGAAGTTGGCCCCAGCGAGGGTCCAGCACGCACTACGTCATCGGCTGATAGCATGGAGCCGTGTCGCGAATTTCCAGACGACCGCGAAGAAGATCCGAGAGATCTTACATCTGATGCAGATTCCGAGCCGGAGCCCGATGAAGAGGGCTAAGGCTGCTGATCAGTGCTAGTGAAATTGTGGGCTGTAACGCCGCTGTGCTGTAAGTGCTGTATGTTGCGAGTGGTGTAAGTTTGTAAGCTCGCCGTTTGGGTTATGAGAACAGAAGAATGATCTTGATGTATGAACCCAAGGATGTATTTGAGTGCAGACATCCTCATATGTTAACCTGAATCCCTGGATATTCTTAGGAATTGATAAGAATATGTAATGATGATGAATATGAATAAAATTTCAGATGTCGACCGAGGGCGTTCGAGCGCCAGGACGGCCGATTGTAGGAGTACGAGTGAGCGAGAGCGCGTGAATGTGTGTGTAAGCATGTGTGTCTCTTCTACTCGAGAGGCGTGCGTTCATGCCGCGGGTTGGAGGGCACAGGGCATGCGGCCGTTATGCCGCAGCCCGGCAGTCAGTCTATATGTAGCCCCGTCTGGGTAAACATATACCGCACGCGTGATTTCTCCGTCCCTCAAGTAGCATACGTCTTATGCAGCTCGTCCCCTAGCGAGTGCTTGAGTGAGAGTCCGAGTGCCTGAGGTTTATCAATAAACCACTGTCTTATCAAAGTGTTTTGTCATTTCGCAAGCTCCTATCCGATCCCGGTCCCCACATATATATATTTGCAATGCTGCTTTGATCTCAACTGTGACTGAATTGGTACAATTTTCAGTTGCTACGGTCAATTCGAAGGGCGTCGGTCGTGAATTTCTATCAACATTTTCTAATTTGATCATAGATTTGTTTCAAGTAATTAAAAATTATCCAGTCTGCGTCTGCGCAACTTTCACGGTCGATGGAAAAATCACGAATGATTGCTCTGAGCTCCTCGCTCAGCTCTGACTTCTGAGTCGATCAATACCAAAATCTATTCCAAAAACTAGTTGACAAACAACTGGTAGTTATGGATTGACGGTACAAAATTCGGGTGATCTATGCCAACTTCTGTTATTATCATTTGTATCTTTTTCCCTCATGTGCCCAAGATTATGATAGTTTCATTCACGAGGCATTATTTTACCAATATTCATCATGTTTTCTAAAAATTTTTTGATAAACTTTCATGATGTATTAAATGAAATTTGCCAGACGAGCCAGAAAATATTAGATGTAGAGCGTGTCACTATCTTTGGCATATGAACAGCGGGGTTGATTGGTGAGTTCGTCGAGAGAGTGAAATTTCGTTTCAGCGACGATCATTTTGACATCATTTTAAATCGATTTACAAAATTTGATCTCATTCGGACTGAACTAGAGTGAATTATAAACTATCTATGTTTGGAAACTCGTTATTGATATTTGCGAGGGTATTTCACCGATAAGTTACGCGAAAAACCTCATAGAATCAATGTCAAGGCCATCGCCGCTGGTTTCTATATAATATGCACTTTGGCTCGCTCGGTTTGAGCGCATGCAGGTGCAATGCAATAAGAATACTGTAAATGGCTTTGTCGGCAATGACTTTGCTCTGTGGCGTGTGTATGCTGCCACCTTGCACGAAGTCAACTTTTCTGATGCCGAAAATCGTCGTCTTCTCCAAGTCAATAGAAGAAGATATACAGAACTAAAACCATCAAAAGAAAAGAGAAAGAGAGAGAGAGAGAGAGACACGAAGAGAATTACGAGAGTGATTCATGCGGATTACACAATGGAACTGCTGCGAATCGCTTTTCGGGAGGTGGAGCAACGACGAATGCTCTGAACAAAACTGCACATTGTAACTTTGAAGAGCGTCCTCGATCCAAGAGAGCATCAGAACTTTGCTGCCGAAAGCGTTGCACTCGTTGCATCGAGTGGGCAGGCTCGTAAATCACGATTGACGCTTTGTCTCTGCAGTGTCATTATATGTGAGCCCTCCCATCAGACCATCAGGTTTTGATGCACTTGCCCAATTCGAGCTTCACCTGAAATTCCATCAGACAGATATTTGAGCTGCGGGCAAGTATACATACGCTTGATGAGATTTGCTTTTTCATCGCTTTTATTCTACTTCCACGTCTCCCCACTCGACGCTCGGACCACCCATTTTTCACCCTACTCCGCGATTTTCGGCGTTTTTCCTAGAAAAATCTTGTACGGTGGCTTGAGTTGGTGACGAAACTTCTGTCCATGTGAGCAGTTAGGTGTTGAATCTGGGATGGATTGGCTGTACACCGCGATTCCCCGTGGTCGCCCCGCCCCCTGCCAAACTTGTCAAAACCTGATGCATCGTCGCAAGTAGTAAGAGGACACAAGGAATGCATGCACATATGATATCATATGCTTTCCTATGCGCGCGGTGGCATCAGAAACGTTTCAAATCGTTTCGATCGCAGCCAGCGCGCCGAACTTTTTCACGGTCGGTTGTAACAATGCGTACATAAATTCGCGAATGCCCCATGCAACACTCTACGTTTTTTTTTCTTGAACATTCCTAATACGTGCTATATTAGAGAGACTATCTCGGAGACTAATTGTGTGATTTCAGACATAATTCAATTGGAAGCGATTCAAATCGAAGATGAGATCGTATGCACAGAGTATTTTTGATCTATTGGTTTTTTAACTCAATAATTTCAAAATATCAGTCAAAGCGATGTCTAAAACTCGTTTTTACCAATTTATTCACGTTACGCATGAGTGCGAGAAAAGCTCGAATCTTGAAGTGAAACATTTTCAAGTTATCCAAGTTGAAAATTGGAACATTTGATATTGCAGGTAGAAGTTATGAGAATTCCAGAAAAATTTTCGATCAAATCTTCATCCAATCAGGGATTTTTCAAATTTTCCGAAATATCTGGACATCTGGTGGATTTCCGTAACGATTACCAGGGACACGAACAGAAATGTAAAAATAAATTTGTAACTGCTACGACCGGTACGACCGAGTATGGAGAATATTGCCTGGTGTAATGTTCTAGTGGACGGTGCCACTGTCGCGGTGGCAATCATCCCAGAGTGGAATATTAATAGTTAATCACCCAGCCAAAATCGGTCCGCTTCAGTCCCGCGCATCGAGTTGCCTACGTTCAAGGGTCAAAGTATATTGAGCGGCCGTATGGGTCAAGGACGGATTGGTTAGTGGGTAGATAGATGGTCTGGTCAGGTCTGGAACGGTTTCTAATGGTCTAGCTGGTACAATTTGGGACAGTCTGGTACGGTCTGAAACGGTATGGGACGTTCTGATACGGCCTAGAGTGGTCTGCGCCGCGCGCCGGTCTGGAATGGTCTGGTGTACTCTGGTATGGAATCGAACGGTGTGATACTGTATGGGTAGTTTTGGTATACACTGGAATGGTCCGATGTGGTCTGGAACGTTCTGGAGCGTTCTGGTATGGCCTGGAGTTGTCTGAAATGGTCTGAAACGGTCTGGGAAGTTTTGGAGTAGTGCATATTGAATTTTGAACGAGTTGAAGATACCTTTTGTACCGGGTTCACATGTAATCCTTTGAATATTGAAAAGTGATCAGAAAAGAGACACATCATATTCCTAAACTTTGACTATAGAATCATCTTCCAGATTTTGGCGCGATCTTCGATTGAAACTAGATTTGTTTTCCTTCCGAGCACATGATATATATTATGATTCATCCATAAATATGCATGAATTCTAAACTCACATGCTTTATTTGTTTAGTTGCCTTTTTCAATAATCTATGAAAGTATTGATACTTATCAAACTTTGTTGAGAAAATTAGTTGCTTGACCCAGATAAAGCCAAAGGGGATACTCTACATCCAGTTTTTGACACCGTGATTTTCACTCAATCTACATATTTTTTCTTCTTCTTTTTTTCAGTAAATTTTGAACTACTTTGATGATACAAATGGAAATCAGGCTCAAATGTCACTGCAAAGTTCACTCAAAATGAGAAAATTGAGTTATATGAAAATATACATCAGGAATTAGACATGAGAAAAGTATTTGTTATGATCAAGTCGAATTCAGAATTTCATCCCCATCCACTATTCATTAATGACCCGTACTGAAATCCTACCATTTTATAATTGTCTGACCTGCTTTAATTCTCTGCTTCTATTGATATTATATTAAAATTCAATCCAATTTCATCGCAGAGCCCCGATCTCCTCGCCCAATCTCACTCTCTAATTCCAAAATATTACAAAGAAAAATCAGAAAATAACGAATTTGGCAGCCATCAGCTCTCTAGACAACAACTTTCTATGCTGCCACTCGATGGTCCATCAGACGGAGGAACCCTCTAAAATGAGAGATGAAAAAAAAAGTACATCTGAAATTTTTGAAAGCGGCGCGCATCAGTATCGTGGCAAACAAATCCTCGCGCTCGTCCAGTATAAGTACAAGTCCGAGAGGCTCTGTCCCAAGGGAGTACAACATAATCCGCCCTTATACCCCTATATACATTCTATATAAGGTTATACGTTCACCCCCTTGGGCTATCACTCCCTCTGCTCGTATCCTCGCACGATTCCTCGCAGCATCAGTACGCTGAAACCGACTAAAACTCCATGTGTTATACATATATACATATATGTATATGTATAACGGAAAACTATATAGCTTGAAAGGATATAGATTCTCGCGATTCGCGACGCGCCGGGAATCGCATGAATAATTTGCCACCCTCCGACGGCTTGCCTACCACCGGATGGTCCACCCCTTCAGTGGTGGTCCTCCTCCTATGCCTTGGACCACTCTCCTCAATGTTTCTCTCTTATGTGCGATTTCGATTTGAAAGTGTACAGATACGTCGTACATGTGATGCAAATGCGTATGAGAGATTTTATGATGCTTTCTGCTCTGAAGACATTTGGACGAAGAAAGGGACGCAAATTCTCATTTTTGTAAGAATCTTGGAGGGAGCCAGTTGTGGGATTTCCATAAAAAAGTTCGATGAAATTCTCGATGCAAGGGGTGCGTTTAATCACCATTATCGTTTCAAATTTCGCATATTCCAACGTGATATACGTTCCCGATAGTTTCATATTCAATTTTGGACCACAGTCTTGAGATGTTCGTATTTTAGGACTTTTCAAAATTCGTCAAGTGCTCGATTTTTTTCACAAAATTCCATTCAATTAGGTCACTCAGGAATGATTCATCATTTTTGTTGTATTCAATTTTCCCGAACTTTTATTGTTAAGACAAAATCAAAATAATGAAAATATCAACAAACTAAAGAAAAAATTGGACAAATTTCATGAACAGTAATGAGTTACCTATCTATCAAAAAATTGCGATCACTGTCGGTCAGTAGGGACAAACATCATCAGGTCCAGCAGAATCCAAAAATTAGTACATCTACTTGAGAAATCATCAGAATTCGGAAAATGAGGAAACAGTCTAGTCAGAAGGTATGATTCAATGAGTCGAAAGCGCATAAATTTGTAAGTAGAACCTGAGAGGAAGATTGAACGAGGGAGAGGGAGGAGAGGTGACGTGAAATTTCATATTCTAGACATAATTGTCTCGAAATTTAATCCGGCACACGATCTCGCTCTCTGGCATGCGAGCAGTGCATAGTTTATCCGCGAATGAAACTCACAGGAATCTCTAAATATCTTCCTACCTGTATTTGTCACTATCTTTTCCTCCATGATTGGAATTCTTACTTCCTGTTTTTAACCTCAAATACGACTCCGGAGTCCTGATACGAAGTTTGCAGGGATTTGCACGAATACGCATGAAGTTGACTTCTTCTCAATTTGCACGATTCGAGCTTACAGACATGAACTATTTAGATGATACCAGATATTGAGGTGAAGGTCTATTTGGCTATCGGGTGTGAAAACTCATTTCTTGTATCAGTCGGTATATACTTACTCACGGTGATATACTTTGATAGCCATGCACTCGAGCGTTTGATGCTTGTGAGGATATTCTCAGTGTAATCCTTTGATGAATTACCGAGCAATTACACTATACATCCAATACTTGCACCCAGATTCGTTTGATGGAACTTTAGTGGTGTATCAGAGCAGCTGCCTCATATTGATCCGATTACCAAGCTTTGTGAATTTCAACATCGAGTTGAATTCGAAAATGACACTCGAAAAGAATGGCGATGTCTTGGAAAAATTTCTTACAATTCTCATTCAATTCTATATGGTCTATCATGTAATATGTTTCAGAACATCCAAAAAAAAATTTCGAGGCTCCTTTTGAGTTTTTTCTTTGTAGTCTTTTGATTTCCTCAGAGCATTAAAAGCTCGATTAAAAGCCGTGACATTATTTTTAGCAAGGTACGTGTATCTCGAATTTGACTCAAGATACTAGAGAGAAGCTTGCACTATTCTCTCTTAGAACTGTTTGTTTGGCCACTTCACTCGCATTTCAGACTCCAATCGGACAAACCCGGCGAAATCAGGCAAACCTGATCATTTCAAGAAGTTACTTCTCACGACCTATTTTGAAGTATTATTTCTGGCACAAAATCGCACGATCTTTAAGGTGGCTTCCCTTTCCTCATCGTCTGTTCATAGCAGTGATAACGAGGCTGACAATGATTTCAAACAAAAGCTGAGAAAATTCTTCAAAGAAATCCCTTGTAAGGTTCGATTTTGTAATCAGATCTCTCTAGTGCTCATTTACCAGTGTTTCATGACCAACCACCCAACCGTAGTCTCATCGGTAGTCTCTCTTGAATGGGGAACTCCTAATAATGCCTAGTTCTGTAATTACTTTTCCAGAGTTGCAACCTTGCGTCAAAATTCGTGCTGGTCCAGCTCATCATTACTCGCAAGCTCAGCAATTTTTGCTCTTCCCGACGTGCATAACCACGCATGCACAACCGCGCACCACTGCACGTTACTCTTCACTCCAGTCCGGTCAAAATTGCAACTTCTGCTCTCTCCCGCGGGACTGAACCTCGTGACTACAGCATCAGCATAACCCATAGAGATAAAAACAAAAAAAAAAGAAATCACTCTCGGAGCCGGTCCACAATCACTTGCAGATTAACTGTATCTCGATTCTGATGCGCGACGTGGACGAATAATTTTGTCGGTGGTTTTGTGGCTACCACCGCGCATTCAAAATTGCCAAAATTCTACAGAGGGCTATCTCTTCCTTCCCAATTGAACCCAGGCACAGCACAGTTTTGGAATTGCTTACTCATTACTGCTATAATACAGCAGAATATAAGACTTGCAATCTTGAGCGAGGGAGGCGTGCAAATAACAGAAGGAGAAGGCACAAATATTGTATAGGTATACACTGTAATCGTGACATTTCGGGAGTCACCTCTTTCATTCATTCCGGCACGCGGTGGCCACAATTTTCAAAGTATCTTATAAGAGTAACCACCTATCTTATCCTCGTCCAAGACAGAGTAATGTAGTACCTAATATATGTGTATATAGTGATGTAAGGATGGGCTCTGAGTAGACATCATCACAAAATTCATTCTGGGATTGCTTGCACGCCCGGTGATGTAATTGAATAAAATTGCTTTTTTAAAAGCTGCGCCATCAGAGTGATGGTGGTTTTGCGCGATATAGGCGGGCAAATTGAATATCGAGAAATGAGGGCTCGAATTAGGGTCACTTCTCGGGGCACTCACTCTAAGATGACTTAGAAGTTGATATCAAATAGTCAAGCATAGTTCTTACCTATTCGTTTTGCGTGACTGAACACACCTGAGTGTCTAGTCAATTATTTTTTAGATATCTTATTAGCGAATTCTTGAGTTGCCCATATTTTGCGTCTAAAATTCTTTCGAGAATTCTTTGCATGTAGGGGTTCACCAAAGCACAGATAATTGGGAGAATCTATCTTCAATTGTGATATACTTTTTAAGTAAAACAATTTGGAGTACCAAAGATTTTCGAAAATTTTTGAAAGTAATAAATTGTGATAGAGCCGGGATGTTGTTATCAGTCGATTTAAGAAAATTGTCTTACAAAAAATGTATTTTCTGTTCATTGTGAGTAAGATGGGCAGGTTGAAAAATGATGACACAGTAAAAATATTCGCCCGAAAATTTACGTATATATATAGCAACTGAGTTTGCTGGGGACCTACGCGAGTTCAACGCATGAATCGACATAGATCCTTTTGATAGTTTTGATGCTATTCAACATTTTACAAATTTATTGCTTTCCAAGATTTTGATGATAACAAGTGCATAGATTGCGATCTTTGGAGCGACTGTACTGTACGCCTGATCCTCGTCTAAGGATTTTCGCCAAAACTTTCAGCGGGATAGACAGCGTGTCGCGAAGGCTTCGCGGCGAAGCTAATGACATTCTTCTCCGAAATCTTTTTCAAAGACCAGTAGCTCACTCATTTACAACCCAAGATGCAGCTGCGTGCTGGGTCGTGCACTCGGTCGTGCAAATCTCCATGTCCAAGTATGAATCATGATGGTTAGTTTTGCGCCACTTATCAGCGGAGTAATTCTCACGTGACAGGTTCTTCAAGATCTGTCGTGATTATCCTAGTGACGTGTCGCAGAGAGAACACGTGATAACGAAAAAGTAGGTGTCTAATGATTTAAAACCATTATCTCTCGTCTTCGAACTTTTCAAAGATTTCTCTTGAGATGGTTGGTTTGTTTATCAGATAGCACATTACGGCTTTTTCCTAAATTGATGAGCAAATATAAATTTGAAATTTTTATCCATCGTGATTCAACTTCAGAAAGGACGCAACGAGATTTAAATACTTTCCGATCGGCTATGCGTGAGGCTAAAGTCTTACGCCCAATGACTCACTTTGATTAAGGTTTTGCCCTTGATTTTGACTCTCAAATCACCAAGATTTTGATTGAATTTTTACACATGTTGCAAAAAATTGCAGGTCTACTATCCTATGAAATTTTCAATTAGTTTCCATCTCAGACTCAGATGAAGCAGTTGTCCTTCTATACTCTAGAAAATTTAAAGAAAAACTAACGGAATAATAACGGACAACGAGATCGCTGATGGGCCGGTATGAGAGTTATACATATTAGTATCGTAGCAAGATCAAACGCTCCAAGAGATACGAAGGGGGTGTAAGTAGTATCTGAGCCGTAAATACCTCGAATGAATGTTTTAAGATCTCGTCATTGTTCAAGGCCCAGCGGGAGCTCATCCTCGACCCCTTCCTATAATGCTGAGAGCCACTATTCCAAAGCTGCAGTGCTCCCACAGGAACTTGAGTATACCTTGGACCTATCTGAGCTTTGATGAAAATCTTCTCGAATCACTCACCTTCGTTAAGATTTACGAGCTAGTTGTCGATTAATTTTCCAGAGCAGCAAGTGGGATAGAACTAAACTCGGTAGTGCACTGTAACCGAGACTGTAACGGACAAGATATTGCGAGATATACCAGTCTGATCTATAATCAAGTAGGTCCGAATCCATGCTGAATTTGACCATTGATTGATCCTGATTCCAGCGGAAACGAGAGCGGAAAACATCGGGCACATATATTTATGGAAAATTTTTCGGGTTCGGTGAATTTCTCAGGATGGAAATTGTAGTTTACATGTGAATATTGTGTCAATTTTTTTCAAACCTATGTGATGAATTCGATAAGTCTTTTCAACAATAAGAGTGATAAATACAAAATAAGTGGTAAGCCATCTGATTCAAGGTAATTCATTTTATTTTCAAATTCCACATTTAGGAGTTACCGGACGTTATACCTGATAACAATCTTTACAGTGATATCTATGCTCGGGACAATTTTGTTCCAATCTCCTAGCGGATAATTCATTCAAAAAGCCTAAAAACGAAAGTAGAATTTTTTTCTCAAAGCATTTACGAGCTCCGATAAGTATCTCTGTAAAGATGATAGTAAATTCTATCCTTAAGGCAGCAAAAAGAGGGATTAACATGGCACTTCGAACAGATGGCGTTCGTCTTCGCTAAAAGATTACAAGAGGAAGAAGAATAAAGAAAAGAACAAGACAGATGGATTATCGTAAGATCTGTCTTTGAAGTTGAATCGGATTTCCCGAAATTTTTTCAACGCTATATGCTCTTAGTTAAAAGTCGAAAACCACAAGACAGAGATGCGATCTCAGACATAATACGTCTCAGAGCTTTTTTCGTTAACATTATAGCATGACAACAATACATTGTGAAATGTTCTTGATAAGTCATAGGCCCCCGAAATGCTTTTATGGTGCAAAAATTACATTTGTAACATGAGTGACGATCAAATGATGGTATTAAAACAACCTCTTATGAAGTTGAATTGATGCCACTACTATAGTTAAAACCACCCATCAGCCCCGACTAGCCACCCACTCATCAACCTGCCCACCCTCACTTCCGACCACCACCCTACCCACCTACCAAATCTCGCGCGCCCCCATGGATAACCCACATGGTCACGTATTATG
Organism: Eretmocerus hayati; assembly: GCA_029851415.1. Classification (NCBI taxonomy): domain Eukaryota; kingdom Metazoa; phylum Arthropoda; class Insecta; order Hymenoptera; family Aphelinidae; genus Eretmocerus; species Eretmocerus hayati. The sequence continues at coordinate 51,911,537 of CM056741.1, read as the reverse complement.
TTTCAGCCAGCCCAGCCTAGAACAGACCCTTCTACTAGACCGTACCAGACCGGTCCAGACCATTCCAGACCACCTAGATTGTACCAGGATTTCACAGATCGTAACGAACCGTTCCAGACCGTATCAGGTCGTGTCAGACCATTTCCGATCTTTGAGGTCGTTTCGCACGTTTCAGACCGTATCAAACCACCCTCGACCATCCCAGACCGTCCCAGACCATCTCAGACCATGCTAAAATTTTCCAGATCGTGCCAGGTCATTTCAGACCATGCCAAATTCCAAATCGTTTCAGGTTGTGATAGAACATTCCAAACTAGCCCAAGCCTTTTACGAAGGACCATTCCAGACTGCCTATATCGTAGCAGGATGTCACGGATCGTAACAAACCGTTTCAGACCGTATCAGAACCTCCCAGATCGTACCATACCGTTCGCGATCGTTCAAGTCGTTCTTGAACGTTCTAGACCTTGGAAAACCACCCTAGACCATCCGAGGCCATCTCAGACCATGCCACAATGTCCCAAATCGAACCAGGCCGTTTCAGACCATTCCGAATTCCACACTGTTCAAGATTGTAGCAGACTGTACCAGAACTTTCCAGACTGTCCCAGATCATCCCAAATCGAACCAGACTGTTTCTAGGCCTTTTACCAGAACGTTCCAGATCGTACTAGTCCGTCTCAGACCATCCTAGGTTATTTCAGACGAACTCAGACCGTGGCAGACCATCCCGAAACGTTCCAGACCGAGCCAGACTATCCATCTACCCCTGCACTCGCTAACCCATCCACCTCGCCATCCATCCATCGCCCCATCCACCGACATCCATTATACTTTACCCTTCCCACATTAGGCAACTAAGGACGGGTAATTCGGACGAACAAATTTTGGCTAGGCGTTGCAAGGATATTTATTTTTCGAAATCGAATTATATTGCACTGCTGTACGATTTTCATGGCATGTAAAATCAAAATCATGGACGAATTCTGTGTTCCTCCGCCATTGAAGAATTTGGAATTTCACATTGAGGTTCGTCAACGATTATGCAGTTCTAGACATTATCTTTATACGGTAATCATTCAGATTGCTTTCTAACATATATTGTGTGAGTCTGTAGGCATTTCTCACGGGGATTATGGTACCCAACTCAACCAGACGATTTCTTAATTGATTCTTACTTATTTTGGGCAAGCACGTGCTTGGCTTTTCTGACTAGCACAAAACTTAGATGTAAATATTTATGAGGCTGTGAAGATATTTCTTCTGCATACCGAGAGCATCTGAGCTCATCCTACTATAGTTTGTTTCAATCAAAATTCGATTTGAGAATTTTCTTGCGATGCCACTAGATTCATTGATGAATGAATTGATTATCCCCGAAGCTGAATGTGGCTGATCAGTAATCGAACGTCATACCAAGTCTACGTCCAAAATTCAAAAGACCATGAAAAAGCTAGATGAAATTCTTTCATCAAAATGCTTCAATGAGATTGACTTGAAGCACGTCTGCCAAGCTGCTGAAATTGTCTGAATTAGTATTGCTATAAATCTTTTTGCAAAGTACGTTGCATACGTCAGTACAATATTCCATAACAAACTAAGCTATAACAGCCTCGCTAAACATTTTTTTTAAATGTCCAGGAAATCTGGTGATTCTTCAAGACTTCAACTGTCATAAAAATCCCTTCTCCGATCAATTTACTCTATAAATAACATATTCTTGAGATTCTCCAGTGACCATCGTCCAAAAAAATCCCAAGTGTTGAGTTTCAACTTCTTCAACTTGAAATGTTTCAACCAATTCTTGCCATGAGAAGTCTGAAGTTCAACTTTTTTGACAAACCAAGATTCCATAAGTCGAGATACTAACTTATTTTATTGAAAATCGATCCTGCGCTCATTCTGTTTTGATCTAGAGCCATCCTATCAGTTACCTCTCTGCAAAGCAATCGAATAAGTCGTTCTTTTTTCCATTGGTTCATAAGCTCCACATCAAAATAATACTCACACTTTGAATTCCGCATTCATTTTGCACGGTATGGCCCACCTGAGGCTTTTTAAGTGTCTGATTGAGAATATAACTCAGGGATTATGGATCAGTGTCAGAGTTGAGAGTGGAGAACTGTATCGTTAAACGAATTATAGAATAGACTGCTATATTCGTGTTCATCGGATACATCAGCTGAAAAGACATGTTTGTGATGGCTTTGATAAGCCGTAAAATGGACAGTGTTCGGTGTCACTGCATAAAACTGCAGTCTCTGTTCTGTGGGAGGAATTGACTCTTAAAAGTGTGAGACTGCATCTCACGTGAAACTGATTGATGTAGAATGGCATCGTGAATGTACGGCCTTACCGTTGGGCTCGCCGGTGGGACACAACATGATTCTATTTTATCTTCTTTTGCAACATTTTTAACTTTGAACGTGGTTCTTTCAATAATTGGAATCATCTATAAAAAAGTTATGATTCTGTTCGTCAATAGAAGGGATAGATTTCAATGTGGTTATTTTTTACGATAATTATGTAGCTGAAATATGACATGTTCTCTTTCCCTTGTATGTTTGTGAGTAAAATGCAAATTGATTCCTGATAGATTCTCATTATCTTGTGATTATTTCGAAAGATAGAATAAATTATTACGGATGAAGTTACTCCTCCTGAAAAGCTCCCAAATGTGTTACAAGTTTTTTTTCTAATTTTGCATGAATTTTTCCTCGAACTTTTCTCCAACTTTTCACTAACAATACTAATACGAGATACTAATAACTTACTCCAGATTTCAAATTTGATGAAATAATTTCCTCTTGAATTTTTCACGGCATGGAATACTTATAATTATAAAAAGTTACCTTGATTTGTCATGCGTATCTCATAAATATCAATAGAAGAAGTGTAAAATACCCAACAGTATCAAACAAAATTTGCTTCCAACATCAATCTACGAAGTAATGAAGCACGGTGGAACAAATCGAAGCTTAGAAAGATCTTACTTATATACAGAACGAGGGATGCTCCTATTAGAATTTCGCGTAAAGCGCAAATCGGCCTTTACACTTTCGGCTTTCACATGCAGATTTTGCCACCGAGCGCGCAGAGGCATAGAATCGTACACGTAAGTTCCGCGAGTCTTTCAAAGGGCCAAAGAGAGTATTGTCATCGTAAATTTTCTTCTTGCTCAGTCTATATTATAATGCCAAAATGCCACTGTCAGCAGTTGCGCGTAAATCATCTCGTTTACGAATGATTGTGATGCGAACCGAGAGCTGCATGTGCTCGCGAACGAGTCGAAGAAATAGAAGATGTTTGAAAAGATGAAGAGTTCTGTGAGCTCTCAGTTTACCTATTATTATGTATGAGGTATCACTTTGACTTCAAATGTATCTCAAATTTTTTGGTTTTCATGAATATTTTGTTAAAATGACTCAAGCTTCGAGTACAATCCAGATGCACGTGGCTCACTATTTTTGGTTTACAGTTTTTTCCGGTAATTTGTTGAATGGGATATGTACTGATTGGTATTACATATCATTTCTTTTTTCGTGTCCAGAATCTCAAATCAATGGCGTGTTTTTCAACCAAGGTAAGTGTATCCAACTCGACTCTGTGTACCAACTTGCCCCCATATGCCAATTTCGAGGAATAGGCGCTCGTTATCCTCGTGGCAACTTTTTTGATTTTTGTGATTTTGAAATGTAATGAAATTAGATAATAGATGAAAAATTGATTCAATTCGACTCTTCGGCCGACCCCAAATGATTTATGCTCGGATTTATGCGTTTCCCAAAAGTTGAGAGTGATTTTTGCATATTTTGCGTTTGGTTTGTATGGTTAAGACATCAGTAAAACTGGTGTTAAAATTATTTGATTCGACCATTCTTAACGTATCTTGGCGCATTCGAATCCTTGTCTCAAGATCTTCAGAATCCGCATTTCAGCAAAAGTCGAGTATGTATTTTATGTGCAAAATACGGAGATCGCCCGTGAAACACGAAGGTCAGCTTGGGGTGTACCCACCATGTGCCTATGTGATTCGATCAAGAGGGCGTGCGACATGACTTTTTATCATTCAGAACGTGTTGATAGCGTTAAAATGGATCAGAAACAGTGTTTTAGGCCTACGAAAAACTCGCAAAAAACTTATAATGTCGTTGCGCAATGATGGAAACGATTTTATGCACTTTATCGTCGATTGCAAGTTGGGTACAACGTTTTGTAAACTCTCAAAAATTACTTTTTGAGAATATTGAGATGATTTGTTCGAGGGTTCGGTTCTCCTTGGTTTTTATTAGATGCACCTCACTTCATCTTGTAGAATGTGAGATAAGCTTTAAAATGAGCTGAAGTACGTTGAAAAATGGAAAATGGCTCATTGGAGGCAAGTTGGGTACACTCACCTTCGATGCAACTTTTAAGTCATCCTCAGTTTTCTATACTAAGACCTTCAAAATTCCTCCTTGATCATGTAAAATTTATGGCACATGGAAACAAAAAATTCTAATTGACTATTATATGTCCATGTTATGCGATCATTTTGATGGGATCATATCTCAGATCCATGATTTTCTAATCAGTTCATCTTGTATTTATAAATCGATGCTATTTCTATCGAGATATTGTGACGAATAAGGATTTATTCATTGAAACATATTACCCTCAATCACTTACTAGTGAGAAAATACGAATTGGGAAGATTATAAAAAAACCAAGCCTGTTCTTGACATTTGACTATCGATTTCTTATATTATGGGAAATCGAATTCATAAATCTTGATGGAATGTGATCAGAATAAAATATATCCATATATGTGTGCATGCTTTGCTGTGACCGGTCATCTAGTGTGAATTATTCATTTGTGAGATTTTGGTGATAACGCGTGAAGACCGAAAGAACCATAATTAAAAAAAATTGATGTCATACATATAGGAATGGTACTTGGCAACGAGCACGTAAACCATAATCCATCTGGAATTTGAAATTGAGCTGTTTAAAACTTCGTATACCATGCAATGCGTATCAGGCTGTTATTAGCCAACAGAACGAGCAAGAGAATCTATATCGTGGTACACGGTCATATTTTTGTTTACACTCTACATATTCGCGATCAGTTCCATTACGATTTTCGAAGTAAGCACTGTTTCTACCGAACGTTATATTATCGAATCCGTGCGGTCTCTGTGACGTATTCTGCTACTTTTAGCCAATATTTTATAATCTGTACATAACGTGAGAAATTCGACGGCTTGAGCATCTTTGATTTGGGTACGTACGAATGAAAATTTTTTTCCTCAATGGATTTGGATCACTTTTTCATTGACAAGCACACGCTGTTTTGAATGGTCCAATGGGAATTTTTACGATAAATTCACACCTCGATGCACGCCATCACATGAATAGATACAATGCAATTTTCCCAACCATCGTGTCTAAACGAAAGATTTTTCAAATACAATCTACTCGTTGCCGTAAGCTTGTTCATGATTTGGTAGAAATATATTCAACTCCATCAACGCGTAAACTGCTCTAATGCTATAAATTTGTTGGACATAATATATCAAGAAGTTTGAATTTTACGTAAGTGACACGTATGAATCACGATTTTAGATCCAAAAACGTATTGAAAGTTGAAACCCGTCGGCATGGAGTCGTCTCCAGATTTTAAAAAGGTATTTTCGACATTCAGATCACTATCAGAAACTTCGAAAGGTCTCGAAAATAGTAAGGTAAGATTATTCTCACGAGTTTAATAAGTTCAAAATATTGAGAGAATCTTTCATACAGTCTTGCTGATCGTCTTGAACCGAGCTTTTCTCCTGAAAAGCATCTCGATCGCTCGGAACAAAGTCGATAAATATGGATTTGATTTTGTTGGAGGAATACATCTTGAACATTTTTTTTGGAAAATTTTCCTCATCTTTTTTGGATTTTCAGACTAAACCCGCACGCTGTGTAAGACTGTCGGCGCACGTTGGTTTTGACAGCCTTCCAGATCAGCTAGTGAATAAATCAATTCAAAATGGATTCGTCTTCAATATTCTTTGCATTGGTAATGAATTTTTTACTCTCATCCATTTTTAATAATTCGTATTTTTTCATTAATCTAATCAACATATCGAATGTGTATCAACAAGCATAATTAATAGTGTGTAATTAATTCTATAGGTGAGACTGGAATTGGAAAATCGACACTTATGGATTCACTTTTCAATACTAAATTCGACTCGGTACCAAATCCTCACAATTTGAAAAAAGTGGAGTTGAATGCAAATTCTTACGAATTGTATGAAAATAATGTCAAGCTGAAGCTGACGATAATTGAAACAGTGGGCTATGGAGATCAAATCAATAAAGAAAATAGTTTTAAAGATCTTGAAGACTATATCGACGCTCAATTCGAGTACTATCTACAAGAAGAATTGAAAATCAAACGATCGATTCTTACTTATCAGGACAGCCGCATCCACGTATGTTTGTATTTCATATGTCCAACTGGTCACGGGTAAGTTCGTTAACTCATGATCTTGAGATTTTTCTACATATTCTTGCCCAGCTTTAAGAGTGATTTATCAACTTTCAGATTGAAACCTTTAGACTTGATATGCATGAAGAGGCTAGACAAGAAAGTCAATATCATTCCAATTATAGCAAAAGCCGACTGTGTTTCAAAACATGACCTAGAAGTTTTCAAGGTAATTTAATGAATTTTCAACATATCTTTTTTACCCAATGTCTTTCTACAGTTATCAAAAAATAGAATCAGAAATAATGACTGATGAAATTATACCTTTAAAGAGATGCAAATGCAATAAAGTAATATATTCTTGCAGTCCAAAGTGAACAAAGAAATCGAAGTTCACGAGTTGAACATCTATCAATTTCCCGTCGACGACGAAAGTATTGCCAATGTCAACGCCGAAAATAATAATTTGTTACCGTTTACAGTAGTAGGTAGTATAGACTATAGCCTAATTGAAGACAAGTCGGTGAGATGTCGAGAATATCCTTGGGGTATAGTCGAAGGTAAGTTTTTTTTTTACAAAATTATTAGAAATTCCAGTTTTTCCGAATTTTCTTGAAATTTTTTCAGTTGAAAATGAGTCTCATAGCGATTTCATACGTCTTCGCGACATGTTGATTCGTACAAACATGGAGGATATGCGCGATAAAACTCACAATGTTCATTATGAAATGTTTCGACGACGGAGACTTCACGAAGTAAGTTGTGTAAATTATATCATTTTTGATGAAGATTTGATTCTATCATACTGAGATATTTTTTTTTCAAAAATTGAATTCGAAAATTCTGTTCCAGCTTGGATTTGATGACAACGAAAGTGCAATGATGAATTTTAACTTTCAAGTTGCCTGCAAGAATAAGAAAGCCGCATATTTGGAACAGATGAAAAAGAGAGAAGATGATGCGCGTAAATCACTTATAGCTAAAACTAGAGAAGCAGAGCATGAATTGAAAAAGACCGAGGATGAGGTAAATTCATTAATTTTTTTATCTTCATCATAACTTTTCATCATTTATGGAATTCGATTGTATTTTTGTATGATGATTTTTTGATTCATATTGGTTAATGGATGAATGAAAAAATGATGAAAATTCTTGTAGATTCATGGACACTATGAACTTTTAAAAAAAGAGTACACTCAAGATAAAGCAAGACTTGACGAGGAGGAGCGAATACTCGACAGTGAAATTCGAGATTTTCAAGAAATTCGAATGAAAATGCCTCACACATCACAGTTCCAATCTATCTACAACCTGACTTTAAAAAGGAACAAGAAGAAATGATTATAGGTATAATGCCGTTGTAAATAGTTTCCCCGAAAAGTATGGTAGATGTAATAATTTAATTAACTCTTTTATTTTTAAGGAAAAATTTTTTTCGAGCCTATGACTGGTTTGAAATGCACATTTTTCCACTTTTTTTTTTGAAAACTCACTCACTACCCTCACATCGTTCGAACACACGTATGTAAAAAGTAAATAACTTTTCAAAAAGATTTTGTCGTGTGCATGGACTTTCATTGTAATCAAATAAAAATACAATCAAACATTAATCTAGGTATGATATAATTTATCCACTATCTTGTCGATCAAGTGATGTGAAATCAGAGCCATGGCGCACACACGAAAACATCCAGACATGATCTGGGGAATCAGTTTTCCAGTTCGCTGATTCGAGAAACGTCAAGATACATTACGATCTGATCATGAGACTTTCTCAGCTTTCCTGGTAAGCAGAAAATTCGAATGTGGCATCGTGCATGGCAAACGTATTGGATTGACATACATCCACATCAGTATAGGATATTGATCATGATGAGATTTGGCTGAAATAGTAACATTCTTCCATTCCCTCAAAGAGATCAAATAAGCTGGCTTAACTAAAAATATTTGAATCTGAAGAAGTAAAAAAATCTGACTATACTTCATAAGTTATAAGTGAGTCAGAAAATGACGATAAGAAATATGTCAGCTCTATTTCGCGTTCTGTTTTCGAAAATAATTCTTGAGCTCACACTATGTCACTTTCTAAAGTGTCAAAGGCACTTCGAAAACAATCGAATCTGATTCAATCCTTCGAGTCAGATTTGACTTTCAGAAAAATAATTTAGTATTTTTCGATTCGAGGGTGGGAAGTTTGGTTTTACTTTTCGAGTGATTGTTTTCGGCCCGAGCCCTGGCGAGGGTCGAAATTATCACGAGTAAAGCAAAAAAACTTCACGCCCGAGTATCGAAATACGTTTTTCGATCGATTGGGCGTAAAGTGAACGAAAACTGCCGTGCGTAAAACAGTGTTTTACGCACAGTCGATCGAAAAATTAATTATCGTGCTGGTTGCATCACCCACAAAGCGTCGTAGGGCGAATAAAATCTATTTTGCCTTCGCTCACATAGATAAGATGTAATACATAAAACGAATGGAATCCAGCAAGAAATTTTCAACAAGGCTTCGATCACCGAGATGCACCTCGTAAATGTGTAATTACAGTTCACCATTTGATTTTCAAATCTCACCGTCGCAGTCAATGAAGGGCTTGTGAAAATTCAAAAGCTCTCATTAACGTGTTAAAGCTCTCGTAATCACTCATCTGATGGCATGAATTCAGTTTGTGTTTATCGCGGTGGCTCAGCTTGTGGTTATACCGTTCTTACACCAATGGGGACCATTTTGAAGCATACCAAACCAATACCAGCGTAATATATGCATGCGAGAAGCTATATATTCGCATGTGAACAAATATATGGTTTGCATGTACATATGTATGTGGGTTTGATTCATATATGAGGTCAATCATGACAAATGCAGCTTGCCTAAAACCCTTTCCACGCAAATACACGCAAGTGTAATCGTATGCATGTGTGGAAGAGCGAAAATCTAGCATACGTTTTCCCATGAATATGCATCTGCCTAGGTATAGACTAATGCGATTTGATTCATGATCAGAAGGGCGCGATGATGTTGGAGAATGAGCGCGATTCTATAATCTGATGCATAGTTCGAGAAGTGCTGATGAGAAATTCGGATGCCAACATCGTCGTCGAGCTACGTCCTCTATAATCTGCACCTTATATACCTGAACTTCTATTCCATCTCAAAAGCGTATCTATGTGAACGTGTCGTAGTGTGATCACTGAAAGCCATGTCATTCAATTTTTATTGATTGTACCGATATCGGAAAAAATAGAAAAGTTCGAGGTAAAGTTTGATCCGGATCTCCAAAAGTTGATGAAATTTATGGTATTTTAGGATTAAATGGTGCATGATTTACAATGTGAAGTTTATGATTAGAGATGTCGAACTCATCACCGATGACAGAATTATAGCATGAATTTATTTATTACTATACTGGCAAGATGATTCATTTATGATCATCTTGCGAGTAATAAATAAATTTTGACTGTAAAATACAACTGTGAGAGCATTGAGTAGAGTAAAATATTATAATAGATTATTTACTTTTCTGTGGGCGTACCAACACCTTGATATAGTTATCCTATACAATAATAAAAGAAAATTATCTCAATACTCGTTCCGAGAGAGGGTAATTAAGTATTTCCAAGAGGTTTAGTCAGAGGGATATACCTCTAACAGGATTATCAGAGTTGTCGAAACTCGTAGACACAGTGACGCCAAAACTCAAAGCAAAAATGCATTCTCTTATTCGATTGTTCTGTATATACGGCGAAAATCCTTAATCGTTTTATGGTCCCATTTTTCCACGAACGAAAACAGTTTAGAGGGACTTCGTGGAGAAAGAGGGCAAGGATAAGATCCAATAAAGTAATTTTCAGAAACTGCTGTCAATAGAATTTATACTCTCAAGCACCTGTGCAGAAATTCATCCACTTTATTATTATTATTATACAGCTCTCTCCATTCTGTTGTACTTGCTTTACTTCGTTCTCCTTCCGTCCATTATCAGTCTTATCTTCGATGCCCGTTAGAATCCCGTTACACTTCGATCTCAAGAACTTCGTTTACAGGCCTACCTGAATACTTTTATTACAGAAATTTTTTTTCTCAGCCTTCATGAATAACTTTACTTCCTAGAGATATTACAACAAAATTACTATTATTGCAGTCGTTCATTGCCAGGAGAGGGTAACATTGCTATCGTTACACTTTAGGGACCCGAAATAGTCTGCAAACAACTAACTTTCCATTTCATGTTAAAACTTTACTCGGACTTCCTTTGAAGGTTTACTCGTGGAAAAATTATAAAACTGAAGAGTTTCACCTGATTTTACGATGTTTGTTCCGGTTGGCCAAGGGTGTAAAATTTACTTCTTTGGCGTGCCTGTCTTTTTTTTTCGTCAATTTCTCACAGAGATATACAGTTTCGGAGATAAGGGATGCTTTGATTTTTTTCATTTTTGTGAGGGCCTAAAACGATGTTTGCCTTATCATCCATCATTCCAATCTGCAGCTTATTGTTTTATATGAGTTTTCGGTTTTTTTTTGTGAGTATTTTCAAGATTTAGAGAATAGTCAGAAAGCTATTCCTGATGAGTATCTGGGTGAAAGAATTATTAAAGCACATTTTTCCGAAAATGGATCATCAAGCATGGTTCTCGTTTATCAGGAACAGCTACTTATGGAAGGAATTCTACTCGGAGTTTTGTACAATAAGTTTTGGACTATCGATTTTACACCTCTCTATAAAGTTTGAGTTGTGGTTGTTTCAATCATCTCTCCCGGCAGGTCTGACAGGTGTCGATAGCAGGCTATCATAAGTTTCTTTCCCGTGATATTCGAAGTGAAATCGCCGAGATGGATTTTATTCATTCTGATTCAGCTAAACATATATGTATGATGCATGTACTGAAAATTTCAATATCTATGAATCATTTTGGATCATGCTCTTGATACGGACTGATAATAGATATGATGCAAGAAACGTGTACATGAATTTGTACGGGTTCAAAGTTAGATACACGATATCTTCCAAGAGTATAATCATCTGCCTATGGAATTATTTTGCCGAATAACTATCAGATTTCTGATGGAGTTATCCAAATTCATCATGCATGTTTTCGGAATTTTCCAATGTGATTGGTAACTCCAACTTCCTTCAAAAAATTGGTCGTTAAATTCTTGATAAAATTTTCTACGAGACTCTGAGCCGAAAGCTGCATTGAGAAAGTGAACTAAAAATATTCAACTTCTCCGCATTTGCATGTCATCAAAATTTGACAATGTAGTAGGCTCTCGATTTTGTCACATTCTGCGATAATTTAGAATCGATTGATCTAGAAAATTTTATGAATTCCGAAATGTACATGGGTGTTCTCGTAAATTTTCGGAAAATTTTCAGTTTCCTCCATCGTTTTTTATCCCATTCAGAATATGCCTCGGAATATGCGAATCAAGTGCGGATAAACATCGGAATAAACCATGAATCAAATGTTCAATGTCTCGATAAGTTTCAATGGATAGATTGAAATAATCCAACGGAATCCAGATGAACCTCCACGGTGGTCCTGAAGCCGGAAAAAGATGGACAAAAATGACGAAAAAAAGTGAGCACGCTATCATTTTCCTTGCAAGTTTTCACTAAAGAATTCATTTTCACCGAAATCGGATCTGCTTCCGCCTTATTATGCAGGAATGGATAGTATCTTCGCATTTGAATCAATGTAATTTCAGCCTGATTCAGACTCCGAGGGTCATCTCTTACGGTAAAGCCTCCAACTCCGACCCACTCAATTATTCTTCAACGTCTTTCAACTCATTTCGTACGAGATTTCGTAGATATCGACAAGAGCTTGAAAATCAGCCGAGGTACGTTGAGTTTTGAATCACCAAAGCTATAATATAGGCCACTTTCGAGGAGTATGAATTTCATTTTCCAAAATCACGCAATCCCCTTTTTACGACCAATCGAGGCTTCTCGAGCCTCTCACTCCGGCGCATCTTACAAGGTGAGGACGTGACCTTTGGATCACCAATCCTTTCCAAATTTTTTTTACAGTTTTGTGTCACCTAGAATATGAAGAATCCAGAGTAACTCCGTCAAATGGGCCTTCTGTCCAGAGCTACAAGCAAAAATGTCAGCGTTGCCTGTATATCTATATATATCACTTTTTAACAAAGGCCTATATGGTCAATGTTAATGTCATGGGCTGCCATTTTGAACAGGAGGCTCATTTGACGGAGTTACTCTAGATTCTTCATATTCTAGGTGACACAAAACTGTAAAAAAATTTTGGAAAGGATTGGTGATCCAAAAGTCTGGTCCTCCCCTTGTTAGTATTTTCCAACGTACCTCAGCTTATTTTAAAACTAAAAATCTTCACAATGAGTTGTGGTGCGTTGAGTTTGAGTGCTTCAGGGGCAGAATTTTTTATGTGAATGAAGCATAAGTGCCGTTTTCCACAGACATTTTCAAGCATCCTCGAGCTTGAGATTTCAGAGCATGCATTTCCGTATTCTCTCGTTGGGTTCACATCACCTTCAATTCAATCACGAAAAACTGCGAAACGAGCTGAGATGTATGAAAAAGTAGTCTCGGGAATATGTATGTACACCGGAGTTGGAAACTCAAGAAGACCCAAACTATCTAGACTCTGGAAAACGACATTTATGCTCCATTCACATAGAGAATTCTGACCCTGAGCCACTCAAACTCAACGCACCCCAACTCATTGTGAAGATTTTGTAATTAGTTTTGAAATGAGCTAAGGTACGTTGAAAAATACCAAGATGAACCGGAGTGAGAGACTCTAGAAGCCTCGATTGGTCATAGAAAAAGGATTGCGTGATTTCGGAAAATGAAATTCATACTCCTCGAAAATGGTATATATTAGCTCTGGTGATTCGAAACTCAACGTAACCTCGGCTGATTTTCAAGCTCTTGTCGATATTTACGAAATGAGTTGAGAGACGTTGAAGAATAATTGAGTGGTTCGGAGTTGGAGGCTTTACCCTAAGATATGACCCTCGGAGTCTGAATCAGGCTGAAATTACATTGATTCAAATGCGAAAATACAATCCATTCTCGTGCATAATAAGGCGGAAGCAGATCCGATTTCGGTGAAAATGAATTCTTCAGTGAAAACTTGCAAGGAAAATGATAGCGTGCTCACTTTTTTTCGTCATTTTTGTCCATCTTTTTAGGACCACCGGGCCTCAGAAATCAGAATACTAATAGAGAAAAAGTTCGAGAAAAAGTATCGTCGTCATCCATGATTTATTTTTCCCGAGGTTTTCCCTTCATCTCGATGTCAATGTGTCGAATAATTTGGTGAATATGTGAGAGCGTATATATTTTGTAATCATCGACACCAGGCATAGGACCCCTACGATTCAAAGGATTGAATCCAGCGATCAATGATGGGTACCAGGGTATTCCTTGAAGATGCATATACATTGCTCAAAAGTCAAAGCTGGACTAGTCTTTAGTCACACCTGCATGTTGGTCGCAAACATCTCGGCTCGCATCTCGGTTTTGCCAAAAATCCCAAAATGGGTTGAATGACCTTCTGGCTTCTACCTCTGTATCCGAAAAGATCCAGACTACCTAATATACACATGCAGAAAGGCCAGTGACCCCCGATCAGCCATCATCATAATGGACCGCAAGAATATCGCGGAAGGGCCTCGGAAGTAGGTAAAGCAATGGGCATATGTCTCGAATCTATAGGTGTGATGGGAGGGCAGAGCATATATAGGGGCACCTGCGGCACGCGTATAATACACTGATGGTCACTTTTACCTTAGAGGGTGCGACGACCCATCGCTGAAGAGTCCGGTGAGCTTGCCTGCATGCATGCACCTTCTTCCTTATATTCTATACAACATACTTTTCTGGGCGCAGGTTAAAATCTCGATTGACCCCCTTGTGAGCATGCCGAGCGGCACCAAAAACCAGAACCCAAACTTTTAGCGCCGGGGCTGAACCTGTCTTCTCTTCCTATTCTTATATATGTATGTATATATATTTTATAAGGGTCCGGGTCCGGATGGTTATGGGACGTCAACGGGCAAAAATATCCTGATCCATATAGTCCGGTGGATGGCACGCGACCCACGTCTAGAGTATAGTCATCCGAGTCTTTTACTTTGCAATCCGATGCAGTATATATTGGCCATATCTACTATGTCCGAGTGACACACAAAAAGGACAGTCTATTCAAGATATTCCTACACGTATAGCCCTGCCATGCTTTTGCATCAGAAGGACATCGAGGAAGAAGTTGAACGATGGGATGATGGGCATTATGCATGAATATATAAATCTATCTATAGATATAAAGGTGTGCGGGTGGGTATGAAAAGTATGATGATTAAGCGACGGGAGGCCAATGAGCAGTGTTACGTGTGGATGTGCAGAATATATTGTAAAAGTGCATTATGTGATGTGTGAGGTAGAACCTATACATGCGTTTCGTCCTTTTTTTTTATACCTTGAGGCACCTTTGGCGGTATTATATGCACACTTATAGGTAGTATGGTGTAATGTACTCTGCACGGTAGTCTTGTCGCATTACCGATGATTGCGTGCACTTTGAAATACATGACGATGCATATAGAGGTTATATTATTGTACAATTTTTTTGCGCGTAAAAGAGTAATTTAGCTTTAGTTGGTTATTTGCTGCAGGATATTGGATGCAGTCTGACTCATTTGAATTTTTCAATCAGTACCGGTACATTTAATTTGACGCTTGATTATATTTTAGCCAAAGCAAATACATATATTTGTTTGCTTCGTGTGATTCGAGAGAGTTCTTGAAATTATATTGATACCCGAGTGTGAATCTCCCCCTTTCATTTTTCACTCAATTTCGTGATGAATTCAAGATTCTTCATGTTATATTCTTTTCACGCAATCGGCAGGCATGATGCCAATTTCATGCGTTATTTCGCACGCAAAGTACTGAACGTCGTACAAGTAATTTGATTTGTATTTTTTTATTTGAGCATCAGCACAGTACAACATAGCAGAAGCGAAAGCCGAGGCGAAAGCTCATCAACGCCACATGATGAAAAAATTCTCCTCTTATGATTGTGTGCATCATTCGGCTCAAATCAAAACAAAAATTGGACAAAATTACATGTATACAAAACGTAACTAGCTATTGCAATATCCGGCATGATTTTTTCTCCCACAAGTCTCGGCATTTGCATATCTTTATGCAAGTATAATTTGAAGTAAATTCAAGTTCTTCCGCTCTAAGAGGCCCTCGAAGAGGCCACTTTTCGACAAGCCTAAAAGGTAAAATATCGTTCAGATGCAAATTTTCCAAAAATTCAAGCAATAAGAGTACAACTATTCGATATTTCTTTACAACAAAATTCTATTTCATAACATAATTTAACCAATGAACGAGCAATTTTATTCGTGCATGTGTGCAAACCACTGTATGATATTTTAGAAATGCATGGGGGTGTAAATTCTGAAATCCCTCAGGCCACGATACGATACAATATACTGCACCAACAAAACCCATCAACATCCGAGCCGGTACGTCGTGATAAAAGCAAAGTATCGAGCAAAGTATGAAACGATGAAAAGGAGGCTGCACATAACAAGGGTAAAAGGATTTGAGCGAGAGAATTTGGGTCGTTGGTTCAAGTGTCCGGAGGATATCCTGCCTGTACCACTTCTACTTTGGCTACTATATTGCTATGTGCCTGGTTATGGGTATATATAGGTACCTAACCTATGAGGTTAGAGAGAAAGCGATTGGCCGCGACCCACAGAAATGGAAAAGGTCGCGAACCTGCAACTGAAGCACTTGCACTGGCAAAAGCCTATATATACATCGAAACATCCCTTTCCGGCATCTCGAATCCTCTGAGGTACTTGCAAACTGTTAGCTCTCTTGAGAGTGTCGCTGAACTTTGTGGATGACCTTGGAACTCTCAAGTATTTTCTCGCTCTCCCGTCCCAAAATGGGTACATAATACGGATATGTAGGAATTGGAGCATGAAAACGAATTACTATATCTATCAGAATTTACGAGATTTATATCAGTGTCAAGATGATGAATGCCTAATGTTAGTTGAATTTCAACATTTTTTTGAGCCTTGCAAAAAATTTTGGATATAGTGAATTTGAAAAATATCTCTTAAATGATGGTCAATTGCTCAAATTCACTTTTTCTGGTTAATCTGGCAGCTATCGATCACTGTACAAATAAATTCTCTTATTCACCATTTGAACTGCCCCAATGTACACGAATTTGTTTGCACCTTAACCACTTTAAGGAAATATAAATTGATATTTTGAAGATTTTGACAGGTACAAAAGCAATTTTTGAGTTCGGCATCTTTTTGATTATTTTTGTAAATATCAAAATTTCTTCAACTATTCCGATTGAATTAGACGAACGAAATTTTTGATTTAACATTTTTCTTAGTTTGTTAGAATTTTTTTTTCACCATTCCCGAGTGTTTCGTACCTCACCATGTGAGGACATCACTTCATCCTCGAGTCCATCCTCATTCTTTCCGTCGCATTTTTCACTCTACATAATTTTCTGTTGATGCTTTGAAAGAGTGAACGAGAGAAAGAGAGTGAAAATGTTGCATCTTTGTGACTCTCAAATTCAAGCACCTCTCTGATGTTACAGTTTGCATAAATGAATTTTCGAGCATCGTGATGCTGAGCATAGCAAAAAAGGTGGAGCAGGTGTTTGCCTTGCGTCCTTCTATACATTTACCACCAAACTCACTGGTCTGCTGATCTTTGGGCTTTCTTGAATATATTTTGCTGGAATCAGTATATTTTGCATACTACTTCGAAATCCTATGTTTTTCCTCTCGATCCAAAAATGTTCTAAAATGCTCTCGAGTATATACAAGGATGCTTACCTAGCTTTTAGTCCAAAATCACAAATGCAAAAATAAATTGAGGAGTTCGGTTACCTTTTGACAGTCGCCATTTACTGTGTTTGCACGTGTTTACATTCGTTTTCCTGATTCTTCTGCAAAATTGATTCTTATTGTAAAAATTCATGATGATATTGGATGTTCCCAAAATCCTACGGATCGATCGATTTAATTGATTCAACAACACTGTTATACTTCAACGCATAGTGGTTCAAACTAGATTTCAGGACGATGAAAAATGTATCGAATGAATTATTTTTCGAACTATGTTTTGATACTTTGAGGGCGTTACCTCACCATGTGAAAATGTTTTTTATCGAGTTTTTTTTTTACATAAGAGAACACACAACAATACACGAGATGTCCCAGTACAACGTTTCCCATACTAATTTTTTGAGTCTATATATATATATTGATTGGATACGAGATTGTCTACCTTCCATTGGAAACCGACATTTTTGCAATCTTTCATTGTTTTGGATAAGCATGGTGCAAAAAGTGATGAAAAAATTATCATCACAGAGTTTGGCTGTAACTTGAACTCGACATACTGATTTGGGGCACGTATAAAAAATCCTTGCCCGAGTCCTTGCCTTTTTAATACAACATGTTCTTTCCGTTCGAGGTTAGTTAAGCACAAATAAATTCTCAGATTTCCGCAATTATGATTTTTCATCCATACGTGGATTGTAATGATTCCATTTTACGTTCTCGGAAATAAAATTCTATCATTTTCTTTTTTGTTTCTATTTATCCAATGAACCCCACCCATCTTTGGACTAAATAACCATGGACTACTTCAAACAGTCACGAAGTCAACTATCGAATTTCACTCTTCGACGGAATCCACATAAAAGACAGGGCAAAAAAAAATCATGCATATCCTTTGGGAAAAACTTGTTCATCGAATGCGGGTGGTCTCAACCAAACAAAATCCTCTTCAAAAACGATGATCTTTCAAAAACTGTCCATAGGCACATCTCAACTATATGTTCTCCCTTTCTCCCTCTTTGCACACTCGTCAATCTGCATCTGGCTCGTTCACGTCAAAGATGATCACAGTGCACACAATGGGCTCATCTCTCCGTCGTTTTCAAAAATTTTTCCCAGAGATTGCTCTTCTCATATAATAACATCAGAACAGTATTATACACCCCTTCTTGAATACACCAGCCGTAGAGAATATCCCTCAAATATCGAAAGGTGTGCAATGACGACGACACCACTTTTAAAGCCGTGTACATTCACATTATGAAATGAACGCGAAAAAATATACATGGGCACAGGTTAAATTTGTCGCTTCCCCCTTTTTATTTTTGGGTCTGAAAATGATGCATCAGGGCTGCAGTACAAATATATGATTGAACGGCGAGTATATTTGGCGGAAAGGGCCGTACGGGGCATCAGTAGAATAAGGGAGAGTGAGGAGTTTTAGAAGAGCGGGCAATAGATAAACCACGAAACGTATTTTGGGAAAAAGCTGAAAGGATTCCGTGAGAACGAGCGCGAGGGGTTACAATTTCGGCAAGAGTTGGATATATGATGTTATATGTATAGAGAGAAGAAGGGGTGCAGCCAGTGCTTTCGAAATGTGTTCTACTCTTGATCCCGATTTCTATCCGTCTCGTTCGCGACTGGATTGAACTCTCTTTCTCTTACACTCACCCTGTGATGTGCTTATATCCCTCGTATATGGGATACAACGGATACGGTGAGAGTACATCTACTTATTGGTGTAAAAGGGGAGAGTAGCCGATGGGAGAGGCAGGATACAGATAATCTATCAGCCAGCCATACATTCTGTAGCAAAGTCAAAATGGACGAAAAATTCTTTTTGCATTTGATTCTTCAATCCTTGCAGATGAAATATATGTAACTTTGAGTTTCGAAATAATGGTTACATTTTTGTTATTAACAAAATAGTGCAAAATTCACCGTTTTTCGCCTACTGCTCGAAATTGAGCGCAGATACGAGAAAACTTTTCAGATAAAAATTGTGCGGCTCAATGCCATCTACAATATTACGCAATTGTTTACTCCGTTTTCACCATAGTTAATGCAAAAATCACATTTGTTTATAACAAATTCGCATAACTACTACGATATTGCAAATATGAACGAAATCAACATCTATACGTATGGGAACATTCATTTCGCAAAAATAAGTATTCTTGTTATTTTTTTGTAAAATCGTTAATTGTCGACTTAGGGCCGGCAGAGTGTCATAGTCTTCAATTTTTGTCCTGCGCCCGTTATACGTTCCGTCACGCGCTGGGTTCATCAATCTCCATGAGCTTCAGTTATCGGTGGTCAGTAGATCTATTCGCGATTTTGAGTTGCAAAATGATGAAAATTTTCATTGACTACATTTTACAAAGAAGTATGGTCTTTGAGATCATAGTTCACGACATGCACACCGCACAAGTATAAATACAACCGCGCCAAGGCTTCCGCACGGAACGTATAACGGGCGCAGGACAAAAATTGAAGACTGTGACACTCTGCCGGCCCTAAGTCGACAATTAACGATTTTACAAAAAAATAACAAGAATACTTATTTTTGCGAAATGAATGTTCCCATACGTATAGATGTTGATTTCGTTCATATTTGCAATATCGTAGTAGTTATGCGAATTTGTTATAAACAAATGTGATTTTTGCATTAACTATGGTGAAAACGGAGTGAACAATTGCGTAATATTGTAGATGGCATTGAGCCGCACAATTTTTATCTGAAAAGTTTTCTCGTATCTGCGCTCAATTTCGAGCAGTAGGCGAAAAACGGTGAATTTTGCACTATTTTGTTAATAACAAAAATGTAACCATTATTTCGAAACTCAAAGTTACATATATTTCATCTGCAAGGATTGAAGAATCAAATGCAAAAAGAATTTTTCGTCCATTTTGACTTTGCTACAGAATGTATGGCTGGCTGATAGATTAAGATAGGAAGGAAGCGCATCACTGCTTGAGGTTCCCAAATACATCCCTTCATACGAGGCAATTTCTTAACACCGGTATTGCGATGTAGCCAACTTATTACAAGTTTGCGATTTTTTGGGTAGAAAAATATCTATTTGGTTTCTGCATGGATGCGGTTCTGGCAAAATATGCACTGTAAAAAATTGGTTGAATTTTCAAACAACATTTCAACCAGCTGGTTGAATATTCAACCATTATTTAGTTGAATTTTCAACCAGTTGGTTGAATTTTCTCAAACACGGAAATCCAGGTTAAGCAAAAAATTGATCTTGATCTTATTCGGATGGGTGACCACCAATCCAGATCTGCCACGCGTAGGTCGCGTGGATAGTACTCCGACCTCTTGAGTATGGGTATTATATACAGGATCCATGAGATTGGTGAACGGTAGTCTCCGGACGATATTTTTGAGCCATAGAAACAAATTTCTTTATGTTTTCTTATGAGCAAATGGGAAAAAACATCAGTGGCGGCCGCGCGAGATTTTACGGTCAAAAAACCAGGTTAAGCAACATTATCACGATTCATAATCCGGATTGGTGACCACTCGGCTGGGGCTGCCGTCTTACGTTAGTAAGCCCATAATCTATACTTACCCGGGAGCCTCACCCAAGCGGTCACCAGTCCGGACAATGAATCGCGAAAACATTGCTTAACCTGAATTTTTTCTCGAAAAGGCTCGCGTGGCCGGCGCTGATGATTTCTTCTATTTGTTTACGAGAAAACATCAATTTGTTCTCCCGAGCCAAAAATGTTGTCCGGAGACCACCACATTCTCGATTCTCCATCCCACACGAGCCGCGTATCCATAACCATATCCACGGCCATCGCATATTCAACCACCTGGTTGAAGTTTCCATTCAACCAGCTGGTTGAATTTTTCATTCAACCACTGGTTGAAGTTTTTCGAAAAAAATTTTTACAGTGTGGTTTCTCAAATTTTTGAATTGATTGCATGAAGTCTTCCATTGACATTTTCCAGTATCGGTAGACATTTTTGGGATTATTTTCAAAAATATGGATTTATAAAACAGAATCAACACGCTTCCTTACAAGGGTGTACGTACACTCCCGGCCAGCACAGCTCACTTCACGGTCTTTCTGTCTCACTTTTTTCCCACCTTTATCAATGAGTGCCAGTGAGCCAGCGCGATGTCGAGCTTGGACAGTTCAGACCGCTGGGGAGTGTACAAACTTTCTTCACGCCCAACTGATAGGCGAGCTGTATTAGATTGGAATCTCGGTTGGAATCATCCTCAGGATGCCAAGTTTTTGATACACTATGAGTAAACGTGCACTTTGCGCACAATTTGATGACTTCCATGTACAGTCTATCAAAAAGTAAAGTTCGATACACAGGTGTGAAACCTACTTTTCCCATTTTCGTGATGATTTCAATCCTTGCCTGCGACCTCGGGCCTAAAAAAATCACTCGGACGCAAAAAAAGCTTTTACACACTTGTATCAAAATATACGAATTTTAATAGAAGCGCGTAAAAGTGTACTTTGTCCACAACTCATTAACTTTTACTCACAGCTTATCAAAATAATATTTTGCCCAATGAGTGTGGGAAGAAAGATTTCCGCACAAGTTCTCAAACAAGAGTGAAAAATTCTCTGAAGTGGGGGATACTTTCGGCAATGACCTTCAACAAATGAATCTGGAAAAAATATTAGCACTATTTTATTCTCGGAAAAGTCCCGACTACAAGCACATTCAACTTGTACAAACATCAGAATATAAAAAATCTGGACAAGAAAATTCATGAAATGAAGATAAATCACTTGCTTAGAAAGAAGGGGGAAGGGTTGAAAGTATTCAGCTTCCTCGATTTGGACGATGACACGCCATCAGGTTGTATTAGTGAATAGAACCCCCGATCGTTTTCGATTCTCCCTCGCGGATGTATATTTCTCAAATAGCTCAAAGAATCGACGGGCCGTAAAGATTTTTATTTCGAAAACTGGTGAATTTTTTCACACGCTTGCAAGAAGAGAAGACGAGATGCAGCAGAGAATACATAGGGAGGGAGGCAGAGTGAAAACAGCTGTGTATACTGGATAGTATATTATACAGTTGAGGAGGGAGAAAGTCATTGAGAAAAGGTATATTTGAGAAGTTTTAAAGTCAGTGTTTCCTCAGCTACGAAATCAAGCTACCTCCCGCGAGGGCGCAGAGCTGCAAGAGAAATAAGAAGAGAGGGCATCATAAAATTTTCTAGCTCCTGCTTTATTCTGGGCTATTGTCTGTGCAAAAGTTGTATATTTTTATTGCGAGAATGTCAGTATTTATTGACTTTCCAAAATTTTCTTTCTTTTATTTCTATGGTTTGCACATAAATTGGAGACTAATTTATTTCGTTTAGAAGATGAAATTCCTCTTCGGGGGATGTGTTTTTAGCCGCCACACATGATGTTTTCATGATTGAAATGATAGGCAACGGAGCAAGCAGGCTGCATCCGAATTTCTTTTTTATTTCATGGGAAGAATGAAAATGTTGTGAGGATTTCTTCCAATAAAGTCTGATCTTGTAGAATTGATTGTGCATCACAGTCGAAATTCATAAATGGCAACTTTGTGAAAATCCGAGGGCAAATGTTGGTTAGAGTAATGGGGTCGAATCTTGTTATTAATGTAGCACTGTCATCTATCAGCTCATTACACGTTTTATTTGATGATATTTTTCGAGTATCGAATGATTGAGCAAAGGATGAGCACATGGGAAATTTATTTTCAGTGGTTCATTTGATAATCTACTAATAACTCAACCTCGACCTGAAAGATGGAAACGAGAGCAAAAAATTCACAAGGAGAAAGTATCAAAAGATTTTCTTCTGCTCTCCGCGTGACTATTTCAATGAATATTTTTCGAACTTGGAAGCACGTGCTTGAGTACGTGTCTAATAGACCATCTATATAATATTTCTACTGACAGTAAGGATAGAATATACATTTCCAACTGATCTTATTATAATTACAAATCAATTCTATTTCTGTCCTGGGAAATTGGAAAGTTAGATATCCTTTTCCCAACGGTATTTTCGAATTCTAAGTAAAACGGATATCCGGAAGCACGCACAGTAGTACTTGAATTAGCTTGAAGTCTTGCCGCATCTGAGCGAAGCGAAGAATGCAAAACTCGGAAGATATACTTTACAGAATCCATGAAGAATTGTCGTCGGAAAAGCACTTCGTGGTGGCTTTTCGTCGTCGCCTCTTGAGGTCCGGAAAAGATGACGCAGCTCACCCGGAAGTAGAAAATTTGCCAAATATATCTTCGCAAAGCACATAACAACCGGAAATATCGATGGTACATCCGAAAGTCATGTCTAGCACACGTGTCGAACAATATTTGCCAGGTTTTACCAGCTCTCAGACTCGTGCACATCGCACACACACGTATTTTTAAATTCCCGAAGACGAGGCGCGCCGAATTCCAAATCTTTCAAACTATTAGGCACAAGGCCCGCTGTCAAGCAGCTGATTGGGATTTTCTTCGGGGCCTTGGATTAGCTTATGCTCAGATACACTCACATACACATACAAGTGGAAGTACTCGGTCCAAAAGAGCTTTTCGTCGTCCTACTTTGTGTATGTCGGAATATGATATTATAGAGGGTGTCTCTCGCCCTCGCATTTCTTGAACAAAATAAGTAAGTGAGTAAGTAAGTAGTGGTAGTAGATAAGCCCCGCGGGCGATTTTCGTATGAGCTCTCGGGCCCATTGTTGTGAGGCCCAGTCTTTTTTCATCATTTTGTACATGTACTTTCATGCCCTAACAGTGTACGGTCGTCTATCTCAGAGACTATGGGTTTATTTTTATTCGATTTTTGATCGAGATTTGAGCGATAACTTGCTCCACATACGCACTGATGCGGGGGCGCAAATTTTCAGATTTCGATGTTTTGACAGATATGGTGGTGACACCAAATTTCGTATAAATCTCAGATTTTCACTGTCGGATTTCCTCACATTTTTATTATTATGGTCTATATACGTCGCATCTAAGTATATCGCACTTATTATTATATTTATTCTGCTATGAAGCTTTGATTGGACGGTAGTGAGACGTTATGGCATGTCGCATGAACGTTTCACTTTCTTCTTTTCTCTTCCGTGAGCAAGATTTCTAAGAAATTTTTTGATCGAACAATAAAGCCCATCGCTCAACCTATACACGAGATTTATTCCTGCTTCCTCATTGTTAAATTTCTTGCTTCGAATCCGCGGGGGCGATACTGTGTATTATGAATTTATACATACTTTTCATCGTCATCAGATTCGGTGCGCGCTCGATGAGATTTCTTGCAGCATCAGTATTATAATACGCTGTCGCAGGGAAAAAGTGATTATAATGGATCGAAAAATTTCCGTTAAGCGCCAGCTTATAGTATAGTACTCGCGCGATTTTATTCCCTGCGTCAGATCGTATGACAGCAGCAGTAGATGGATCATTTTATTCTGATTGAGTACAACGAATTTTTCTAAATCTGAAATCGATTGATCCTAACATTTCTTGAGTGACAAGATTCCGAGATTGCTGAACCCGAAATAATCGACCAATGTTCCGATGGATCCCGAGAGGAACAAAAAAAGAAAACTCCGAGAAAAACTTGGGAGTAAGAATTTCTGTGGGAATTCCACTTTGATTTGATCACAAAATGCATTCTATTCAAGCCATCCGGAAAAAATTCTCTAAATTTTCACGAAAATTTCGCAGCAATTTTCAAAATGCACGGTGCGGTCTATCGAGATGACCCAAGCTCACAATTTTGTGAAAAATATGAGGAAAAGTACACAAATTAATGAGTGCGCTGATTTTGAAAATTTTTGGCTCGGCTTTTAAATCATTTGGTGAACTTGATGGACAATCACATTGAAACTAAAAAAGATTGCTTGCACAAAGTTTGTCAGATTGAATTAAATTCAATAGAATCAAGAAACTGACTATTTTGCTGGATGCCTACATTACACACAGGATTTAGCGAAATTTTTAGCAAAAACCGACGATAATTTTAGTGTCATTCTATGTTTATGAACACGATTCCTTGAAAGCAGACCATTTACAAATCAAGTTTTGTATCCGCTATGGTATTATTTCGTAAATTATGGTCTTGTTGGTAGAAATTTACTCCGATGTAACACATTAAGAGGATGTCGGATACCGACATTGTCGAGTTCTCGGATTTCTCGATGAATTTTTGAGGTATCGGGATTCTACTAAGTAACGCCGATTCTGTATGGCTCATAGAATCGGCGTTACTTGGTAGATTTTTGATATCTCAAAAATTCATCGAGGAATCTGAAAACTCGATCATGTCGGTAACTGTACAATATTAATAGGACTCCGACGTCCCCTTAATAGACATAAAATGGCTATTTTTGGCCAATTTTGGATGAAAATGGCCATTTAATGGCTAATAATGTGTTACATTAGGATGAATTTCTACCAGGGGCGTTTTGTAGGCGTTATGATACGATGGTCTTGACAATGGAGCTAAACTTTAACGGTAAATGATTCGAAATTAGATTGACTTCAATGAAATCAAAAAAGATGTCATGAATAGTGACTATAAATCAAATTCATCGCCATTCAGCCGATCTGTCGCAAAAAATTTGAGTCACCAGTAGCCGTACAGCCTGATTTCGAGGACTTTTTTCGCATAGTGCAGCTATTTGAACTGTTTTCATTGTTGCAAATTCTTATCTACTTCGCGAATAATACTGACACTCGAGTATGAAAATTCGATTGATACCGGCATCCTCCTTGCAAAACTCATCAATCAAGACATAGATGATCAAAATGCGGTGATGAGGATATAATTACGATGAAAAAAAATTGATTCCCCGTTGCATCTCAGTGTACACACGATGTTGACGAACTCGGACGAACTCGATACTTTCCCATAGTTCTTCTGTATACACTCGTATAATGAATTTCGGATGCTGTTGTGCTCAAATGTATAGTAACCCATTAAATACAAGAAGAACCCATCAAGGGGATGATGAGGACGAGACTCGAAGGAAATCAGCTGGTCGCTCTGAGTTTATTTAATGCAGCGTATATATAGCTTTTGCTCGGTGCAAGAAAGGGAGATGGGGAAAGTGACGGGGAAGAAAAAAAACCAAGACGAAGAGTTGTATGAGGGGGTGTAGAAAGCAAGTTGTAGAAGGGGAAGGGGGGCTGTTCTGTGGAGTATAAGTACCATCAAAGTGGGGTGAGGGGCGACGACAACCTGTTGAGCCATCAGACAATATCGCGTTTTTACTGAGCTGCTGCTGCTGCTGCTGCTGCGAGTGCTGCTGGTGTATATAATACGATGCAAACTGTTTTGGTCCATTCCGATGCACTGGGTGATGCCAAGGCTGATGCTGTGAATGAATATACCTGGTGTATTTATATAAGTAGCCCCCCGCACGTGCAAGAATATAATTCATCCGCGTGAATTTGGACCCGCCGGAAGCTTAAGCGAAATTTAATTAGTCGCAGGGGTATTTCATTTTTTTCGATTTTATGGATTTTTTACATTTTTGGATTCTTGAGAAATGCTGTAAATGTTTTTAGTTGATTGAATAAATTTCCCGGGTTCGCTGTCTTCCAGAATATCAACGTGGTGCACGTTGGTTGATATATCATTGTTTTCAAGTATAGTATTTTCGAGGGTACCTCGTTACAGAGGCTAAGACGATTGCATCTGACACTGAAGGTGGCTTCTTTCAGAACCGATTTTTAGGAATTTGCATTTTTATTACTAATGCCTAAACGTCAGATCCAACTCATTGTTCTATTTTGTTCAAAATATTTTCATTCCGTATTTGCATTGATAGTGAAAGTACCAATACCAACTTCTTATAATTAATTTCTCAGGCTATCATTTCTTTCCAGGCTATTTTAAAAAAGTTGCAAATATTTTGATTATCTTTCTCCTACCCGGTGCTCGGGAGAGGACGATAGGGTGAACAAAATTGTCATCAAAAACTGAACACGTGGTTATTTAGTATTATGCCCAAGGATCAAAATCCCGTTTCAACCGAAATGGAGCAATCCCCTTTTTTGAAATGCGAGCTTGATTCGTATTTTTATTACATGTTAATCAAATGGAGCTGTTTCAGCACTTTTACTTGTTAAGACGATAACAGCTCCCAAAGCTCATAACTCAAACGTTTTCCAATTATTTTCAACGTACTTGAGCTCATTTCAAAGCTCATTCTAAAATCTTCAAAATGATCTGAGGTGATGAGTTTGATTCTAACAAACTAGAGTCGAGGTACCTCATTTTGAATCGATACCCGAGATTTTCTCTTCTAACGATTTGGGACTTTTCGAGCCCTTAACTCCTGAGATAGCTCAAGTCTACTGTGTTGAATTAAAGCTTACATTAGCTCATTTTGAAGGTCTTTAAATAAGCTTTAAAATGAGTTGAAGTACGTTGGAAAATATTGAGATTTATTGAAGTTATGGGCTTTGGGAGCCGTTATTGTCTCGACAAGTATGTTGCTCAAAAAAGCTCCATTTGATTAACTCGTAAAAATACGAATCAAGCTCGCATTTCAAAAAAGGGGATTGCTCCATTTCGGTTGAAACGTGATTTTGATCCTTGGGCATAGTACTAAATCACCACGTGTTCAGTTTTTGGTGACAATTTTGTTCAACATATCGTCCCTTCTCGAGCACCGTGCCTAATAGATCTAGGAGATATCAATGCGCACAATTTACATCTAGTAGTATCCGAGTACTCGGTAGTATCAATTTGTAAACAGCAAAACAGAGTGGATGGATAAAAAAGTGTATAAATATGAATTCTTGGTAGAAATTTGACAATTTTTTCTGGCGACCCATTGCCAGTAGCAACGTGACTTGTCCAGTTATTGGACAAACAATGCTTACCATTTCTCGAGCCATTTCTACCAGGAAGTAAGTAAGATGAAATGAATAAGAGTAAAATCAACGAACAGAAGCAAAATTCTTACTTAATCTTGATCCGGCTATTCTCACAAATCACTATAAAATTGTACTTTGTCAAAAAAAAAAAAACCAAAAAAGCGTTTTGGATTTTTGGTCCAGCCAAAAATCAGGCGATGGATGAGACACGTTGACAAAAAATTTTCAATAATCGCAACTTTTGGTTTTTATTTATTGGAGTGTTGCCTGAGTTATATCCGTCGAGGTCCCTGAGTCGTTAACTGAAAATGACATACTGAATTATTCGATATTGATTCAGCTGTTGAACATTACATGCTCAGATGACTTTCAGATGACTACATTTGTTGCCTTGAGCAATTTGAGATGAATCTAGGAAAACATATCCAAGTGGTTAATTCTTGCCATAGTGACAAGCATGATCGCAACTTGATGTTCTCCACACAGTATCCACATACTTGACGGCAGAGTTGAAAGAATTTTGAGTTGAACGATGAGTTTGAGAAAAAAATTTCCATTTATAAATTAAATATAACGTAAGTGTTTTTACGTGAAAGCAAAGAAGACGCATGAGAAGAGGATGGATAGAAAAACAGATGAAAGAAAGTGCAGAGAATGAAATAGAAAAGAGTGACAGACGAAAGAGAGGGGAAGATAAGGAGAAGAAATGAGCCGCACGAGGCGCATGATGAGCTTCTGTGGATGAACACGGAATTTTAAGCTGCATTTTCGTTATTCTGAAAGATGACAGGGCGCTTTTCTCTTGGAATCAAGTAAAGAATTCACTTCTGTCATCTGAACAAGCCGACCGTGTCATCTGATGAGCGCTGCCAGCGAAAATTGAACAAAAAAAAAATAATAGCCAATATTTGTGGGTTGGACTGAGCTTGCTGGCTAGTCCATGAATGTTATCTTACTTAATTACAATTAGTCGCTTATTATCCGTTAATGAGTTGAATTTTGATTGATTGCTTCACGTTCCAGGTTGAATCTGAACATTCTCAAAGAAAACGAATCTATCATTACAGCATTCTTATCCGTTTTAATATGATTCAAAATTTCGAGAATAACGATGACAGGTTCTTGCTCATAGCAGTGCCTTGGACCTTGGGGGTGGTATATCATTTCTTCTATAATATTGTACAGGAATGGATTTTTTATTCTATGAGAGTCTCAGACTCCTTTTTTTTTTAATAAAAATGTCTAACAACTTATACACTGCAAATATCGCTCACAATATCAACCTCGATCTTCAAGGGATTTTCGATTATTGATTAATTCTCACCGATCTCGTTACCGATTTGTATACACTTGGGTAAATGTCTAGTTCTGAAATTTAGCGATTCATAGGGTTTTAATGCCTGTGCATCGGAATGACAACAAGGAAACAATAATTGTTCCACTGAGTGACAGCACTCAAATTGAAAATCTAATAAAACTTTGGACCACAGCTCGGGCTACAGAGTAAGACAGAGTACTTGAAAAAAAAAACCTTATCATGCCAGACAGTCATTCTTTGAGGACTGGACAAGGCCTGTACCCGAGCCTGAGTACCATGTACCTTGTCAAACTATATAGAGATCAGAGTTGAAGAGTAAAAGTGATTTGAGACTGAGGGTGATGAGTGCATATGAAATGGAAGGATCAGACTTTATGTCTGCGTGGAAAATGAGCGATGAAGAAGATGATGCTCGAGATAGGAAAAAAGTGGGAGAGGAAAATCTTCTAGGATGGACTCTGTCTACTCGAATACTGAGAGAAAAGAGCTACATAGAAAGAGATGGACAAGGAGATGAGCAGGATGAGCATCATCATCATAGAAAGGTAGCGAGGATATACATCTGCCATTGAGCCGCTGTTTCAAGTAGTATAATGTTGCTCTTGGATATGGCATCGGGAAGCCGCGAGGCGTGTACAATGCTGATTTTGAGTGGTACGAGTTGAAAGAGAGAGA